>VWZF01004274.1:815515-1169146 GCA_013396755.1 Sclerurus mexicanus
TTGACTTCAAATAGGAGAACAATCTAAAAGGTATAAATACAATAAAGTATGATAAGCCATGTGATATGCCACTCTTTTTTATTGCCCAAGGGAGATCATGCACAAAACACTCATGACCTTACTTGACTTGTTGCTTGTGATTTATATGATTTGCTAGAATTTATTCTGCTATGAATACATTCTGCAGTCTTCTTTTGCACCTTTTTTCCCTGTTTCTTGCCCTTTGCCTCCTGTCTTTTAAAGGCTGATGGAAATTAACTTCTAACTATTGTTTGATAACGTGTGCAGCTTTCTATTGTTAAGAATAATTACTTTCTTTATTTAGAGCATTAGAAGCTATGACCAGGTGAGACAGTCAAGGATTATATCAAATTAGTGCAAATGGCAGGAGAAAAAAACATGTCTAATTCACCATTGAGTCCCACTCAAAGGTAATTGCTACAACTTCACTGAAATCTTAGTTAGGGAAAGTTGTGGACTTTTTTGAAAAATCAAATTAAAAAAAAGAAAAAAAAAGCATTGCTTTGCTAGCAAAGTCAAAAGTGAGCATTCCAAAAAAGTTTTACTTACACTGTTTTCTAAGCATAAGACCAAACTTTCAGGTCACTTATATTAGTCAGACTAGAAAAGTTTATACTCCTTAAGACATCACACTTTGAGAGGTTTTATACAGAAATATTGAAATGCAACTCAGCTTTAAAGCAAAATGGAACTACAATAATAAGAAAAGCCTTCATGTATAGATTTGCATAAATTACATATTGCCTGTGCTATCAGAAGAACTTCATAATCAAGGATAGGTTATGTGGTACTGTAAACACTGAATTCTGTGTGAGAAATATTTTTTTAAAACATTTGTTGCCCAGTGGGATAACAGAACTTAAGCAGTGATCAAGGCAACTATTGTAAATATTCACAAGATGAAGCTCATGTTCATATAAGATGCAGCAGACTAGATTAAAACCAAAACAAACAAAGCAAACTCAAAAAACTTAGCAGAAGAAACTGCAATAAACCCAATATAAATTGTTGGTGATTTCCGTCCAAAACCATGATAAGTACGGATCGGAGAATGCTGGACAATAATTTGAATTTAAATGTTCTGCAGTAATGCAAAAAGTCACACATTCACAAATAGATTACACCTAACATTAAATATAGGGCAGGAACAT
Source organism: Sclerurus mexicanus (assembly GCA_013396755.1). Lineage (NCBI taxonomy): Eukaryota > Metazoa > Chordata > Aves > Passeriformes > Furnariidae > Sclerurus > Sclerurus mexicanus. The sequence goes on from VWZF01004274.1 coordinate 816,688, forward strand.
TTTGAAAATATACTTTCTTTCAGGCTCACAAAACTTGAAAGGCAAAGTGGTGACCAGTTAAAGCTGTTAAGTATTTTTTTACCTATGCCTTAGTGTTTTCAAATCTAGCATAATGAATAAATTTGACCAAGTTAATATTAACAATATTAATGGTCAAACAAGATATCTATAATTTCAAAGAGCAATGTAATTTAAGTTTGCCACAAAACTCAAACAGACAAAGTGTTCATTGTGAAAGCTTCTTATTACAGATTTTTATACAAATATATACGCTAATAAAAAAACCCCTCCATGATTCTGTATAACAAAGGTATCTCTTTACAGACAAAAATATCCTTTAAATAGTGTTATTTTTATTGTCTTACTATTTTAAGTTGTTACACAAGATATAAAAATACATCTTACCAGGGGTCAGAATAAGAACACTTACGTATGACATAATTTTCTGATCTGGTAAAGCAAGTTATGGTTCTGATTGAGAAGAATGAGCCATTTTTGTGAAATATCTCTTGATCTCAGTTAATCATTCATATTGGATGGCTGTACAATGTTTCATAATTTACAGACTGTGCAGAGAAAAAGATGCTTGTTTCATTTCTGTAGGTGCATAATGGATGAGAACCAAAATGATTCAGGTGAATGGACACAAGAAGGTTGCTATTCTGTGTTAATATATTATGGCTACCTTGCAAGTAATAGAACAGGAACAATGCCCCATTGTCCAAAGCCAGAATTTAAGCTTTAGTAAAATTCATCAAGTATATCAAGTGCTTCCTATAAAAGCAGACCTGAGGTAGTTATCTTCTATCGACCAACATAAATCAGACTGGATATGCAGCTTCATGCCTTCAAATGAAGTTTTGGTTCACAGCATCTCACCACACTTTCATTCTTTAAAGGCCCTATCTACTTAATCTGTTATTAAAAGTTTAAAATGCAATAACAAAATCTTCTAAGCTTTCTGAACCATCTAACTGATGATATTCTTGGCTGACAAAGTAGAACCATTTTCAGAATATAGATAAAATGTCTCTAAGTTGCTTTAATTTTTTCTAAATTGAGATTGGCACAAATATGAAAGATAGATTGTGAAATTTTTCTTTACTCACCATTTTGAATATTAATTTCCATTTTTTATTGTTGCAGACTTCAGTATTTCTATCTTTTAGTGATATTATTCCATGTTTAAATAGGGTAAATGTAAAAGTGAAAGAAAAAAAGAAAAGAATTGGAGAAACGTGGGGTTAGCCTCATTGACACTGAATAACGAACTCTTCAAATAGCCTCTGCATTTTCATTGTGCTTTCTGGATTAAGATTCTACTAAACAAAACTGTCAAACTCTGCCCTGCAGACATCAAACATAAAACTGTTATTCCAAATATCTAAATAATAAGAGAAGTCAGACAGAATGTCTTTTTCTTTAAAAGTACTTCATGCTTTTAATGTGCTTACAATTTGAGATCCCTTTCCCATTCATCTGCCCTCCTGAGGATCCCATGTTTTGCCTGTCAACCATGCTATTTTTAACTGAGTTTTAGCTTTTCTGCCCTTCTGGTACTTCCTTTTGCATTTTATGCTGTTCTATACCTATATTTTTTGTCCAAATGGACTCACTCTCAAAAGCTAGAATCTGACAACCTGAACTTCCATTTAGATCCATTTAGTATTTACTGTGCCGCTGACAAAAAGCCTCCCAGTGAGGTCTATAAAGAGTTAAAAATGCTGCTTTATGTTACATGGGCAGCCATTTCCTGGCTTACCTGTGTTGTACTGACTCTGAATGGGATCTTCCAGGTGTTTCTGTGATACACATAGCAGGCAGGTAAGAGTTACTTGATAGCAATATAAATGCAGATCCCACATAGGAGACTTTTCAGAAATATGCGGAGCCCTGAGGATTTATAGAGTCCATATTGTTTCTTCCCTTCATCGATGAACTAAGCAGTTGATATAGAAAGTCATCACTCTCTCAACTTAGGGCAAATTAAAGTGGAATGCACTTTTGGGAGGCAAAGTGTCCAAATAGCACAAGGAGTCAGAGAATCAAGAATGATTTAACTGCTTCAGAATTGATTAAAAAGATGTGGGGAAATAATATGGGAAAACTGATAAACAAAAGTAACATTGAGATGAGCCGTATCTGTATCTCCATGCATAGTTGAGAGATTCCATTGGATACATTAGTAAAAGTATTTTCTATTTTGAGGGAGAGGTTTTTTGTATATTTTTATCCTTTTTATAATCAGGGAAATCACAGTCCCTTTACATTTTGTTAAGCACCAACTACATGGTTAAATGTGCTTTTGAACTCAGTTGTGAAGAAAGGATATTGACTTGAGAAAATCTTAGACAAAAATCCTCAAAAGGTTACAAAATGTATTCTGCAGGGAAACAGAGTGGATGAAAACAATGCATTTTGAATGTAAGCAAACAAATAAGTGATACAGTATAACAACAAAATCATTCAGGGCAAGAAAGAGGGTAAAAGAATTGGGTACAGTAGTGTAGAAAAGCATAGGTTAGAGGTGGTAAAGTGATTCTGAATAATTCAGTGGATGACCTCACTCAGAAAAGAAGATTTAAAATAAAAAATGAAAACAGAGAAAAAGAAGAAAAAGAAAAAGAAAAAAAGAAAAAGAAAAAAGTAAAGAAAAAAAGCACTAAGATAGAGAAGCTACAATTTAGTTCTAGCAAAACTGCTGAATCCCTATCACTAGCTGAATTTTTTTGTAATGTAGCATTGCATATAAGGAAATATTCTACGTAAATGAACGTCTGGACATACTGACCAAACCATAGCATCAGAAGGACAAGGATCTACTAACTTTTGGATGCAAATATTATGTTTGTTACCATCCACAAGAGATTTCTCTCTGTGTCTAGGAAGAAAAGACAAGATAAAAGGCCTGTGGCTTAATTAGGGCACGAGTTTATTAGCTTAGCTCTTGTGGGAACTCTCTGGCAATAACGTGTACAGCGCATATCAAAACACCTTCCTTAATTGTTTTCACACGCTAGAGGTATATCATCAGCCATCCTTTTTCCCTTGTTCCTGTTTTCTATCCATATTTTTTCACTTATGCCCAGCTGCTTGGCCCTTTTACAGAAGCAATAAAAGGCATAGGAAGGTGGATCCACTTGTTACTCCAAACAGCACAATTAAACTTGTTCCTTGGCTTTGGGGTATCCCTTGGTTTCTGTCCACTTCTTACTCTTATTAATCATGCATTAGAGTATCTGTAGAACTGATGAATGCTTTGGACTCTTGCCTCAAATAAGCCTTCAGATAAGATCTAGTGCCTGGTACCTCCTCCCATTTGAAATCAACTTTTCAGATACCTTAACAATTTGCTTCCAAATTCAATCATCCTCATCCCTGAATAAACCTTGCATTGAACATGATATTTTTGGTGGATGTCCATTAATCCTCCTGCTGCTAATAACTGACAAGTTATTTGGCCTTGTCAACCCTGGAGATAACTCACCATATCTTTTCTGAAAAATGTAGCTTCTTGGAACAACTGGCACTAAGAAAAATGCTCCTGACTTTTTTTTTCTTTTTTTGTGTCAGTTTATACTTACTGATCCTTTCAAAAATCTCAGTAGCCTGTTATGAAGTCACAGGTTCAGGAAGCTGCCTTAATAAATGGACCGGAGTCAACCATAGCTTACTCTTGCAGCATCTGAGGACAGCTGGAGACACAGAGGAAGTGGCCGTCTGTCCCATGTAGGGCAGACCATTGCCTTTCCATATCCAGACAGCAGAAGCATGACTTGGTGTCTTCCTTTCTTTGCAATGGTCCATGACCCCTTCAACTCAGCACTTACAAGGTAAGAGTGAAAGTATAGGACTGTCATCTTTGGATGATATGAACACTACCGTGTGTCCATTCAGACATCAGATTTTGCTCACAGGGTTGTGAAAAAAACAGTGAAGTGTTTAAACCTCATTGAAGAAATAATCAACTTCTGTGTCAAAAGTTACTATATGTTAGGATGTAATTCACAAAGTTATAAAGGTAGAGATACCAGTTTGAACTTCCTGACATGCTACTGGCATAATCAAATCTTGAATGATCTATTGGCAAAGGATAATAACAGTATGAAGTGATTTTTTTTTTTTAAGAGGCAGTCCCCCATTAAGGTAGTTCCCCAAAATGCCTCATTTTTAAATTTCCTTTATTATGCCTTTACAGTCTTCAAATGTCTGTTGATCTGACATAATTCACAGAACACATCTTCACAGTTTCAAATCAGTAATAAACAGGACAATGGTGTCTTCTGCTTACTCTAAGGACTAAAAGGAACAGAATTTGGACATGCTTTTAAGAGGAGATTTGAAGTCTGTCTTTCTTTTAAGCTTTCTGTGCTGTAGATAAAATTGGGTTTATGCTCAGCATATTAAAGAAAGCCTGGATGACCAGCACTTCATTTTTAGGTGATTCAGCTATTTTTTTTAATCTTTTTTTCTGTTGAAGTAGACTCTCAAAAAGTTACATAATTGTGTTTTGTTTTTTTTTTTTTTTTAACAAGTGGTTCTTATATTGGACCTTATAAATCTATCCTTAATATCTAATGAGTTTATTGCTTTTTAAGTAAGGTTTAACTTGCTCTTAACAAGAGTAGAGAGTCCCCTCTACCTTTTTTTACAGATATATAAGGTCCAGTTATTACCAACCTGGTGTTCATATTAAAAATTACTTGTCTCCTCTTCACCTCTCTAGGAAGCCTCAAGGAAAAGACAGATGTTGACAAATTATTTTACATGTTTAGAAATTAGGAATTTCAGTGAAATTAATCCAACGTCCTGATCATTACTTCCTTTTAAGTGAATCATCTTTGCTGATATGTAGAGATTTCCCCTTCTATTTCATCTTCTATTGGTACAGAGAGACTAACACTCTATGGAATATCTGTTTTAATAATGTCTTTATTTTTTCATTATTTGTTAACATTTCCCTTTAAAATTTTTTACCTGATTAAATTGACTAGATATATTTTGTCAGGTTCTCAACTGAATATTGCAGAACAGACTCTAACAGTTGTCTTTTATTTTTATGGTTTTGAAGCATTAGTGTTTAAATTAACTAGTAAGGAATTGAGTAATTCTACTACGTGAATAGTGTTTCTTCCATAATGGTTAACAGTACTGTAACCAGCACGAATCTCTATTACCTGCAAGAGTTTTGTCTTTCTCTTGGATAAATTTTATTTTCTATTATTTTCTTATATTCCTCTTCTGCCTGATCTGTGCAGTAGTATTGTCTTCCTTGGATGCCTTTGAGTGAGTAACCTACCTCATACAGGAAGGGCAAGGTTACTTGTTTTCCAATGTTGGGGGTTTTTTTGCCAACAATGGTCCATGCCAAAGCATTCTTTAAGGGTTTGATTTTTTGTCTTTTAAGTTTCATTTATTTTGGTTTTTATTCTGCTTTATTTTGGCTTATGCTGAATTTTTCATTTTTTTACCAACCATGTTGTTGTTGTTTTTTCTCTTCTTAAAGTGTCCGTAATCTTACCCAGAGAGACCATTCTTTAAATAACTTTTCAATACAATTTAAGTAAGTTAAAAACTAGTTCTTTAGGTTGTCTCAATCTCTATCTGTCATAGATACATCTTACAGATAGTAAAGTGGCTCAGATCTTCAAACAAGCTTCTCTAAATCTGACCTGTAAGCTTGCCTTGAGTGTTTTAAAAAGTATTTACCTTAGGGCAGAAATATGGCCTTGTGCCCAGTGTGTGACCTTTCATCTATAGTCAGTGAAAGAGTGGGAAAAGTATTCTTTAAAGAAAAGACTATTGTGCCAAGGTTTTTTCCTGTATGTACTCAGGCAACAGCAGAGTGGAGCCCTTTTATTCAGGATTGATTGGGGCCAAAGAATCAATCTAGAGACCTCTCATGGGACCTGCAAAGGCATTTGAAGAATTGCAAGACAGTACTGTTAGGTGTGCTTACGTCTTCACAAAAAACACTTCAACCAGAATCCAAAGTACATCAGCTTCAAGTAGCTTTCAGAAAGTCAGTGAAGTTTAGATATAGGAAAGCTCCTTTGAACCCATGCTTTTAGGCTGGCATGAAGCAGGGATATCATATATTGTAGGTGTAAAGTTTAAGGTGTTAATACACAGACACAGAATAAACTAAAGTCTTGGTTATCCTATTTGCTAGTGTAGGTACTGAAATAGTTCCAGAAAATGTCTACCTTTTATGCAGACATTTAGTGTTAAAGATTCTTGTGGGGGAAAAAAATTATCAAAGATTTATTGTTTAGAAAAATATGTTAGCGCTGCGTAGGTGGTGCTCTTTGACTCACAGATTGTTTTCTGTGTGTGTCCTTGTGATGTTACATCAATGCAGAAATGTTAACATTTTTTATTTTAAATTACACGGTGTGAACACAGCAGTGTTTACCAGTCCAGGATAATGCTACTTGAGAGTATAGCAAGTATTGTAACGTCTCTGCCACAGCCATCCTACATTCTGACACATTTTGTGAGGTGCATGGCATGTGGCAGACTGCTTAATGCAGATAGAATCCTCCTAAAGGTCTAAGTGTTTTTCAGTCTGAGCAAGAGTTGGTGTATAACTGTCCTTGCAAAATATCAGTCTATCAAGGTAATGTACTATCTCTGTATGTTTTCTACAGGGATCAAATTAATAGAAGTTATTAAAATCTGGACACTTCAAAGCCTTTTTTGTTTGGTCAGCACTGATTTTTTGCTATTTCTTCAAAACTTCATAATTTTATCAATAATCAATAACCTAGGATAAGCAATGAATTGTTATTGATTCAGAAAATCATTCTGGATGTGAACTGTGAACTCATGCTGGTTAGACTGCAGTTATTGCCAAAGTTGACAGTAGTTGTTGACTCATAAAATATTTTTTAGAGCCATTTGGAAATTTTAAATAAATCTGAAAATTATGCATGTTGGTGGTGCTTTCACTGCATGGTGATTTCATGCAAGTGAAAGTTGCCTTATTCAAATATATTTATATATTTTAATATATATACAGAAAATACTCAATGGGTATGCTTTCTAGTTCAAAAACTGATATTGAAAGAAAATGTCTTATACCATAAACAGTGCTTTGGGGGGGGTGGGGGGGGATTCTTCCCATATCAAAAATTCTGCAATGAAAATCCTTTCCCATATGTTTTTCTTAAATAAAAATTGAAAGGTTTTCTCAGAAAATACAACAGGAAAGTTAGGGGGTGATTCATCAGGCTGACTGATTGGCTGAAGCTGAGCCTCTAGAGATTAGTTATCATTAGGCAAAGGAGAACAGTTCAGCTACCTTGAAATAAACAGGGTCACATCTAGTTTCAGGAATAAATTAGTCTGTACATTTGTTGACACAGCACACTGTTCTTTCTTGGCACTATGTGTACAAGGGGAAATTAGACAATAAATAATATTTGACTTTGATCTGATTTGCACAAAGTGTAATATTGTACTTTCCCTTCCTTCATTTATCATATCTGATTTCATCCCAAACTTTCAGCATTTATTTAGTTCCCCCTACACACTGTTTAAATGACTGAATTAGTAAAGAATGCAGGGACTAGTCGATGAGTTAAAATAAATTATATATATTCATGCCAGAAAAGAAATTAAAACCTTTCAGTTAATGTACAGTTAGAAAAACATTTGTGTCATTAAATAATAAGTGTAAGTGGGTTGAATAAATGTCAAGATGGGTTTAAAGAAATTGAAAAATAAACTCTCATCAGAGGCAGTTGAGTGTGGGAGATAGATATAGTGTGTCTAATATGGAACAGAAGATTAAAGAATTAAGAAGAATAAACAGGGTCATGAGAGAAATGTATGTAGTAAATATTAGAAAGTATATAATCTTTCAGATAAATTCCATTTCTCCCACCTGCATAAGTTTCAAAAGATTGTGAAGAAAGACCAATGTCTTAAAATGAAGTAGCTGCCCACATGGATAGACCTTGCCTTGAAAAAACATTTTTTTCACTCCTCTGAAATTCACAAAGGAGTATGAAGGAAGAGATCCTGGAAGTAGTGTTAGATGATGTATCTTTGGTGAAGTAGACAGTTGATTAATAAATTAAAATCTATTAGAATTAGTCAAAACTGACATGTCAGGTCAGGTTTGTCAACTTCTGCTGGGTATTACACAGAGTTGAGAACACTATCCCATCCCTACAGCCTACAGTCTGTAGATGATACCTACAGTCCATCCAGATAAAGACAGAATTGCAACGAAGCATTTTTATATCCTTCAGACAATGCCTGATCAGTGAAGTAAGGCAATTGCCTTGTGTTTTAGGAACAGATTGAGCTATAGAAATAACATTTCTTTCTTATAAGCTTACAATAAAATAGGAAAAATACAAAAAATCAGTCCCATCAAACTCATTCAGGACTCCTTAGTTTAAGGAGAATACTTAGTATATTTTTACTCTCCTTCTTATTATACTCCAGACCCTGATTGCCTTATTCCAATGTGCTTTACTGGAAAATATGGGGACAGTGATATATTTTGTCACTTATGATAGTTATGGTCCTGTTTTCACTTTAGATTATTCTAAATTGTTAATTATCAAATGTCTCAAAAGAGACTCAGAGGCTCAGAATTGCTAGATAGGTCTCATCCTACAGAATTATCTGCAGGTACTCCACTTGTATCAGCATGGCCTGGATAAATACTCTGAAAGATGATAAAAGATGAGTTGAAGGATTTCATGAGAGCTGTGACTGCATTGTGAGGTGACCCAAGCAAATTCAAGAAATTATGTCAATGATTGCCAATACCTGAAAGTCACACTTAAAGTGAAAATAAGGATGTGGACTTGAAAAAATTCAAGATATCTTACTTCACCTGAATGGGGTAACTTGGATCATCAGTGTTATGTGAGTGTCTGCTAGCCATAGCAATTGTCAGCAGTTAGAAGATATAAAAACTGAGGTCTGAGATTAAAGGAATGGGGCATGATTTTAGTACAGTGGGAAACGTGATGGGTTTCAAAATTTAGTTTCTAACTCTTTGTTATGAAGTAGGCCAGGATGCTCTGCTCCATATGCACAGTTTATAGAGAAATGAATGTATGTGATGGGCAGATTGCATGTCTGTTGGGAAAGAGAAAAGCTTTTATTTTTAACCTTAATACTCCTGAGTCATCAGAAGTCATTTTCCTGAATGTTTCAGTAGGAGAGGACAGAGAAGATCATGATCAGTCTTTCTTTAAAAAAAATTATTCATTTTGGGGGTCATTCCATCAATGCAGGATTCTTTATTTTAGTTGTATTTTTAATGGAGTAATTTCTAGGAGCTAGTGTCAATTTCATCAGATCTTTGTTGGTAGTTGCAAAGTGTGATATAAGTGTAATATGCTGGAGTTCCTGCACATCTCTATTCCCATTCTTTCCAAAAGACTTTCTTACAGTATTATTACTGTTTCAAAATGCCTGGAATTTATAGAAAATTGGCTGTGAGAGAAGTCATTGTCTATGTGTGACATGTTAAGAAGTCTCTGTAAACAGGAACATGTGAGGCAGAGCAAGCTGATAATTTCTTTCAACATCCACACCTCTTTTGAACACTTCTGGCTCAGAGATTAAGATATTAGAGGTTTTTAACACATAGATGCAGAAGACTGTTTCTCCTCGCTTTGTGTCATTTGCTGCCCTTTATACAAAGTTCGGACCCCATTTTCATGAATAGACACACTTTTCTACTTGACTACTGTCTGTTTCTCCAGCACTTAAAGTAAGAGCATATTTATATGCATTACAGATCAGTCCCAGACTTATGCCTATAATTTTAGGCATATTAATAAATTACTTTCTCTCCTAGTGCATGAATCTTATTGAATCAGAATTGTGGAAGGGCGCAAGAACTGGGAGTGTCAAGATTTTGGGTTATGCAATGAGGAGGTGACAAAGTACAAAAATTACAAGGCAAGTTAGTGCACCAGTGTAAGGGTCTTGTCAGGCTGAGACATTGGTATGAAACCAGGAAGATCTCTGACTGGCTGCTCTACTCTTTGAAGAGATTGTCAAGTTCAAGGAAAGTAATTTAACATGGTCAATTCTATCTTTCTTTGAACTTCCTAAGAGCTTGGACATCAAATTTTTCCTCCAAGGCACATTAAATGAAAGAACAAGTATGAGCAAAGTCAGCCTTTCAGGAGAAAAGGTCTCAGAAAAATTCTGTAAATAAAAAAAATCTTTATTGTAGTGGGGCATCATCAAAAGATTGAAAGAAATTTACGACCATTATGAAAATAATGGACATTTATCATGCTGTGGATCACTGTCCCAAAGGAAATGAGATTCAGCCACTTGGGAAATTCTATGTCAGAGTGAACAAAACACCTGAAAATCTATTAGTTGAAGCTTAGTTGAGGCAACTGTCAGATGCATGAATGAATTAAAAGAGTCTACAATAACGAGTCCCTTAACTCATTTACTTCAAATAATTCTGATAGAGGAAGCAGAAGAGACATGTGCTGGTATGGTGAAGTAGGAGGAAATGATGAGAGAAGAAGAAAGTCTCAGTTAAGGCAATTTAAATCCACCTATGTATAAAAATGTAGATAACTAGGAAGCAGAAAAGTTTTGACAACCTATAAAATGAGAAAAAAAAGGTAAAATAAGCAAAAGAGAGGAAAAAGTAGGAGGTGAAAGTGAAACTCTATGCATAAGAGTATTTCAAATTATCAGAGTTAAAGTATGGCAGAATGGAATACAGAAAAAAGACCAGATGTATAGAACATTATGAAAAAACAATGCTTAAAAAAAATTAAAGAAAGAGTTAGCAAAAAATAATTAGCAGTTGAAAGCAAGCCATAGACAAATTTAGAAAGAAAATTGAATGTTTGTGTTTTACTGTTACTGAATGCAACAAAGAAATTATTTTGCTCAAATAAGACACAGCAACATAAATTGAGTAGTGATGTGTAATACTGTGTGATCTTTTCATGCTGAGATAGCCTCAGAAGATAATTTATTACATCTTAACAATAACTAGTAAATTAAATTGGGTTTTCACTGCCACCAAATTAAAAGTTTATTTTTAGTGTTCATATTTAGTGTTATATCTCCTAGCCAGGATTAGAAAACCTTAATTAGATTCCTTTGCTAATAAACAGGGCTCTGAAAATTAGCCCCTATTTCAGTCTATCCTACTTTCCGTAGAAGTTTATTATTATTAGAATTATTTTTCAGTCAATCAATCTTTACATTTGATCTTTATATAACCAAATATTTACTTCCAGCTTTCTTGAAGTTACAGGACTGAGAACTCCCCTTAGCAATTGAATTTTTTTATTGTGTTCTTCTCTCACCCATTGAGAAGAAAAGTAAGAGACATACATTTTCCATCACCTGTAGGATAGGATTATTCCAAAGAAACCATATTCTAAGGATTTAGCTCCTTAGCTATGGGCTGTGTGTAGGAAGAAACAGCAAATCCATGTTATATTTTCTCAATACATCTGTGCTTAAGTACATCTTGGGATAACAGAATAAACAAACTTAAGTTTACAAACAAGCTTAAAATAAAACAAATGATCAGCATACCACAGATGTAAAATTAAAAGTGAACTTATCTGTCAACAAATATCAAATGAATGATTCAGCACACATAATAAAAGGATAATGATGACTTAAATATCTAGTTGAGGAACTGTATACTTGAGGGACCTGTATACTTTTCCAGATCTCAGTCAAAGATACTGTAGAAGTAGTGTGGAGGGTGAGATTTTCTTGGGGTGCTTGTGAGAACACTGGTCAAGACTGAAAGAAGAGAAACTGTTTTAGGTACAGCAGTTCTCATTTCCAGGGCACAGCAGAGATGTCCTGCTTCTTTCAGGGCCAGCTTGGTTTTTCTACCATCAGGGAGCAGATGAATAACAGGTTTTGCTTGCACTTTGACCACATAAGCTAATGGCCAAACAAATTATGAACTCATGTCACTATTATTTTCCTGCATTGCATACTGCAAGTAGTTTACTTTTCCATTCTTGTTCCACTGATAAATATCATGAGATATACTCTCCATTATGGTAGTCTGAAAAAGGCTTATTAAGTTATTAAGAACCTGAAGGACCTTACTGTGCTCAAACCAAATGCAAAGCTGAGAAATCAGTCAGAAGCTACAGCAAACATTCAAGATCTGTAACTTGTAGGTAAGAACCTGTTTCCCTATTTTCTCCTCCCTGTTCCACAATGGGCAAGTGTTTTCTTGATCCTATCCCTCTGTACAGAGCCATAGCCTGAGCAGAAGAATTTTTCCAGAATGAAAGCATCCTATTAATGATGGGAAGTTACAAAAGTCTATCCTCAATTGTTCTTATTTATTATTTCTTGTGAAGGAGCTGCACAATGATTAGCTAGAGATTATTAAACCTAAAATTTCTGGAGGGTTGTTGGATTCATATGCATGCTTCTTTATCCTTCTTGTCTGCAGCCTGGTTTTGTGTGAATGAAATAGGAAATGAAATAACTGAAAAAAATGAAGCTTGTCTCTGCAAATGCAACATTCAGTCAGTTTGGTCCAATTAATCCTGTGTAACAGTTTTGAGGGAGATTTCATTGAAAGGTAGGGATTTCCAGAGATCTTCTTGTCTACTTTGAACTAGATCCTGTGTATCCACACCATATCTGACAGATTTTTGTTAGATTTGTTCCTTGACTATGAAGGTAGATAGATCATAACATACCTAAGTATCCAGAAGCTTTTCATCATATGTAACTGAAACCTGAAAATAGCAAAGCAAGTTACCTACTGCTCCTGTGTGCAGTAGAAAAGATCTGTTTTCCACCACCTCCATCCCTTAACAATTTTTCTCAGTTTCTTTCTCCTGAGAAACTTTAAAAATAAAATGGAAAACAAAGAGGAACATTTTAAAAAAGAAGTAAAAATAAAAATTGTCATATTGTCATATAAATGTGATGAAAGTGGAATGGTCCCAAGGAACAATCATCAGTAATTTACACTTGGCATATTAAGAAAACAGACAGCTCTTCCAAATTACAGTTCTTGTGAATGTCAGAAAAGGCTATGAAGACTATTTACTAGATTTACTCAAAAATGACATGAGGTTTCTCATATGCCAGCTAGGAAGAATATAAATTATCTCAATACTCTAAATTTTTGGAATACTTAAATTTTGTCATCTTGAAACTGCTGCAATAATTGTATAGCATTGACTATGTTGTTTTGTTAAAAATAGATTTATCATTGTAAGAACAGAATAAGAAAAGTTTGACATTGTAATAGTCCAGGAAATTCACTCCAACTTTCTTGACTTTTATGGCAGTCATTTTAAATTGTGAGAAAGGTATGTTTTTCTACATGTCTATGTGAACACAACATTTGACTTTTTGTTAAGACATTTTTGCAAGTTAGAGGACTATTTTCCGTCTTTTTGTTTGACCCAAACTTACCAAGTAATAGAGTGTATAAAAAAAATGAGGAATTATGTGGTTGGCCTTTTTTTTTTGCACTAATTTGATTCAGTGAAAGTCAGTGTATTGTGCTCATAAGTCTAAGACTTCACCTTCACAGTTCCATTTTACTATAGTTATTAAATATACTGGTAGCTTTTAACTAGGACTAAAGACTCTTGAAACTCTTAACTAAGACTCTTGAAAGCTTTGTCTGTCAATGAATTCTTGAGTTGTAAGTACTGAAGGCTTTTCTATGGGTCCTCTTAGTCATCTATTTACACAAATCTTCAGAAAAAAAAAAAGAGAAAAAATTATATAACAACTGCATTGGGTGTTCTCATGCACTTTGCAAATAAGCAGATTCACTCTTGATTTGTACTGGTGATAATAAAATTGACCAAAAAAATAAAGATGTTACAATTTGGTCAGTATACCTAGTTGAATCTCAGTAATACATGTCCTGAGAAGAGCTAATAATCTTAAAACGTTTGACAGAAGAGGCTGTGTCTGGCAACTGAATCCAGTTAAACAACCTCTCACACTTCAGGTTCTGCTTTCACAGTGGTCTGGCTGTGTGTAGAGAGGCCCTCGGAAATGTGGCTGTTGTGGCTCCTGTATGAAAAGACTTGCCTGGTCTATAGCAACTATACACATTCCAGTAGGCCAGCTTGGCCTGGGTTGTTTGGGGTTTCTAGTAGAAGTAGCACTTTCCCTCAGAGATCACTCAAATTCTTCCTTGTTTTGGGTAACATGGCTGTAGGACAAGTGATAACAGAGATGGACCTTTATTCTTGGTGCCAAAGGAGAAGGCATCCTTAGAATAAAAAATTTTTGATTTTACATTCAGTCTATCTCATTTCCAAGGTGCACTCTTTCTCTTCCTCACTCTCTTCTGTATATCTAACTAGCCTGGTCATGTCTCCAGGTTAGAGGTGGCAGCAGCACTGGAACTGGGCTGGGCTGCAGCTCAGCTGAGAGCTTGGCAGGGCATAACCTCTGATCCATCTTGTCTTTTGCCTCCTCAGTGAGAAGGCAGAGGAGTCAGTGGCACAGGAGAAAGAGAACCATTTTAAGCATCAGGTGCTTATGTCTACTTTCAGGTCTTTCTGTTGATCATCTGATCAAAAACTGACAAAATCCTCAGCTCTGCCATCATGGCAATAGTCCTAAGTACATTCAGGAGAGGCATGTAAAGACCCTACACAACTTTCTTGTCACACATAGATCTACATCAAGAAAAGATTATTGTAAAGATATGGTGAGTAGTAAATACTGCACATTGTCTAATTTAGGTAGGTATGTACATTTGGGATCTACTCCTTACAGTGTACCAAATGAACCTTAAAAAAAAAAAATCTACATTTTGGACTAATAAAACTCAAAGTCACATAAATATGATTTAAATGCCTTAGCACTAGGCCTCTTCGTTATGCAAAATTCTTTCCCTTATTGTACATGTGTTTCCCCCATACATAGAATTTTCAGAGGAGATGAAGCTTTACACTAATTTAAACAACACTTTAATTGGATTTAATTACGGATCTTGGCATTTTACAGTCTTAAAATATTCTTTAAATGAAAAAAAAAAAAGTAGATGGTTCCAGATTATTCAGTTTGTGTTCTTTAGAAGCACAGCAACTCAAGTCTTGAAGGAAAATATAAAATATAACAGGCAGTCTGTATGAAGAAAGATAAAATGGTTGATAAAACTTCAGGAAATGTCATTAGCTAAATCCAAAATGAATTATGTATGACTTATCTAATACTCAGGTATTAGACTGAAATAAACTAATATTGATATTTTCTTCAAATGAGAAATAACTCTTAAACTTTATCCTCCAATTATTCTCTACTTTTTTAAAGTCTTACATAACTCACATACTGGATTAATATCAAGGCCGCTATTCTATTGTGTGAGAGTCAGAGAATTATATCCATCCCATGTAATAGGTCCCTTCATACCTGAGCTTTTGGGAAAAGCCAGGGACATGAAATACCTGTGCTGCGGGACCCACTACTGAGATGTCTCCTACTGGTTGCTGTTCCTGGGGTTGCTGCTCTTTGATTCATGCTCAAACCTTGGTGCCAATGTCAGAAAGCATCTACACTGGATGTTGTGATGCAATGGGTAGGTGCTGATGCCATCAGGCTGGGAATGAACATGGAGCCATTAATATCTCATTGCTCAATCCACTTCTCTGACTGCCTGGATGCTCCTTAGCCTACGTTGCCTGCCTGTTTCCCTGCCCTCCCCTCCCAAAAAACACATTTTGAGAATGACAAAATCAGTACTTTACTTTAAGTGGTGAACACAAACCAGGCTACAGGTACAATTCAGTGACTAACAATACTCTCTAGTTTGCACTAAGAGACAAGTTTAGGGTAAAATAGATGATTTATCTCAGGGAAGAAACAATCCTCAAAGACATCCTGCCCTTGAAAATGCCTGTCAAGTGCGTGTTTATCTAAGATCTAGATGGCTCAGGAGTTATTTTCTTTTAAATATCAACTTAGAATAAAAAAAAATGTTTATAAATATATCATCATGAGTATTTTGATGACTGCTCTCTGTTGTACATGCCTCATGAAATCAACTAAAATGGAATTTTTTCATTGATCAAAGGTTGATCATTTAGAAGGATTTAGTATTTGTCACATTTAATGAAATGAGGAACCCCATCAGCTCAACTTGTTTAAGATTCAAAGGTTAATTTCCCAAGAACATCATTACATCTACTCATTCTGTACATTGGCACTTTTGCAGGACCAAATGTACAAGGTTCCACTTAATTTCAGTAGGACCTTACACCTATATTTACTCTTTTGTTGTTTAGTATATTGAAATTTTTCTAACCACCATAGTTTCAAAAGGCCGTTGTGTCCCACAGCTGTAATTTACTGCTATTATTAGACCTTCACTTTGGAATTCCTCAGATTCACACTGGTAAGTCAGTGGCAGTTGTATATTCACACTCATTTCAGCAAGATTTTGCTAGGATGAAGGGGAATAGAAAAAGTTTAAGATTTCCCTTGATATCTCTTTGATGCAGCTTTGATTTGGTAAGCTCATCACACCAAAGAATTACATAGGTATTACAAAGAAGACATCAGTAAATCTCCAGCCCTTACTAACCATAAATTCCATCAGTTTTGTAGATGGTCTCTCCGTGAGTACTGATTAGAATTTTTCTTTACAGTTATACGTGATTCCAGGTACTACTTTCTTCTACTGGGTCAGCAGAAGAAAATCTCTAATTATTCTTTGGGAATAGTCAACAGAGTCAGCAAAACAAAACTCATTATGTATTACAAAAAAAATCCAACAGTGAATAGCTCACACAAATTCTTCACAGAGTTACAGAAAATACATTATTAGCAACAAAAAAAATAAAAAAGCTCTGACTTCTTGTCACCTTGATATGTTCTTGAGATATTTTTATTTTATTGATACATTAAATAGCAATTTCATACATTCTTATTCATATTATTTTGGCAAAGTTTTTTGTTATAGGCATTGTACAGAAACACTGAAAATTCATTAAATCCTACTCTATAAAGATGTTAGCTTTAGAAATATATGTTGCATATGGTTGGTTTGCACTGTAGCAAAATACAGTTCATGTTTTTCTAATAAGTCTCCCATTTTTATTCCCTGTGGCACCAAGTGAAGAGGATGAAGGAGCAAGAGAACAACATATGTGTAACCTCTGACTTTCAATAATGTCTGTAAACTTTGTGCAGTATTTTGTAAAATCTCATGATATCAAGACAAGCCTTGAACTATAAGTCTTCATCATTTTCATGTATTCTTGAACAATGTCTGGGGTTTAGATATTTTTCTGGTTTTATCTGCTTCTGTTTCAGTGAATGACCATTTATACATTGAGTCTGTTTTTCCTCTGCTTGTATTTCCAATTTACTTATTTCTCAATTCTCTCTCTGCATGCTGTAAAAGCTAAAAGAAATCTCTAATATGAACAATGCTCAGAATTATATTAGATCTTAAAAGTCAGACATCTTTTGAAGATAAGCACCACCACTCTCCCTGCAAAAACAATCAACACCAAAGTTTTTTTCCCTAAAAAAACCCAAAACTTGACCACCCCCCCAAACCCTTAAATATTACAGTAAATTTTAATATTAAAGGATTTTAGAGTGGTTTTTGTTTGTTTTTCTTTGGTTGGTTGGTTGGTTCTGGTTTTGGGCTACGGAGTTTTTTGTTTGTTTGTTTGTTTGTTTGTTTTTCCTGAAGCAAGTGGCTTTTTTGTCTTTAGGTTAAATAGGCCCCAGGCTCAGCTGTAACTGTGCTATTTCTATTTTCTGAACAGAAATTGAAACATTTTACTTTTTTCAAGGAAGTAAGTAATTTTTTATTATTTTTTTTTTTGAGCATATAACTATCAGTCCTTGAAGAACATCGGTACTATATGAAACTATGAATATTTCATAGAGATGTACTTGACCACGTACACTTGGTCAAATCCTTTGCCTTCCATACTGAAACAGAATCAAGTTAAAGAGGGAATGGCCTGAAGTTGTGCCAGGGGAAGTTTAAGTTGGATATTAGAAAAAGGTTCCTCACTCAGAGTGTGATTGGGAACTGGAAAAGTCTCTACAGGGAAGTGGTCACAGCACCAAGCCTGTCAGAGTTCAAGAAACTTTTGGATGATACTCTCAGACACATGGTGGGACTCGCAGATGGTCCTGTGCAGAACCACGAGTTGAACTCAATGATCCTTGTTTGTCCTTTCCAACATGGCATATTCTGTTATTCTGTGATTCTGTAAAATAACTGACATCTGAAGACTGGAAAGTCTGATATAATTCAATTGATTTCAGCTATATTGTTCATGATTTTTACAAATAATGAAAGCAGGATCAAGTTCTGAGTGCATTCTCTTTCATATTCTTTCAGATACAGTAATTTTCATTTGACTTTGCCTTTCAATTTTATGAAGTGCACTTGTTATTTTAATTATTTTATTTACAAAATTTCCTAACATTAAGATTTATCTTGAATGTGTAATGTATGATTGACCTCAATGAGCAATATTGCTTGAGACAGGCAACAGCCAATGTTATGTCACCCATTGTTACAGACTAGAGTTCTGAGAACTATAAATTCAAACAATATAAGGCAATCCACTTTACCTTTGAATGACAGGTTTTGCCAAAAATGCAAATATGTTTAACTGTAATGTAAATAAGGATTTTTAACACTGCTGTGAATAAGGAACTCTCTCAAAAGACATTGTAGCCTTAGCACAACTATGTGGTAAAGTGAAAGAGACATTGTGGATGTACATTAAAAACGTTTTCTTTTGTGCAAGTGAGCATCAACACTGCATCTTTCTGCTGCAAACTTTCTATTTACAATGTTATTTGCAATCAGATGCAGTCAATGCTGCTTTTGATCTGTTTTTACTTGCTTAAATTTCACTTTGAATTGACAACATAGCTATTATGTTTCTCAGCAGCAGAAGAAAAAGGCAACAGTTTGTTGTAATATTAGAAAGTGATATGGTAACATACTGTTGAGCAATTTATCTTCTTTTGTTGGCTTGAAGCCACGCACCATTGCAGTCAAATCACAAGACTAGTCTTCATTCCACACAACTTTCTCATCTTTATAGCGATCAAACAGTAGAGTCTTCAGAGGCAAGGAAAGGAAGGAAGAAAAGGGCAAATGACAGGAAGGAAATAAACAGATATCTATTTCAAATGGGTAAGTTTATGTGAAATTCTGGCATGACTGTAGACAGAGTTGGCACAGAGATCATCTAGTGTCGTACTTTGATGACAGACAAAGTATATTATCACCTAAAACTGGACGTGCTAAAGTGCTTGCTTAGATAATGGTTGTGTTGTTTCTTCCCCTAGATGATGATCATTAGAACTTGTGCTACTATGGCTCTTTGGACAACATTTTAACAATATAAGTAACTTTACTCCTTTCACTCTCCCCTTGCTCAAAGTCTTTGGCTTAATATCAGTAGAAAATGCATGGTGTTCACTTCCTTGACAACCATTTGGTTTCAACTTTCTCTCTTTTGTTCAATATATGGGCATGTGGCCTGCTGATTGAGTACTGTTCCAATTTTCCTTGTAGACAAACAAGCAGAGTTCAATAAAAAACCCTTGTCAGTCTGTAATTTTGTTAGAACAGATAACTTTCACAAAGAGTAGCATAGTTAAGATATCGATAAAAATACCATTAAACATACACTGCAATAGCATGTTAACATTCTGGCAGAGAACATGTACCAAGTGCTACTTGGTTGGAGCAGTGTATTATTACTTGGTTTGCATGCCCCTTCATTCACATAAACTATTTTTCTGTTAAAAATATATTTCCTTTAAATAAACAATTGGTTGTGCTTCAATTAAAATGTTTTCAGGAAAACTTTCAGGTTAAGCAAGATCTTCCAGAGGAGACAGAAATAGGAAATTACAATTCTTGCATCTTTCAAAGTCATACGAAGTGTCTCTCTCTTCTAATTATTTACTGTTATGGTTTTATTGTGTGAGCCTTTTGTTGTTGTTGTTGGTTTTGGTTTTGTTTTAGGTTTTATGTTTGTTTTTTTTTTTTAATTAAAAGTTATGAGAGGCTTGTGGGTATGTTTTTTTCTTATTTTTTTTTTTATTTTTGTTTCCTTTGTCCCAGAATAACAACAACAAAAGTTCTGTTCTTTTGTATACGACAGTTGTTTCGTAGCCTCTCCATTTATTTAAAATTTCCCTTAGTGAGCTTCAGGGCTTGTGGGGTTTTTTGGTGGTGTTTTTTTTTTTTTTCATGTAGTTTCTTCACATCAGTTTGTACCTAAGAGTTTTTGTAATTTGTCCAGTAAAGTTGAAGCTGAGTACCTAAGCCATATGGTACCAGCTCCCAGAAGGAATTACTGGCAGAAGCTATTAAGTAGAAAAATCTGAGAAATGGGGTCACCAATACTCCTGTGGATAAATTTGAGCATGCAAATGTATAGGTCTGGTTATCAGTAAAACAAATTATCCATTCTAGTTACTACTGAAGAGTATAGTGGCTTTGGAATTTTGATTACACTGTTCTGCAAGGATTTTGCACAGTGCATGCAAGTCTTTCAGAACAAAAAGAAACAGAAAACCTCAACAAACTCTCAATTAAAAATTAAAAAGATGTTTAATCTTGTATGCAAAATTACTATGAAAATGAATATGAGAAAGGTTCTTCTCTAAAAGACAGAATTACAGAATGGCCAGTTAACACATTGCAAGAATAACATAGAAAAACAATTAAGGTGGATTTGCTATAGAATTTATACAGTGGTCTCAGAATGACCATAAATAAGTCATAAAACTATAATTCAGACTTATGGAATTTGATTTCTTCCCTTTGACCCATGTTCCATAGGTGAATCTCTTCATATACAAGAGTTCATAAACCAACATATTCATCTATAGTGTATACTGAGCACATGGACTTTCAATTTATAAATAAATCACAGATTTCCAATAAGTCACTTATTCTAACTGAATTATGTCTGTACACCCACTAAATTGATGGTGTGTTTGGAATAGTGTAGCTCAGGAAAATGTGACAAGTCATGGCTCTTACATGTATATAAAAACCAAATAGACTTTGTCTGGTTTATATTATCATTACTGCATTGTCTATCCAGCTTATTTAACTGGAAATAAAATTTGTTGCACTGTGTTACCCTTGTTTAAATTTCATTGTTCAGACATACATGGTATGTAACATACAGGTTTCCTCCAATAAGGAAGGGAAAGGACTACTCTCCCTAGTCTTCCCCGCCTGGCATTATCCACGTTGCCAAGCAGGGACGTTTTATTGAATGAAGGTGATTCTGCACCATTTTTCACCCTGGCTCATAATTCTTTTCTGATCCATTTTATGGCATGATGACATTAAGAAATTTAACTCTCCTATTATTTTGAGACTTTTGCCTATCATCCAGGATTTATTTTAATTAAGCTCCATGTGCTAGAATATGTGTTTAGGATTTCATATTCTTTGTTCTATGATAGGATTTCCAGTATCTAATAGGTTCTACTAGTAGTAGAACAAATGCAGATGTCTTTCTATTAGAAACGTTTGCATTTACTACTTTTTCAGTTGCTTATGCAAAGGCGTTCATAAAGATATCTTACTCCTTTTAGAGACACATTTTCTGTTTTTTTTACTCTTTCTTACATTTAGCAGTCCTTAATCATGTTGGTTGCTGTGATATTTATCTGCTCTAATTTTCTTAAGAATCATGGGATTTTTTTATCTTTTTTACTTTATCAGGTAAAATAATCAGCAATTTAATTTTATGGTTTCATAAGCATGTCTTCTGTGGTCTGTAAACTTGACTGTTCAATGATATTAGGGTGCAGAATGGGGATTAAATTCCTTTTAGTCAGTCAGATTTCCTACAGAATTCCTTAGTCATAATAACACCTCTCTGTGCTTAGTTCACATCTGGAAAGCTTGCTTTTAGTGCTAGTCTATTTAGAAATTACACAAATTTAAAAAAAGCCATCACAAACCTGAGAGGGCAAATAGGACATAATAGAAGATGTGAACTTGATGCTTTTACTTTCTTTCATGAACTCAAAATCTATTCTTTTCTGACTAGTTCCTTGTAGATCCCTTATTCATTCAAAAGTTATGCTTGGTTTTCAGTATTCTTCACTAAGCAGCAACAGAATCACATTTTGTTATTTGATTTTTAAAATAAGGATGTGGGTGTTACTTCATTTAATTAGACTTAAATGCAGGGAAATTATATATATCAATTAAACTGAATGCTTATGCATACAGACATGAATATTCTATAATTTTCAGGAGTCATTTAGCTTTTAATTTTTCTAATACATGGATTGCCATTATTTAATTAAAATAATAATCAATTACTTATTGCTACTCACAATAAGAAACAGAACTTTCCAGCAGAACTGCTCCATTGGCAGTATCGAAGAAGCATCAGTTGAAATTCAACTTCATGAATTATTTTTCATCCATTTTTTCCCCTTGATCAAAAGTTATTTACATAAAGTTGAAAGAAGCCATGGCTGCATCCTTTTCTCCATTTGTGTCCCCTTAGCTAGCATGGAAGAAATCATGGAATAATTTCTTTTTCTGGAAGGTAACTGCCAAGTAGGAGTCTGACAGCTGCACTACTACAGCTTTTCACAGTTGTCAATTAAGAGGAAACAGATCATCAAAACTTGAATGCTTCATTTTATAATGATCTTCTACATTGTGTCATTTTAAAAAGGCAAGTGCCTTTTGACAAAGCTAAAAAAGGGAAAGGGCTGGGCGGGGGAGCTTCCAGTGCTGGCAGCTGACATTGTGCAAAAAGTTTCTTCTAGTTCTAGATGTTAATACAAACAATAATGAGCACTATAACAGCACAGACTTGAAAAATCTCTAAGTTGCTGCTTCCTAGAGAAATAATGGGCTTTATCTATGTTTTTCCATAAGAGATATTTTGCAGACCTTCGTAGGAGGAAAATAAGGACATTACCTGTTTTTCCTCTTCGAGAAGGTCAGTTTCTGGGTTGATCTTTTTAAACAAATGGAGGTAAAAGAAACAACTTGGTTCTATGTGACACTGAGATACAGTTAATACTATGACCAATGTTGTGATCCAGCAGAGTATTTCTTATTCTGGGCAGGTGAACACCTGGAGGTATCATCACGGGGAACAAAGCTGAGGAGTTTGTGCTATCTTACTTAGAGCCAGATAGCCCTTAATTGTATCTTTCATTATGACACTGTGCCTATCTTGCATAAAATATTGATAATCTGTACATGGCTTTAAGACAGTTGACAAACTTACTGTAACAGAAGGCCTTGAGAGGGGAAATCCAAAGGGAAATCATACTAGGAAAACAGAAAATCCCAGTACAAAATCCAGAAATATTGTACAAACCTTAAATTACTGAAAATTAATTTGACATTATTTCTTTTGTTCCTCACATTTTCCACATTTTATGCTCATGTCTGATCTGTCTGCTATATCTTATCAGCTGTCTTTCAAGATTTTAAAAAGTGTTCAGTGTTCAGCACTTGCACCTAAAACACCCAAGGTCTCTAAACACATGCAATAAAGACTGTGATGAATAATAATATAACACATATTCCTAAATGATTTCAACACAATTTCAAAGATGATTTTTTCTTTTAATTCTGTTTCACCTTTTAGCAAATGACAAAATATTTCAATTAAGGGAAAAACCCCACCATATTAAAATATGGATTTAACAGTATTTATCAAGTGTGTCTATGCTTATGTTTTAGCTCAAGTAGTGTTTTTTCTTGCTTGAATGGATCAGCACCCATAGTGTAGCAGTGGTTTTCACAGCCATTAGGCTCTAGTACATTGTCAGATGAAGATTAAATTGATTTTCACAATTTTTCCTTTACAATTGAATTTCCTTTAGTTTTATCACTAAAGGGGACTAAATTTGGTTAATTTAATTAAAATGATCAAAAAGACATTAGAGATTTCTGTTTTAAATTTCATGCTTCATGCTATTCTCATCTACATTCAACTTGAATATGTTTCCCATGGTTTATATAATACAGTGGATTGTTTTTATTAGATCACTTCTGTTTTAAACATGTTTATTAATAAAAGTAAAGAATTTTTGTCTCTCATGTAATACATTTGATGACTATATCTTTTGTTTGGAGATTATGGGATCTTTCAGTATTAAAAGGAATACTTGTGTGAGGTGATTTATTCTTAATCCTTGAGCGCTACTGTTTGAATCCAGTTAGAAGGTCAGGAACTGCTCTGCATCAAGAGATTTTATTAACCTTGGACTTCTGTTATTGACTCCTCTGCCCAAATATTTTGATGTTATTACATCAGAACACAGTCTCATTTTTCCTAATCTATCTGTTAGGAGTCACGCACTACTTTGCAAAAATATTTTGGCAATATTCTTTCCTTTGTTTAAACAGTTGCTTGCACAATCTTTCCAGGTTTTATGTTTTGGCATGGATGTTTTTGTTGGTTCTGTTGCTGTTGTTATTTTGGTGGGTGCTTTTTGGTTTTTTTATTTGTATATTTGGGGGTTTTGTTTGCATTTATTATTATTATTATTTTGCTGGAATATTTAATTGTTAGTAGTATACTTTATTTCAAACAGCATGCTAATGTCTGCATTTTTATCCTAGTATTAAATAGGGAAAAAAGGGCGTATAAATGTATGAAAAAATAGTCTGAAATATTTATTTCAGAAATTTTTTGTTACATGAATGGAGCCTATTAATTTGGATAACATATTCAAAGGAGCACACTCACTGTAGGACATATAAACCAGTTAGATCATAGATTTTGTAGCACAGAGTACTTGATTTTCTTTTATATGCATATACAGTCTGCTCAGATTTTGAAGGCTGTTTTCATGGAATAGAACAGCTACTCAACTGTATTAACACTTTAGTTTGAAAATATGTCTGAAAATATAATTATGGGTGTCAAGTATGACTTTTAGAGAAAACTGAATAGTGTGCAAGTCATTAATGAACATAATTGTAAGAAAACAATACAATTTATTTTTGGTAACCCTGAGCAGTTGATGTCTCTCATCACTTCACACGTATTTCTTCCAGGGCGTGTGAAACTGTCTCAGGAATTTGTACAGTAATGATAAGATGTAATTTCTTCCATCTCCTTCTGGCTCTGAATTAGGTATTTTCTTCAGGATCAATAATTTCTTTCTAATAATTAATAAAACATACAATACTTCTATCACTTTTAAAAAAGTCATGTTTAATAGCAATTATTTTTTTCAGATGGAAATCCAATTTTTTCTCCAAAAAAAGGTATACAAAGAGGAAAAATAATAAATAATTATTTGAAGGATGACTACAAGGAAAAAGCATTTTGACAACAGTAATTTTGACTTCAATTCTGACCTGCAATATTGCTTTGCATTTCAATATGAGACCCACCCACAACCCATTCTTGTCAACATGCATTAATATCTTGGTCTGACAGTGAACTAGTTTGTGTTGCTGAATTTTTAAACACATACGTGCAAGGCTTACAACTTACCTTTTCATCTTTGACAGTTTGCTTTGAAAATCTATGCTCCTGATCAAATTTGTGACATTTATCCTAAATATGAATAAGTCATCTGTCACCAGTTCCTGACATAGTTTCAAGTGGTAAACACAAAAGTTCACATCATACAGACATGCAAAGAAGTAACTAATTTTATAGAAACACACAAGTATATGCAGACTTATTTGCATTACTATGCTGAGTAGTCTACATTTCCTCAATTTGCTCTTAATAGTCCTTTGTGGAGACTAATCCACATCCTAAGCATTCAATTGTCAGTTCCAACAATTTCCCTGCTTTAGGTATTATGGTGAACATTTTGGCTTTATCTTTGAATGAAATGTAAAGAAAGATGGAACTTTTGAGGTCCCATAGTTGAGCCTCATATCACAGCAGAGGACCATGACATTTTATATGTACTCTTAATTTCTCTTTCCAGAATTCACACTCATTATTTTCCGCACTATCTATTATGGACAAAAAATAAGACATTATCTCATTTCCTTTACCCTTGCGGCAGTGTTTTATGTATTTGAAGACTACTGTAGAATAATCCCTCATCCTTCTCACCTCTGAATAACTTCTGTTCTTTTATCCTCTCCTCATCAGTGACATTGCCAGAGCTCTAGCCATTTTCATTGTTTTCATCTACACTGAATAGAAACCTGGAAGTGAGATCTTACCTACATGGAGCAGTGTGTCGTAAAAATATCCTGCTATTTAGAAATCAGTTATTTTCCTTTGCAAGAGTCATGTTAGATAATTCTTGAACCTTTTCAAGCATAGCTCCATTTCCTTAAACCATGAAAAAAAGCTGAGTATTCTTGCCTAAGTGTAGAAGTTTACACTTCTTGTTAAATAGCAATTCATTTTATGTAACTAATGTCACTTGTTTTCTGCTATGTCTTTACAACCATTTGGGTTAATTGTTCTTGTAGCACAGAAGAAATAAAAGTTAATTGAAGTTCTGTAATGTTCTGGCTTCTAAGGTCTTGTTTCTTGAAAAACAGACTCTTGTCATCTGTCTCCGTGGCTTCTCTGTTAAGATTGCTGATATTATTTCACTGAGTATGTTAGGCATGCAAAGCTGAATTTCATCAACCCTGGATTATCCTAAGTTTTCTCACTGCTTTAAAAGGGGTTTTTTTAGATCAGTAAGAGAGTTTACCTATTTTTCTATTACAGAAATACCCATGGCACTAGAGAAATTTACTTTTTTACTAAAGATAAAAGCAAACAGTGTATTACAAACTTTTATCTTGATGGTATCATTTTTAGAAGCTTGTAATTTTGCTGATCAGAAGAATTTGTGAAGACAGTTATAATTTATTATTAGATGTTTCTCTTTTATCTGTCATTGCTTCCTAATCTTTCCCAGAAGGCTCATTTAAAACTTTACTCATTAAGTCTACCTTTTTTGCAACCTCATTTTCAGCCTTTCAGCCTACTTCTTTCCATTTCTGATGGTTAGCCATCTTCAATGGATGTGGCCATTTGTGGTGGCCCCCATCATCCAGCTCTCCTTCAGAATCTACATTCTCATACAGTTGCTGCCTAGTGTTTAGAAGTAGATCTAAACAAAGATTAGGTTCATCATTCTACCTGTATTCCACAATTTTTCTGGCTTCTGCTTTCTGATATATTTCTTTGTCAGCAACACTGGGATTTCATTCACCTAGAGTTTGGTGTTTATTACATGCATAGCTACACAGACCTAGCTGTGAAACTTCCATCATGATCATTAGCTATTTATTTTGTATAGTAATTATCTAATCATGATGTCAGTATATATTTGAGCATGAGAATGAAATATAGACATTCCCTGACCTTCACTGACCTTTACTGATCTCCACAGATTTTAAAGGGAACCTATTTTGTGACTTGTTAGCATTTAGAAATCTTCCCTCTTAACACCTGTGAAGTAGAACAATATATCTTGTTTCACCTTTGCCTATAATTTCTAAATAATGAAAAGCTTTTACATTTATGATCAATCATATTACAACTGAAAAAATCTAAATGTTTTATTTATATATGTCAATATCAATTAGGGAACTATTTATCATCATGGAAGACTGTTAAATCAGGCCATTTTCAAACTTCAAGAAAACACTTTATGGATTGACATTAAATCATTAAAAATACAAATTTGCCAATGCTGCATATTGGCTTACTCATTATCAGCTGTTATCACTAAATATTCAAACAATTAATCCTTAGCACTCCAGATGAGCTATGGGTATACCATACCACTGAGCTGATACCCTGGGATTGATACCGACAGCGACAGGGTCTGATCTTTGCAGTCTAAGATCAAGGTCATGAAGTTTGAGAGCTCTTCCACAAGGAGAGCTGGAAGCAGCATGGACATTTTCTAGCTTGCTGTTCCTCTCTCACTGTTGATTTTTTTTACATTTCTTACACATGTCCCTAAAATACAAATAGTGCTCACATTTGCTTCCAACATAGTTCATCCTATCATGGGGACAAGGACTTGTTTTTGCTTTGTCAGACATCTTTCTTGCTCGTCTTGCAGGCTTATCTTTGTGGGTTTTGTTACAATAAGCCTTTCAGTATAAAAGACAAGACAAGCAAATATGGCCCTGAAATAAACTCTCTCCTGTCTGTTCTAAATTCTTGCTTTTGCCTCATGCTTGCACTTTTTCTTGTACTGGTGTCCCACGTGCTTTTCCCTAGTATTACTTGTATATTTTATATATAAGTATATATATTATATATATGTTATATATTACTTGTATATTTATGTTTCACTGTGTTACAAACAAGCTGTGTTGGCTGCTGGTTATCAATATTACCAGAGCTACAGTGCTAAAAAAATGGTTGCATGCAGTCTGCAGTTACAGTATTCAGTTAAGCAAGTTTCTTGGTCCAAGGAAGCAAATAGTCACTACATTTTGTTTAATACACTTTACCTCTGTGATGTAACTCCTTTGGCTTCAGCTTCTATATGCGAATAATCATACTCATTCTCTGACACAACTGTTTGACTATAATTTCCATTACAATTACATAATTGTCTTTGGGGCTATATCTCTATCTAAACATGCATACTCTGAAAATAAATTTTCTTGGATAATAATGGAATGTATATAACAATAAAAAGAAACTACTAAAAAGTCTTATAAAAATGCCGCTGACCTTGAGCAGAAATGCACACTCACTACATTATTTTTAAAGTATACTTTCAATGCAAGCATGAAGTTTTAGTTTTAAATTCACCCTTAGGATACTCTCTTGGCAGACAAACCAGGACACTTACACCATGCTTATTGAAAAGACATTGGATCATTTTAGTCCATTGCATAAGAGAGCAAGTCCTCCGGGTGTCTGCGCATTGTGTTTCCATCTGACAGAAAACCTGACCTACAATGATGTGTTGATCTGGAAGCATAACAGCAAACACAAAAACTCCCCAAGGAGCCAAGAATGCACTTTTGTTTGATAGAGGAGAAAAAGCTTAGACTGACATGTAGGCATTGCACTTTCATATTAGAGTATGTGATAAGCCTGTCCATGACAAGATACAGAAATCCCTAGAACTTTATCCTGTACTTGCCTCTCACATTAGCTTTTAGAAAACTGGTGAGGGAGAAAAATGTTAAAGCAGTGGAAAAACTTCCTGTGATAGAGACAGATTTGAAATGTAATAGCAGACTGAGTGTCCTGCGGACATTGTTAATGTGCTATTTGTTTCTAATAGGTAGGACGTCTATGACTATTACAAATATGTGGCATGTGAGTGTCCTTCAGCTGCCCATTGTAAAGCATTTGGGCTTATTGCAAAAGTTCTCTTTTTCTAGGGTATAAGGGTAATGGTAATTACACGCTGAAATTCTCTGGCAGTTTCCTGCATGTTTTTGGTGAGACTCAAATTGAGTAATAGCTTGTAACATGGCTTGCTGTAGCATTCATCTCTATATGCCTTGGTAATCCCTGAATCTCCTTGTTCCAGCTAGATGCACTCAGTCAACATTCAATGAATAAAATTCTTATTTGTGGTATCAGCGTACCTGACTTTAAGATAACAATGCTGATTCAAATCTTTCTTTGTGATAAGGAAATTGTAAGCATTTGGGTGTTTGACTAGTTAAAATTTAGTTATTAAATAATTAGGAATACTTATTTTTATAGTCTATATACCTTTCAAGAAATGTATTCTTGTTTTTTCTCTCACTCTTGAAAATTTTGTTTCAGGTGATTCTAAATAAATAATAACTATGCAGTGAATTATGCAAGGTGGTAAGGTAATAGGCAAATGAACCATAAATACACTGTAAAATTTTTTATCCAGAAATAACTGCATGGAAAGTAGATGACTCACTCTTAACTATTGTATTAGTGACTTCTGTGAGGAAAATGAATACCAACCTCATTAAAGCTATGAAATCATGTTATAATAGGAGAACATCTCTATTGACATAACACTACAGTACATTTATTCTGCTTCCTGTATAAGTATTCTGCATATATAGTTAATATCATTAGACCAGTAGCAGTTCCTTCTTTGATGGTCTGTTTTTAGAAATATAAGGGCTCAAGTGGTCTGACACAAAGAATAGGCAACATCACTCCCAATCCATAAGAACAACATAAAAATAAAAGATTTTGAAACCTTGGTCTATTACTATTGGTGTGAATGTAGATATTTTGTAGCTGAGACACTGAGAGATTTATTATCTGGTAAACCAGAGCTTGCACACAGTTTAGATTCACTCTGAGTGAAACTGTACTGCATAATACTTGAACCTGAACAGAGTGAATGCTGTCCCTAGAGTTAAGTGGATAAACTAGCAAGAAGTGATTTCCATCCATTCAGCCAAGTTGTTTGCTTTCCTTTTCATCTATGTTGATGTGACTTAGTGCTTGTCACTGCTGTTTAGTAGCCATGCACTGGGAAGAAATGTTTGGAGAACACTCTGCCTTATGTCAAGAATGCTGCTACTGAAAGAAAAAATGGTGGATTCTTTAACTGCTCCTGTCGTTTAAAAAATTGATTTGAAACAATGCAATGAACATCATGTCAAAAATGGAAATCTCACCTGCTGAAATCATAAACCCTTCCTGAACATACGTTACATGGTATGTACTATGGTATGTACTATGGACCTAAGGAATATATTTGTGGATACTCATTGGACACATGAATCATTCTGGTTTTGTCAGCTTCATGTTGTTAGCTTCTCATCTGAACAACACTTTAAATGGAAGTAGTCCACAAAGAGTGGTATTAAAAGAATTATTAATATCAGCCAGTGCCTCCAGAATATCACATCTACTGTGTGTCCATATTTACAGTGATCAGTGCATACTCAGAAAATGTCATGTTTCCTACACACTGCAGGATCTCCATGGAGGTGTAGGCTGACTGTAAATTACAATTCTGATAAATGCAATACTATTTGCAACCTACTGAGTGTGAATTTAATGTAAAACAACACTTCATGTTTGTGCAATGGTTTTTGAAGACTTACCTCAGCAAGATGCTATAAATAGCCACATAGATAGGTGCTAGATTACTGCCAGAAACCACATAAATCAGCAGTTCATTATGTGGTAAGAGTATTTCAAGTAACAATGTCAGAATTTGAAAGCTGCATGGGAAATAAGCATGTACAGCAACCTATTGCAACCAGTACATCTGAAATTGTGATATACCACAAAAACACATCATACATTTGTAAATGCAGGACATTTTACACGGGAGATTATTTCACCATTTTGTAGGAAATTGCTTGAATGACTTGCCAATACATGAGTAATTAACTAAAGAGCAACACAGGAAAAAGCATGCACTAAAAAGCATGGTTTCGAACATAGAGTAAGATTCTCCTATTGTTCAAAACTCTGGCATGGGGCTTTCACTGATTAATTAGTCAGGATGGGAGCCATATTCCTTTCATTTTCTGATTAGTCAATCTCCATCCAGCTTTGAATCTCCTCAGGGTTCACCGTTACTAATGACTCACTCCATTTAGCACAATGCCTTATTTTCTGTAAACCAGTCTTTTCTTCTCTGGTGAATTAATGTTGCACCAATATATGCAGCAGTGAAATAGCAATAGAATAGTTCTATTTCCAGCACAGCTTGTTGAATAAACTTCAAGAGGCATATGTCAGTAAAAGAAGCAGTTATTTTGGAAAGAGTTGTTAAAATCTAGTAGATTTCACCAGATTTTTCATTTACAATGATATACTTGTTTTGTCATAAGAGCATAAAAAACTGAAACATGCTAGAAAACTATAATTTACTATTTTTAGGACAAAGTATTTTATTTTAAAAATTATTTTCATTTTTTGTCCATATAAATTACATAGTTAATAATTAGAATATGAAATTTAAAAAATATTTTCTTCAAAATAACATTGAAATATTTTTCAGAATGGGACTTCATAAGAATTTAGAATCTTCTCTCATCTTAAGTAAAGCTTCGTTTTCAAATTTTAAACTGTTCACAAATTTGAGCTTTTGCAAAAAAGGTAGCAATCTATTTTGTGGCAATAGAAGAAATTTTAAGATAAGTAAGATAGCTGGAGAGTAGTTTAAAAGTCTGGTCTCTGTATTTCTGATGAATAGATATGTAATTGAATTATATGGGTTGCTGGATAATTCTTCCCTAATGCGTCATGTTACTTTCCATATGGTTATTTGACGAGACCCTTGAGGGTAAGAAGGACAGGCACACTTCAGCCAAAGCTACAGTGGAATGATGGAATGGCACCTTTATTAAGATGGCTCCAGCTTATATAAGGGTTGCGTGGAACCTTCTAGGAAGGAGGTTGGACCTGGGAGGAGCATGCAAATCTTCTCACAGAAAAGGAAAAAACAGGGAAGGATTATAACCATAAGGGGTAGATGAGGGTGGAGATAACCATATAAGGGAAAAGCTCCACTGTGGCAGAATCTGTCCAATCAGGGAGCAGAGATAACACCAAACTTCATTTTGTGTAGCATGCAACAATGCTATTTAACTTTGCAACTGTGAATTCATAAACTGGGAAACCTGCAACAACCCAATATACAGCAATAAACTGCCTCTTGTGCCGGGTAACTCATTCTGGTAGGTCTCCCCTTCTTGATTCCTCGGTCTCGTCAAATCATCTCGTGACCTCTCTTCCATTTAGTGTAATCTTGTACTCCTACAGTTATTTTGCAGTGGGAGTGTGAGAAAACCAGAGATGTTAGTACTGACTATATAGGGAAACATGTCACTGTAGTGTCATTAACACCTTTACTTAGCATCGAAGTGATCATTCCTGAATAGAAGAGAAACTGAAGCCAAAGAAATTCCAGTAGGACAGCTATCCGGTTCCTTGTAATTATGAACTTTAAGTATGTTGTGTAAGTCTTTATAACTTTGGTTCCTTAAATATAGCTCTTCTGTCTTCCTGCACATATCAGAGAAAGACCAAATTCCTCAGCTGGATATCAATAAAAGAACAGAACCTCTTGCAGGTTAAGGAGAGAGTTTCACAGAACTGTCTGAAGGTTTTTACCTATTTTAAAATAAAATTTCCTTTCCATATTTCAAGAGAACATTTATATTCCTTACATGTTATTCAGGGTCACTTTTTGTGTATTCATTCCTCAAACCTGTTGAGATTTGAAATTGTTTCCTGACACTTTAGTTTGAAACTACTGCTCTCCTTTTGGGTGGCATGTTTGTTATTCCTCCAAAATGTCAAGTTTCTATTACAATATAAATAAGCTTTGTGTGCATATCCAAGAAAACTATTTGAATTCCAGAAGGTAATTAACTTCCTTGCTCTATTCCACTACAGTTTTCTGGGACATACTGTTTTTAAAAATATTCATGTTTAACGTGTTTGGTTGTTTTTTGTTTGTTTGTTTATTTTCCCCCCAGAAAATAACCTAATATTTTGTGGGGCCAGTTCTTAACAGAATAGTAACAATATATATTTTGTATTTTCTCATTTATCAGTTCTGTAACTGCACAATGAGTTAATGGTTTGATTTTTATGTGAGTGAACCATTAACTGTAGATCTGGAGAACTGTAGAGATAGATAAATTCAATTAAAACTACATCTCTAGATTTATATATGGCTAATTTTGGAAACACTGCAAATTGATATGTATTTTAAAACCCAGATGCTCAAGAAGATGATTAATACAGGAAAGTGAATAAAAATAAAAGAAAACACATGTTTTGTCCTTAAAAGAAGAAGGATTTGAATAGACAAAGATGAGAACCCCAGGAGAACAAAGACACAGCTCTGCTCTGGCTTAATATGAAGACAGAGAATTAGTCAGAGAACACATGGGAAAAGAAGGCTTTGCTATGGCTAGGGGACTGATATAAAGCTCTTTGAATTCACTGAGGAAGAAAACAATTATGATATTTACTAAACATCAGATTGAGCTCTTGGTGAATATCTGTGTAACTGAATCAGAGCAGCATTTAACATTTCCAAGTCCAAATCCCAAATGAACAATTTGCACTATAGTAAATACAGACTGGAGTGGATTGTTTAATTTCTCAGCATTTTCAGCCCTAAAAACAGCCTGCTTGAATTTAGGTTCAAAACAACACCTTTTATTTTTTTGAGGTCTACCTCCAGAGGAGTACATTTAATGTTTCCAAATTTTTCAGTATTTTATTTCATCATAAGAATAAGTCTGTAATGTTGAAGTTATCTCCCAGTGAAGCTTACTGGGGTGTAAGGGAGTGCACAGGCATAGAAAATTGGATTCACTGCATCTTTGAGTCTATATATATAAGTAGTGGTAATGTCACTGTCACTAGCATATTGACTATTTTTTGTTTGTTTTATTTTGTTGCTTATAAATGCACATATTTGGTTAATGTATATCTCATGCTGATCAAATGAGAGATGGGATGACCAACAAAACAATATAAATTTAAGTACTTAATTCAGTTTCCTAACATAGGCAGTTGCCTGTCAAAGAAAAAGAAGATTTAATTATGGATTTCCATCTCTATGATAATCTAGAAAGTATCACCACATATTCTGGGGAAATTAAAATACCATGAACAGTCAAAAACTTTTGCAGACTTCAAAACATTGATGGAATACCTTGACTATTACCATTTTGATTTTAATTAAAATATAACGGAAAACTGTTAAGAAAAAAATTTGACCAAAAATATTATTTCTTCCTACCAGTAGTATTATGGAGCAAGTAAAAACCAAGTAAAATGGAAGCAAATTGATTTCTCATTGTTTCCATTATTGTTTAGTGCTTTTATGTTAACTGTGCAGGGGCAGAAATTTTAAAAAAAGGGAAGGTGGTGATCCATTTGTTGCACTCTTCTCCCCTGTATTTGTCTTTAAACTAAGACGATATACATGCATGTTTTCTCCAAGGCATTACAAAACCAGACAGTACAAATGTTCCCCATCAGTCTGCCAGACCTGTTATAACTTTTGTTTTACTAGGCACAAAAGATGGTCCTTATAGTTTAGGACAGTAGATGATGGGAATAAGCTGACAAAATTAAATGTATTAATTATTTGCATAAATGATTCAGGCAAAGGCAGATGCAAAATACAGTAAAGAAATTCCTCTTTATTAGGCATCAGGTTATTAATGTTATTATAACACCCTGTGCTTAAGGCATTACATAATGACAATGAGAAAACTGTGGCATGTTTGACCTATAAGAAGATGTGGAAAAGCTTCTCTGTTCCAACAAAATTTTCAAACTTTTTTTTGAGAAAACCTGAAATGATGAAACCAATGTTTTCCAAATACTTTATGAATTGAATGTATTTCTCTCATTTGTGGTAAAATGTCATAATGATTTTAAGATGAGTAGGTTCAGATTTCTGTTCTTCATTTCACCTTGGCATTTATTTTGACATTGATGAGTACCCCAGAGACCAAAAGCAGTTTCTTTCATCATAGAAGATGTTTACCCACGTAAGTAATACATTTACTTGGGTTGTGGAATACCTAACTTCAGCTCACTTATGAATATCAGTTGGTCAAGGATCTTCTTCCACACCCTCAAAGCAACCCAGCCACAGAACTGTTGCCTAGACTTAAGAAAATCCCTTGTTTTCTGTTAAAAAGTTCAGTAAGAAAAGATCTTTTTTGACTGTCTTTATCACCTGATAAAGACACGAGAGTAGGATACAAAGAATTCAGCTTTACTACAAACTTACTTTCACTCTGCTCAGAAACAGGTAATATTGAAAGC
This sequence comes from Sclerurus mexicanus, assembly GCA_013396755.1. Classification (NCBI taxonomy): domain Eukaryota; kingdom Metazoa; phylum Chordata; class Aves; order Passeriformes; family Furnariidae; genus Sclerurus; species Sclerurus mexicanus. The sequence goes on from VWZF01004274.1 coordinate 852,381, forward strand.
CCTCTTGTACCAGCAAAACCACAGGAAAAATATACCAGAGATTTACCATTGAAATCTTTGTAAATATTCTGTAAGAATCCATTGCCTATAAAATCTTCTTATTCACTTGACTGAGAAATGCAATATCATTGTACACTAAATCACACCATCTCTCATCTGAACTACTACACTGATGTTATGAAATCATAGAAATGACAATGAAATTATTTCTTCCTAAACCATTACATTGTACTGTATCTCATTTTTGACTTCTTAACTAGTTTCATTATGCAAGATGAAAATTCAAGACTTCCAATTGTCAATTTTAAGCTTCTCACACTGCCTCAACTAACCATGAAGACTTTAAACAGCAGCTATTATCTGTGTTATTCAAAGGTTATGCATGTTATGTGGATTTATGGCAACATTTTTTTTGTCTTTCTAAAACTCCCTCAAAATCTAAAGTTATTGAAAACACTTTATTTTTTTTTTCTATTTATTTTTTTAAAGCAAATATACAACAGTACTATTCTGTTTTCATGGAAGAACAACAGAGTTTTAACTTTGCTCAAGATGAGTCCTATGCATTTCTTCTAATTCTTTGAAACTATAGGACATTCATGTAACAACTTAAAGTTTCTCTTTTTTCTACTCCAAAAGGTGGAGATCCTTCAGAGTATCACTCAAAGGTTGATACAAGTCTAAAATATACCGTTAGAAAAACCACTATTTCTATCCAGTTTTAAAATCTGTTTTGACATTTATTTTAGCCATATCTAGATTTTTGTGCATCTTCCTCAGAGCTGATGATCTTTGCAACAGCTGTGGGTGTCCTTGGACATACACCAGTTAGAATTTACTCACCATATGCCACCTAATAAGACAGTGTAGTTGTAAATACATGCCAAGCCATCTGCACTAAACGACCAATTAAATACATATTTTAGCATGTAAAACAAATTGTTACTATTGCTACACTTTTATTATGTTCTTCTTTGCATAAAGTGTCTTTCACTTAAACATCTCTTTAGAAAACTGGTCAATTACAAGTAATTATCCTGACAACAATAACTTGTTTAAGAGAGAAGTTATACTACTGCATTTTGTAAATTGTTGATTCAAAAGTTCATTTTAGTTATCTAAATTTATTTATTTAGCTTAAAACATGTCATCATAAGAATATATGTCATCATGAGATGCCATACAGAAAGAAAAGACTGTCTAATACTGATATCTGCATTGTTCAGTAAATATTATTTTACACGAAGAATGCAGCATCATTATGTGCTCTTACACATCCACAGAATGATCTGTTTTCTGAGTGAAATTGTCTTGATTTCACAACAACACCACTGAAGATATTTCTGATTCTCTAAATCAGTTGTCTCCAAACTTTTTTCATCATTCTATTAGTAAATTATTTCTGAGCATGGACCCCAAATATTATATATATATTTATTCATAAATTATAGACATGAGCTATCAAAGTTTGAATATTTTCTTCTCACTCTCCACTAGACTGTCTTCTGCATCTCCATCACACATCCTTTTGGAAACCACTGCTCTAAATAAGTGAATGATGTGTGTATATATATACAGGTACATATACTCATGTATATATGTGCACAAGTATATACACAAAAAATGCTGATAAACCAATCAACTACTGGGAGCACAATTTACTGGGATCTCACTGAAACAGAAACAGGAAAGCAGCATAACTGCAGCAAGTTCACATTCAGCTATAAAATATAACTCTTACTTCATATTATTCTCAGTGTCTGGTATCACAAAGCTCTTCAAGGCAGCAAATAAACAGAAGAAATATACAAAGACTCTAATTACAGTTAAGAGCAAAAAAATATCAACAGAACATGGGAGCAAGTTCCTTCAGAGACACATTTGTTTCCAAAAAAAGACCAAGAGAGGTGTCTGCTTACCAATCTCCTCAGGAACAGGGACTTCCTCACCTCCTTCATTAGGCTCCTCCCAGAAGTGATTGACTATCCCATCTCTCAACAGTCTCAGCAGGTAACTGCCCAGTAGATGCTGGTGGTCCCCTCCCCATGGCTCTTACATGAATCCCACCCAAGGCTGTCTGCGTTCTGTGTCAATTTTGGGGACAGAGTGAAAAGGGCAATAAAAGGAGAGGGACATGGATAAGATATGTGTGCAATCAGCTTTTCTGAACCAGGTAAGGGGATCAACCTGAAAATACAGATCAGCAAAAGAAAGTTGAAAGATATTTAGCTCATTTTTGTTCTGCAGCAAAGTAGCTGAAATTTACTCATGGGTGAAAAGGCAAAGGTAAGCCTCATCTGTGCTTTGCTTGCAGTCCTGTGCCATCATTTTTTTTTTCCTTTTGTTAGACTGTTTCAGAAAAAAAGAATCCACTGAAAGTCTATCTCAGATATTGCATTTATAAGGCATCCTTTAAAATATGTAGGGATAAATCATTATCATCCGCACTGACAGAAGGGAAAACAGAAATGGTCTCTCTTTTGCTTAGAAAAATGCCTTTTATTTTCCAGTTAAATATAAAAAGACTGAGTATAATGGCAAAAATTTAAGTATCTTTTGTGGTATGTTATGTTTCCAGATTTGCAATTTATAATAAAAAATAAAAATAATGTATGATTTTTTTTTGCACTTGGCTTTAGGGGCTGTTTTATAATAGACATTACATTATAAGCAATGAAAAAGAAGACAGGAGAATAAGTAAAGGAAAAGACCTACAGAAAACAATCTCATCATCCAACAACATATCTACTTTATATACATATATGTATATATATATATGTATGTATATATGTATAATAAAGTACTTTTTCCTATTTTTTTCCTATCAGTTCAAAATAATATTTAAAAATTTGTTTGAAAAGAAACTAATGAGCATGTAAAAGTAAAACCAATAAAGTACTGGACCTAATGGACACATGGGAATGTGTTATTTTAGGTAACTAAATTTCAAACTACTTTGAGTTATAGAAAAGAACCTTTTAACTTCTTAGACAAATATTAGAGTTCTATACCAGTAGAAATGCATTTTATTCTTGGAATTATATTCCTGAAACAGTTTGCAATTTCTTTTTGTGAGCAATCAGGTCCAGAGGAAAAAAAAAAAAAAGTGTTTTCCAAACTTATTAATGTTCTTCATTTATTTATATTTTTATTACTGATACTCTTGATACATCTTGGCAAACTGTAGACCTGTACCACCTTTTCTAACCTTTCTTAAATCAGTGTCAAATTGGCAGGAATACTGAGGAACATTTGAATGTAATTATTGCGAATAACTTCATGTCTCAGTAAGACATACATTTGTAGAGTTTTTCTATTTATTCTCAATGTAATTATAGTTTTGAGGTTTAAAATCATCCTCATGAATTTTCCAGGTTTCAGCATTTTAGAGGAGTTCTACATATGAAATTATTCAGAAAAGTGATCAAAAATACTTTTTAAAAAAAGTTCCTGCAGTATACTGGAAGTAAGTGGGAAAAAGACCTCACCCCAGACTCATCCTTTCAGTGTGCAAAAATAAATAAGTAGGCATTTTAATAGGGTGTTGAAATTCTCTACTCCCCTGATTAAAACCACTGTATAGGATCCACTAAATTTGATTTCTGCATATTGGAGTATTTGTCATGAGCATTGTGACATGATCCCTAAAGGTACTATTTTTTTTCAAGTATTGCAGTATAGTGGAATTATATTTATTTCCAATATTTTAATGAGTTGATTGTCATATAATATACAGTATTAAAGACATAAGGTAGAGTAAGAAGAAGACCCTTTTAAAATACCTAATGTTCCATGTCTGATTCTTGCTCTTAAAAATTGTCTTCTTAATCTGCATATTACTCTCTAACCATTTCCAGAGAAGTCATATCTTGGCTAGTTTCTGGTTTCAGAAATGTGGTGGAATTAAAACCAAACAAACAAGCAAATAAACCAAACTAAAACAAAACCCAAAAGCAACACAATGTAAACCTGAGAACACACGTCCCTCCAGTAGGCACTGTATTGTACTTATTAAAATAGACTTAAAACTAACTGAAGCATTGGGTAAAAGAACATATTATGCCGATTTTTCACAGTTAAACAAGAAGTTAAATCTGCAGTTTTGCAAGCACAAAATTCAAATAAGTATTCATCTGCAGTTTTGCAAGCACAAAATTCAAATAAGTATTCCCTGTACCTCGATGTCTTGTGTATAACTGGTACTGTACGTGTTTATGTCTTCTTACGTGGTGAGATATTTCTAAGTAATAGGAATTGTTTTGTGTTGGGTGCAAATATTCTTCTATCATTCTGGTACAGTATAGGAAAATTTAATTCACTTGTTCACAAGTTGGTTATTTAAGGAGTCGATGGCAGAAAAAGCAGGTTAATGTCTGGTTTTGCCCTGACTGCTGTGTGCTGGTCCACAGACTCTTCAAAGGTGAGAACTCATAAAGATCAAACGCATTTCTTCAGAGTGGGAGACTGTTCTGAAATTTAAGTAAGAGAAAAATATGTAGTTAATGTAGCACAAATCCAGAGAGTTTCCGAGAGGAACCTGAACATTTTTTCTTAAGTGAGAGGTGATAGAGCCCTTTTTCCCTCCTTCAAGATATCAGAGAATCAATTAGATTGGAAAAGACATCTGAGATCATCAAGTTCAGCCTTTGAAAGGAACACTACACACTGGACCAAGATGTTGGAGAAGAAAGTGCACTTCACACTGGTGTGGACTTAGGCTGTGGAGATAAGGAAAGGACCTCAGCACTGAGTCAGGGTCAGGTTACAGATTTATTTTGAGACCTGTAGTTTACTTCTGTCTGGATTATCCATCCTATGTTGTTCTTTTTAATAAGTTTTCCTGCTGTGATTTATTTAATTACCTAATAAAACATTATTTTAAGCGATGTGGAGTCTAATATAATTTGCTTTATTCAAGTGATAACTGTAAAGGAAAGCTGAAAAGGAAGATTTTAAAGCTTTGGGAAAAAGAAAAAAAGCATTTTAAATCTTTGGAAACCTTCAGGCTGTTGTAGATTTCCCTGTAAAATAAATACCGCTAGAATTAAAGGCTGATGTTTTCACAATTATTTCTGTCACACTGAGATTTGTAAAAGCACTGATTTATTTTCTAAGCAGAGAGACACAGTGGTTGTTTAAGAACTAGTTTTACAGGTCACATTTGGAATTGGAAACTCTTCCTACAAGAAGACACAATGGTTTAAGATCTAACTTACCTCACTGGTCACATTTGGAAACTGTTTCTGTCTGTACTGACTCTATTACATTCCTTGTAAATAATGTTCTGGCTCCCTTGAAATTGCTTCAGCTTCTATGCATTCTCTATGGAGTTCTCTGGAATTAAACTAGATCCTTCCTTACCCTCCTCTGCACACCTCCCACTCCTCCCCCATTTTAATTAAAATGCTGAACTGAGAGGGTAACTCTTCCTTCCAATTCAGTTGCCTTCAACTGTTTATGTAGCTTACTTGAAAAGTTAATGAAAACTCTACCAACAGAAGCAGAACAAGGCGAATGGTGAAGATTAACTGGGAAAAAGTGTTGTTCTAACTCTTTCACCCTGATCAGGAGAAAGGTGAAAATCCTGATGTCCACAGTTGCAGAGGATCACCCAGCTGCCTACAAAGCAGGGTGTGATAGAGCGTGGTAGTGCAAATCGATATTATCTGTCATTGCACTTTCTCTGCTGTAACAGGGGAAGGTTTCTGTGTATCATTAACTGTAAATAAACCAATATTGCATTGGGCATGCTGGTGGTGCTAAGAATGCATCTGATTTTCCATAATGTGCCTTCTCTTGTTGCTGGCTTACAGCTTATATGTGAAACTTTACTGTGAGCAGTAAATTAACATAAATGCTGCATTGTTCACTTTACAAGTTTTTCTTCTTTTTTATTTTCTTCTTTTTGTTCAAAGACATAAATTATGGATGAACTATTAGTCAATTTATAAAGCCTTTCCTCTAAATACCTTAGATCTGGAAAGATGCCAAATTCATAAGGTGACTACACAATTCTAGATGACAATTTTTCTCTCTCTCAGAAAATAAAATGTACTGGGCCAACAGATATCTTTCAGATGTTTCTCTAAAATAGATCTCACTAAAATGGCAACAGTTCTGCTTTCATTAGTTTCTTATTTTGATTTTTGTTGGGTTTTTTTGTTTGTTTGTTTGTTTTGCTATGAGAATGTGAGACCTGCTTTACTAGTCAGACTAAAAATTCAGTGTTACAATGACAGTAATGACAAGAAGCAGGTGTCCCAGGATGCTGTATGACAAGTGGTGTATATTTTTTACAGAAAGTCCTTGTTCCCCTTAGTGCACCATTTTGGCCCTCCTTGGTTGGTGCTTCTGATTAACTGATACCAATAGACCTACTCTTCATTTTTTTTTTCAGCTTCAACTTTTATTTTGCCTTTGTAGTCTCTTATAAATATGAATCTTGTAATTGCCCATTTTTAATAAATGATTTTTTTGTTGTGGTTTATTTTCCCTCCTACATTTCTTTCCAAAGACTACTGCTATCAGTTTTTATTAGAGAAATTTATAACACGTCCATCATATATGGCTTGTAGTCATCAATATTGTCCCTGGCGAATCCAGGGAGCTGATGGTTCTTTGTTGACTTTGTCTCTCCAGCAATACATGGTTTGTATCATGATAAAAAGCTTGTATGGTAATAGTAAGTTAAATTTAAAACAAAATTCCAAACATTAGAATAAACCATTATAAAAATTTGTGCTAGCTACATTTTACATTTACATTTTTTTTAAATATGAACTTGCTAAACTTTAGAAGGACTTTCCCTTTTTAATGTCAATGCTTGTTCTCTGGAACATACTCTAATGACAGAGGACTTGGATTACAAATAGGGTATGGAACAGCCTTTTGCATCCAGGTGTGCAAGACTAGTTGGACAACTTTTTCTTTTTTTGAAGATTAAACACATTTCGGCAATAAAATGCCTTTGCAATTTCCTAATGCTGTCGTGGACTGTAGTTATTTGCCTCCAAACTGATTTCCACACCACACCATGTGAGTTAAATTGAAGCAAGCTCACTATTAACTACGTTATTTTTTCTGATACTAGTCAGTAAAATCACAGCGGAGCATCTTATGTCCAGCACTTGCAAAGGAAATTATTTTCAGGACACTGAACAATTTCAGATACCTACTTTAGCTGTACAGTACAGAAGTGAGATACTTCCTAATAGATAGAGTGTTTTGCTATATTCTATTTCTCCAGAGTACCTTTATCAATGCCAGCAGATAGACATATATATCTGAAATACAAGTGGCATTTATTTAATTGACATTAAGAGCAAAAAGGTAAACTAGATAACAAGTAATACAGTAGTTGAGAAACTGGGACGTAAGTCTACAAATGTTTAGTATCTGAAGCCAAATTTTTTGCTGAGCAATTTTAAATTTATTCTGCACTGACACTGTAGAACAAAAAAATCATGTTCTGATTTGCCACTTGACTTTATTATATGCTTATCTTAAAATAAATGAGGTATGGTTATGTTTTTTTGTTTTTTTTCATTCAAGTTTAAAAATAATTTAAAAATGAACAGCTCTCTGACTGCAGAGGATGTAGATGACATAGACCATGATACCAGCATGATGGCTGAACAAGCAAGTACAGAAGATGAAATAATTTGTAGCTAATAATAAAACTTAGATTTCAATTATCAGGTTATAGTGAGTAAAGTTAAATGTTAAGACGAAACAAAGTAACTGCAGATATAATGATTACATCATTCATCACAATGCATGCAACATTTTCAAGTGCAGCTTATCAGACTAACACTGACTTCTTGCCTTTGCACAGACTCTGACTCTCCCTAACATTTTGCTCTTTCATCCAATGGAATACAGGAAAGTACATGTAATTGAAGAGAGCCTGATAAAAGGTTCTGCTTTGCTCCATGCAAACTTGGTAAGCAGAAAAGGAAAGATTTAACTAAATGACAATACTATGGTGCTAGCATATGTCTTAGGTGATTGAACACAACATTCCTGAATTTCCTCTTCTCATCCAGGAACTAGATAATTTTAAGTTATATGCACTGTTTACTTTTGGAGAGAAAAGCTAAGTCAAAGGCAGTTGCTTGGAGGAAAGCCAAAAGCTGCAAATCAAATGGCAAATTTAAATCACAAATACTTTAGTAGCAGACATCTTTAATTTCTATCCTAAATATTGAATACTTAGTCTCTATAATGCTGAAGATTTTAGAATTAATTCCAGAGTTTTAAGCTACATGGAATAGCAGGGAGTTTTTCATTTTAATGAAAAAAATTAATTTAAACAAGGGAAGGTCACAGGTTGTTTTTCCAAGGCAATAACCACTTTGGTTTTCATGCTATTGAAATATATGGACTTTTTTCCTTCCAATATTTCCAGCCTCTGTACAAAAATGGATTAACCTACTCTGTACTCATTTTCCCCTATTGAAATTTTTCACACTCACCTTCCTTGATCTAGTCACATTTCTTATGATACAATGAGATTATGGTATTTTGAGATATTATGATACTGTGGCAGCTTATGATATGGTGAGATGTTGTTCCAGTAATAATTTTAAATATTGAAGCCTTATATAATTTCAATGGGACAATGAACACTGAGAAGACTCTCTTTTGGTTTACTAGACTGAAGTTGTAATCGTGTGGTTGGTTTTGGTTATTCATAGAATCATAGAATGTTAAGGGCTTAGAATGTACCTTAAAGATCATCTAATCCCTACTCCCCTGCCATGGGCAGGGAGGCCTCCCATTAGACCAGGTTGCTCAAGATCTTATCCAACCTGGCCTTGAACACTGATGGGGTTGGGGCATCCACAACCTCCCTGAGCAACCTATTCCAGTGTCTCACCATTCTCACAGTGAAAAATTTCTTCTTAATATCTATTCTAAATCTCCCCACTTTCAATTTGTACCCATAAGTTTTGCTTGGGTAGTGTTATTAGTTTTTGTGGGTTTTTTTGTTCCACTACCATCCCCTTCTTATTACTCTTTTTTCCCCATCTTTCTTCCATATTTACTGGTTCCATTTTAGTGATCTTTCTTAGAACCTTAGGTGATCTTTCCTGTATCTTCTTTTTCTGTAGTATGTTGCTAGACATTATTTTTCCACTGAATAAGGATGGTCCCTGACAATCATATTTCTTTGTTGTTTGTTTGTAGTTTTGTGGTTTGTTTTTTTTGTTTGTTTAGGTTTTGTTTTTTTTTTTACAAAACAAACCATGCTTTAAAGCAATACCAAAATTATTTGATTCAATTTTTAGCGTCTTTCACTGTTACACTGATTGTCTTTCTTCTCTCCTAATGCTTTTTTGTTCAAAATATTTTTTCTTCTCTTCCCATCATATTCTTTCAGTTTCCTTCTTATTTTCTCCCATCACTCCTCTTCTTTCACTCCTCAATATTTTTATTTTTAGTGATTCTATGCATACCTGGCAATGGCAAATAAAATGCATGAAAATATTAAAATAGGCTTTGTATTCTGATCTATTTTCATTTAATACTCAGCTGCTCAATTGATTTAGACATGGAGTAGTGGGCCCATTTTTTATTAGTGGAAACAATTTCTGTTGACTGAGAAGAGCACAGTAGACCTTTAATTAGAAAATATGTACAGAGGTATTTTCTGACTGATGTCCTAGAGAAGAATACATGATCCAGTGAAGGTGAGGTGAAGAAGAGATCTAATAAACACCAAGGTGTTTGCTATGACAACTTCATCAAGCAGACAGGAAATGTAGATAGAACTGCCATTCCTTTATTAATTAAGATAGCGCAGCCCCTTTCCCACACAAATGCATTGGTCTAAAGTGTTTTACTATGACAGCTTAACTAGGGGCAATTGTTACAGAAATTACAGGTGTGACTGGACCAGATAAATGAAGAAAAGATACCAGAAAACGGTACTAATACTGCTGAAAGCCTTCCGATACAACCATCTCTTTTGCTTTCCATGAAAACTGTTTATAATCTAAAAAAACCTCATAAGATTATTCATGGGTTTGCTCTTGTTTTTTGAAGACAGAGAAGTAATATATTGAAAACATTCTTCAGCATATTGCAATATAGAATAATTACTTGGTGATTTTTCAGGAAAACTGGAATTGTACTATTAGCACCTGATTAGTATTTTATAGTTACTTCAGGCTACATTGTTAATAGAAACCTGTGATGATACTTTAGAACATGATATAATACTTGAGGAGACTGTAAGATGGAAAGGAACACCAGAGTCAGAAAATTTCTTTTGATGGCCATTTATGTAGGTCTCAAATTGAGGAATGTGCTGCAACACTTTTCTGGGAGCTATGAAATCCTCTGAAATTTAATTCTACTGTCATATCTTTGTTTTCTTTGGTTTGACCTCAGGAGAAAAATAAGAAAAATAAAACCACCATCAAAAAACCCCTAAAAAATAAATTGACAAAACAAAACAAAAATACCCAAAAACTAACAAAAAACCCAACCTCAACCCCCCTCAAACCCCCCCAAAATTAAACAAACTAACAAAAAAATAAACAATACACCAAAACCAAAGAAAGAAAAAGCCACTTTCTAAAGAACTTGATGTGAATCATAAACTGCAGCACAGTATCAGGTAGTGTAAAATGAAAGAAATTGAAATTGCATACTTAAGTCTTTCAGAAGGCATTTGTGCTCAGAACTGATACCTTTGAAGCCAGGATTAGGAACTGTGCCATTTGAGAAGATTAACTGGAAAGAATGCCCTGTCTTATATTTGAGTTTAAAGTTAAACCCCAGGAAAGGACATTTTCAGTGACAGAAAGGAAGAGGTTGGTCATAAAATGGACTATTGAATTACTTTCCTAACACTTAGTAAATTCACTCTGGTTATATAACATGCACCCTTAAGCACTTAAGAACCATGAAGATAAAATCATGGTCCTTGCTTGCCAAATCTAACATAAATCAGGAAAAGCCCTGCAGACTTTTTCAAAGCTTCAGGAGAAAAGCAAGATGTAATGGAATTTTCCAGTATTTACACTAGAGTCAGCAGAGGCTTGATCACATTGGCCTGAGGTACTGAATGAACTATTCCTCATGGACATTTGATACATGGGAGAACTTCAGGATGCATGTGAGGATGCAAGGAAGGTTCTTGTCTTTTTGGTCAAGAGATTGAATTTATACTGTTTTGGTCCTTCAATAGGGCCCGACATCAAGCCAATGCTGAGTAATTAAAACTGACTTAACATGAATAAGAACAGCAGAGCTCTGTGAGCTTAGTCATTTGGAAAATGAAGCATGTTCTCTCCACAAGCTGTAGGCACATATATTACATAATTATCATCTTCCTGCCAATACCAGATTGTTTCAAAGAGTACGTTTTCAAGTGCTGTGCTTAATCCATTCTAAAAGCATGAGCAATGGTTCTTCTACAGCCTACAACAGTAGTTTTCTGTGTCAGAAAGAAAAATGTTCCTATATTGCCGTCTATCACCTTAAACAAATTTCTGCCCTTGAGTCTTGTAAAGAAAATATTCAAAGGGACAAAAGGTTGCCAGTAGTGTAAGCCACTGAAGGTTACTACTGTCTTCTAAATCCTTTTCTTCTATCTTAATTCCTTACCCTTTTTTTTTTTTTTTTTTGTCTCTGAATTTTCCCTCAGCTTTTCTGTCCTCTTGGGTGATGATCAGAATCAAATACAGTCTTGCTTGTGACATGTGGAATGATTACCTATTAGATGTCAAGATATGATGTGTTCAGATTCTTAATCAGCTCAACTTTAAATATCATATTTAAATATAGATTGCAAGTTTCTGTTGTCTCTTTTTGTTTCCCATCATATATGAAGTAAGGAATATGAAATACTTCAGAAGCTGAGTGGGTTCTGTAACTTTTTAGAAGTAATTGAAAATGTCTGCTGTTTTGAATAACTGGCAAAAGAAACTACCAAAAAGAAAGAAAAATATATCCAATTTTATTTTTATTCTTTGTACTGATGTCTTAATATTATGATTAATATCCACTGGTAACTAGAAAAATAAAAGAGGAAGATTTACTCTGAGGTTGAGTTAAAAAGAGTTGCTATTTTGGTTGAACATAAATTCACTCTTCAAGAAACTGAAGGACATGACTTTTAGATGACATTTTTACAGAGGAGATTATGAAAATCATTAAAAATTTCATTTACTTTTACAACTTTCTATTAAGCTTCTCATTTTGATCTGGACAAAAATTAGAAGTAGAAATCAGTTTAAATTTGCTGTGGAATTTGAGGTACATGCTATTTTTAGGGACATATTAGTAGAAATAAAAGCTTTGTAAGAGCCATTTTTTTCATAATTTGATAAAGAAAGGAAGGGGGAACATTAAATTTGCATTTTTTTTTGAGTTTAGATAAACAGAGAAATGGAAAAAAATGTTTTTCTATTTTTCACTGTGAACAAGACAATTAAAATGAAGTGATTATGCAACTTGTTACACAAGCTGATGTTACCATTATGCTTCAGGTTGATTTATTCCATAGATTTAGTAGAACCTAGACCACACCACTTAGGAGGCTCTTCATTCACTTATGTTCCCTTGATATCCAATGTCATTTGAGATGCACCATCTGTCCTGCCCATGGCAGGGTACAGTTGTTTTAAGGGTGTGTTGAAAAGTGACTCTTTTTATTCTTACTTAAAGTATTTCACAAATAGAATTAAACCTCAAAAGTAGGATGGTTTAACAGACATCAGTATTTGAACAAGCTTTCTATACTATTTACTTCTTTCTTATAATCCAACATGTGTGCCTAATTAAAAAAGTTAAGCAATCCCATATGACAATTCTTTCTAATGTTAAAATGGGAGAAAATAAGTGCATGTGCTTGGTTTTGTTTGTTGCTTTTTCTTTGTGGTGTGTTTTTTTCCTAACGATTTCAAGCAGAAGTTGGTCTTTGAAATAACCCCCACCCCCCAGTTTTTTAAACTATTTTTAGGTTTGTATCTTAGTGTAGAAATTTTTTTGGGGAAAGAAAGACTAAAAATGTATTGCTAATAATAATAAGCATGATGCACATTCCTTTCTGACTTTTGGAAGGATGGAAAATATAGCAAGGATAAACTGTCTTTTAAATTGAAGTATTACTATTATCTCCTTAAGAATGACTTGTGTGGAAATGTGGATTTTCCGCTTTTAACTCTTATATAAAGTATTATATTAAGATTGTTTTGCCTTTGGAATGATATCTCCAATTTATTTCAACCAGAACAGATGGCCTGGAATGATGTTAATCTGGACCTGGCTTTTAAATTGCGTACTAATTGGAATTTCAGCAGTAGACTGATTATTACAAAGAGAATACCAGACAGAAATAGGAAAGAAAGTCTTTTAAAGAGCAGGTGAGGAATCTAAAATTTAATTCGCCAAATATTATATAAGATACATAAGATATTGTTTTCAATAAATCCAACAATATATGATATAGGAACTTTTTTCCTAGTGTTTCAATCATATATAAAAATAAGCAATTACTTGTACAGAATGAGCTTTGAGGGACAGTTGCTTTACACCCTAGAATAGCAATATCATCAGTATGGCAACAAAACAGAAATTACATGATAATCATTGGCAAGGTACAAACTAAGCAAGGTGATCTCTGACTACAGTCACATTCCCGGTACAGACTCCACATCTTTGTCAGGACATATGGTAAATGCACTTTATATGAACTCTTGCTTTATTTTTGAAAGTTTCAAAGGCATAACAGCACAGAATTTATGCAATTCCTGAGGAAGTGACTTGTATTTTAGCACTCTTATTTGCACTAGGCTATAATGCATGCCCAGTAGAACAAGTAATAAAATGCATGTAACACAAGCTTAAATCTCAGTTTGTCTTCAACTGAGGCCAAAAGTTGTGTTAATTTCCCCCCAGTTCTCAGTTGTAACTTCTATTACAGCCCATAACTTTGGACAACAGCTAATTTGACAGCAAGAACACCTAAACCTTGCCTAAGCATAGGCATCAGGTGCCATCTGAGATCATGCTGAGGCACTGAACAGGCAGGAGATCTCTTAGAGATCCTGTGTCGCACACCCAGCATCACAAGGAAACAGCAAGTGATGGCAGATGTACTTAGGCATCTGAAACAAGACAATGACTCACAGGGGACTGATATCACCTCAATAAAAGGAAGTGAAACATCTAGCAAGTAAAATTGTTCTTTTTCTACCAATAAAGTGCTAGCTTTCCACAGAGCAAGAAAATGCTTTGCTTTCTTCAGACTCGAGGATAAAGAAAAGGGAGAGAGGCTAGGAAAGGCATCAGCTGCCTCTGTATTTCTATCACAAGTTGGAATGCTCATGCTGTCTCATAAATTATACCCAAATTAAGTCTAATTATCCTAGGCTTTCAGTTTTTATTAAATTAGGTTATTTAGAAGTAAATACAAAATTTGTTAGAAAAATACTGAAATGTACTGTTTGACAGAGAGTGAAACTAAGGAGACCTTCTAAAGCTTGCTTGAAAAAGCTTGCAAACTCCCTGCCATTTGCCTCTGAGGCTCAGAATGAAAAGCAAACTTGAAAGCTGCCAACATTTTATATCTACAATTGTAGAAAGAGGGTTTTCATTGGAAGGTAAGTCTGAATGAAAGAAAACAAGTTATACCATGTCAGTTTATTTTAGCTTTCTTTTCCTGTAATTTTTTTTTATACTCATATCTATAATTTCATTAACATCCTTAAATAAGAATATGGAAAGAGGTTGTGAATTGTACTCCTGGTTTTGTGATGACATTTTGAGTGGACATCCTCATAAATACCTTCTAATCTTAGTATTTGACTAAATATCTTTCCCCTTTCTCTAAATGAATTGATGTTTTTGCAAGACTGATGAAAATAGGTTTTAGCAATTAGGTTGTATTAGCTCTAATTAAACTATTACACACCTTCTTAAACTAGCAGGCAGGAAACAGGAGAAATTCATTATAATTGCTAACTTCCTGCATATTCATTACTTCTCCCCAGACATCCAATATTTAGTATGTAGATCTTCAGGAAGAAAAATTTCTCTGTTTGGTACTTACAGAATTACTTGTTTTGTAGTTTAACATTTCATTTCTTGAAGCATTATGTGAATGCAAAAGAATGGGATTACTTGCCATATATTTAATCTCCAAAAGGAATGGTTTAAAGAGGTTCTGACTTGATTTGGGATTACATCCCACATCCCTCCTGGTCTGGAATGAAATGAGAGACCAGTATGTGTGGCTTGCCACAAAATCACTGTACTGCATTGGCAGAAAAATTTTCTCCATCCCTTAGCATATGAACAGCGAACCCTTCAATCTGAGAACTGTACTACAGTATATATAAAAGTAATGGGAAAGAAAGTAGACTTCTCTTTTGGACTGTATGTTGGGTGTGACTGGGATGAAATCAACTTTTTCCTAGAGCAGCCATCATAGGGTTGTGCATTGTATTTGTAGTTAGAAACGTGTTAATAACAAAGCAATGTTTTGCCTACTGTGGAGCACTGCTCCCAGAGCATCATAGGCCATATCCAACACCCCACTCACACCCAAAAGTCAGGAGGTTGGGAGTGGGCAAAAGACTGGGAGGGGACACAGCCATTAGAGATGACCAAAGCAAGATTGCATATCATATGGCATTGTGTTCAGTAATAAAATCTGAGAGAAATGAGAGGGAAGAGAGGCTTTTGTTATTAAGGTATTTGTCTTATGGAGCACCTGCTAAGCTGAACCCTACTTTCCAGGCAGTTGCTGGACATCACCTGCTGAAGAGAAGTAGAAAATAAAACTTTTTGTTTGCTTTTCTTTGCTTGTGCATGTGATCTTTGCTTTTTCTTTATTAAATTGCCTACACAATTAATAGCCTACACAATCACCAGGAAAGAACAAAGCTTTTCTGACAAACTTGTTTCTTAGTCTGACTCAGTCTACCTGTATTAATTCTAGTTTACTGCATATTAGTCATGTGCCATTTCCATCTGCAAGGAAGGGAGATAATTCCTAGTTTAGATGTCTTAGCAGGAACTACAAATATAACCAAGATAAAGAATATGACCACAGAATTGATTTGCAAATGGCTCATAACTAATACAATCTTCCTGAATTTCCATAAATTTCACTCCATGGAATTATTCAGAAGAATAATGTGTACTTATAGACCCATTTACTTATGAATTTGTTTGGAGGACTGAACTTGTGGGAAGACAAAATAGATACAAAATGAGGAATAGAAATATTATAGTGCACATAATTGCTTTTACTCCTAATTCACTGGCTTAATGTTCATTTCATAAAAGCAATGATGAACTCATTCACTATTATTGTGAATGTTATGAATATTTCTGTAAGATTCTCCTTCAGCATTAATTAACTTTGATCATTATTGTAAAGTGTTCTTTGTTATTTCTTGCCATTACAGATAGCTATTTCTTGCTTTTGTGTAATTTCTGATAGTATACTTCTAAAATATTTCTTTGCCTAATTTGAATATCTTCATCCTAATTGTATATATCCATTTCTAACTGTTATTGTTCTAGAGAGAAGAATAAACTGAATTTTATTAAATGAAAATATTTTAATTTACTTTTTATGTCATGGTCATTGGAATTTACTGTATGTACAATTTTTTTCCTATAAACATCAGTAAACTATAATGCAAAAGGTGTCCTACTCATGATTGACATCAGAACAAGCTCACTTTCCACGTAAGAGATAAAATCCCTGCCATGGTAGGAGCTGCTTTTGAAGCAGGGGATTTTCATTCAGAAACACTCTCACTGATCCTGATTTTTAAATACAGAATAGCCTGTCTCCTTACAGTTGCAAAGGGAGATGAAAGTTCAAGTCCCAGGATGAACTTCCTGGGACTTCAAGACTTGCCCTTTTAAATGAATCCTTTCCTATGGATGGGGATAGATGGACTCCACTAGGTTGAAGAGCTAATGGTATTAAGTGTTCAAATGTACAACAATATTCTCTGTTCTTGATTTTACCAAAAAGTCTTAAGGATAAATAATTTGTAACTATATTTTTAATATAGCAGTGCATCTTGAATCAGGTGATATTTCATAGGAATTAAACAGTCTCTTATTATCTCAACTATCTGGAAATATTAATGATATTTGATATTCAAACTCAAATGTTGAGCAGGATTTGTTCACTAGTACTTAACATGAGGTTAAAGAACTCTTAGGAAAGATTTCTTCAAAATGAGAAATCTTCAGAAGAGTGAAGACAGTGGGAAAGAGTACAATAGCCTTAGATGGATTCCAAGGTTTAAATTGAGTGAAAAATCTCACTCATTTAGCAGCAGAGGAAACTGCATGGATGAAAATGTGAAGAGAAGTCGGAAGTTGGAAAATAATGTCAGGGACACTGGAAAACATGTTGTACACTGCTGAATGATAAACTGGTAGTTATTTTCAAGGAAAAGGTCATGTAACTAAATCCGCTGCACAACTCCTGAAAGTCAGTGAAGTAGGTATTGACTTGGTTTTGTTTCCAAATTTTTGTTTGTTTATTTCCACAGAAGTTCTTTTTTATTGATCAGCTAGGGGTTAGGATCTACGCTTGACAGAGGACAAGTCCAATTTTTCCAGTCTTGTTATTCCTGGATATAAAGTATTGAAATCAACACTCAAAACACTACTGCCTGAGTTTATTGCTTATGGTCTGTTTTTAATCTCAGTGAGATAGTATATTCTGGGGTTTTTGTCCTTTTTTTTTTTTTTAGTATATAGATAAAGTTTTCTGTAACTGATATTCCTGAATTTGTTTGGAGCTGACTATTTGTAGAGAAATAAGCAAGAGTATAACTTAAGTGATCCCACAGATATACACAGCAAGGAATTCCTAATATAGATCGGGCAAACTGTACCCTCAACTTCCTTTAAATTAGTGTGAGGTTTCTCTGAAGTCAAATATCTTTCATTTACCAGTACCAAAAAGAATTCGGGTGTGTTTCTGTACATTGAATGATCTAAGCTTTATGATAAATAAAATTTATTGTAAAATAAATTATATGATTCACCTAAATTCTATCATTCAGAATTTATAACTTTTTTCTTTTAATGTGAATGGATTGTATCAGCACGACCATAAACTGTATACCATTTGAAAGTGTCTGAAGTCATGCTTATTTGCAGAGACTACAGTTTTATTGTATTTACTGTTTTCTATATATATTGACAAATTTTGGGCAAAGAAAATGAAAAAAGAACGCAAATATTTAACATAATATTAAAGCTACAATATTTAAAATACTCCCTCCCTGAAGCCAACCAATCAAATAAAAAAAAAATTAAAATGCTAGTGTTTAGTTTGAGCTTTGCAGCTTCAACCTTTCTGCAGTCCAGATGAAGATATAACCTGCTGGCATAATTACATCTTTTAGGATATACACTTATTTTTGTTAAATACCTATGAAATTTCCTGTTCTTGCAAATTATGCAGTCCTAGAGTGATATTATAAGTTAAAAGTAATGTTTTTGGAAGTCAGATTATATATGATGCATGAAATCTTCAAAATTAAATTGATGTGCTTATTAAATATACTACTGCAATCACGCATTTCTATAATATGGCTTCATTTAAGTTTTTATAACATTTATGGTTTATATCTCATTCTTAAGGATCTATTGAATAACACAGAATCCTCTGAAACAACAGGCTTTTAGTGCACAAGTTATTGCTTTAAATTTTCTTTCAGGTAAGATACAATGGTTGATTGGTTGATATTGGCAATTTCAAAGCTCTTCTTACCTTTGCAACATTTATAGAATTTTAGTTTGGGTAAAAGCTCACCTTATAACCTTATCAGGAGTATTGTATATGGAACTAAGTTTTCAGGTTTTCTTTTCTTTATATTCTGACATGTATCTGATTAGAATAACTGATAGAATAATTGTCAAATGTTTTAAAAAACTGCAGCCATATAATAGTTGCCATAGAAACAGGATTAAAACCCAGAAATAACATAAAAATGTAATGTTTTCTGTAAAAGGAACTGGTAATACTAAACACAGGACATTACACTAAAAAAAGACAGAACTCTTTTTCTATTTCGTGCCAGATATCAATAACCAAGATAATGGGCTATTTTGTAGTATCATCTGGTATCAAGCTTCATCTTTATACTTGTGTCATCTTCATCTATTTGTAATTTAAATACATAAATAGAAAACTTATTTTGCAAAGCCAGAAATATATAGTTGAGTTCTAAATATGATCTCTACTGATATCAGTCAATGAGGAGGGATAATATTCTCTGAAATTGAAGTACCTGATTTGTCACAGTTGGAGGTAAGATTACTATGCAAAGAAAATAGATTTTTGACCTTTGAAAAGATCACTTTCATTTTGTATTAAAGACAGAGATAGTTCTCCTTGAAAACATGAAAACATTTGGATAATATCTTTATATAATGTATTTCAATATTTGTTTTAAATGTAAAGATTTGAGAAAGTCTGACATTTTCTATGAAAAAAATTAATACTTTTTGTAATCTGAGTAAAATAAAACACTAGTTGCAATTAATGGGTAAATGCCTTCTAGGATTCAACTTTCTGTTTCTAATAAGAAAAAAATTGTGTTTGGAGTACTTGAGACACATTAGGAAACCTTCAGTTCTCCTGGTGCATTGAAACCACATCTCTGATGTCGCAAATTCATAAACAAATGTCTAACTTTATTCCTATCAATAATTTACTACATTTGGTGAGTCTTAATTCAACCTTTTCTGAACACCACAAAAACTTTCTTATTTAAACATGGAATTATCAGTATTAACAATTTGAAATGATTTAGATTCTTCAACTATTAAAAAATGTACTGTGGGATTTTATTGTATCTTTGGCCAACACGGAGCTGTATCTCTCTCTGACTGCCCCACCTTCCCAGGTGCCCTTGTATAATAGGTATGGAATTATGCAAATTAAACCGAACAATAACCAGGTTCATCTAGGTTGGAGGTGTCCCCAAGTTTAAGTCATCCTATACCTTGCATCAAAATAACTCCTTCCATAATGAAAAAAATGATGGGTCATTGTCATATAAGATGTCCTTCTGAAGGGAAAAGGTGTCCCAATATGCATGCCAGATGACTTCCTAGGGAATTTTGTTGTCTTCCTGGGGCCTGGGATAAAGATGTAAAGAAAAAGCTTCCCACCCTAGCCTGGTCCTCAGATTATCATCCATTATTGATTTTTTAGGTAGTCAATGATGAAGTTGCAACAAGAAGAGGACAATCAAGAGAAACTTCAGAGCCTTGGGAAAACAGGTTAAGGGATCAGGAGCAGAAGTAGTGTGCTTCCAGTTGCAGGGAATGATGTGGGAAGAAAGGGGATGAAACAGCTAATCAATATCTGACTCCAAGCCTGGTGTCATTGGCAGAATGTGAAGATGTGGTGCTTAGGGACATGGTTTAGCAGTGTACTTGGCAGTGTTGAGTTAATGGTTAATGAGCTCAATGATCTTAGAGGTCCTTTCCAGCCTAAAGGATTGTATGATTTTATGATTCTATGATTTTTAAGAGATGGCAAAATTAGAAAACATTCTTTTAATATGCAAGCCTCACTGATCTGACATCTGATATCTGACACAAGAGCACAGCCTTGTCATAAGCAGAGGAAAACGAGGAATTCAAACTATATTTTTCACAAGGCAGTGAGGCAACTCGATGGCCGCAGAACAAAGCTGAATGGGTTTTTTACTCTGGTTTGCATCTCCTGTTCCTCAAGTAAAATTTTTTTGCTTTGAGTTAAATACATACTCATGATTAAATGATTTTGTGAAAAAGTACAGTTGTGGGATACTACTTTTGCCTGCAAAAACAGTTTTTCACAGAAGCCTTCAAAAAATCCTACTGTTTTAGTGTTTGATATTTTATGATGTTTCAATATTTTAGTCTGTGATGTGAATTTATGTCTTCACAGCTGTGGACTTTTCATTCCAACACACTGTTTTATGCAAGAAAATGAGAGTTTTATGTTATGGAGGGAATCTAGAAAAGCTACTAAAAATCTAAGCAGGTCTTTTGTATTGCAGAGTGCTTGCCTATCTTTTACACATTTACATATGTAAATTTAATATTTGAATAAAAGAAAATTAGAAGTGCTTTTTCTTTAAGTTAGTTTTACATCTTGTTTATTCAGAAGATTGTTTTCTGTATTTTAGCAGAAAAAATGATAACTATCATCCAGTCCAAAGTGAGATTTGTTTAGAAGTTTATTTGAATATCTATAAAATATAAAGAAAAATCTTGTTTTGTGGAGCACATAAAATTTTGGTATTAATTGAATGTGTGGTGTTTACAGAGTTCACTCCAACAGATATTTTTAACAAATATGATTGTTATTGAGAAGAAATTTCTAGGAGCCTTTTTTAATTGTAGTACATGGTGATGACAGATGCTATCAAGCTTTTAATGACCATGAGATGTACCTTACAGGTAGGATTAGTGTAGTTAAATGTATTCAGCTGCCTTAATTTTATGATTAATCTTGGCCATTTTTCTTTAGGGAATAACTGTGGTACCAATTGTAACTGCTGGTTTGCTGTATTGTTACTATCTTCTTTCTTAAGTAAGTACTAAGCATTTTTGAAGAGTGCAGTTGATATTTCAGAATCTCACATTACACTCTAAGTACATGTTTCACAAGTTTCTCCAGCTTGAAAAGGTACCAGTCTTTCCCTCTTCTCAAAAGACAGCTAGCAGCTGTGTCCATGAAAGATAAACAAAACATTCTATTTCATGTTTTCTATATTTAAAAACACAAATATTTCTCTTACAGGTCTTACATTTTTAAAATTTCATTTAAATTTAAAATTATTTTCATATTCATCAATACTTGAGTTTCTTTTCCCTGGTATCTTTGGCGGTTTCATAACACCAGTTTTCTTCCACAGTACATTTGAAATTTAATTCTTGTTTTGTTGGTTTTTTTTCACACAAGCACCTATGTTCATTGCTCTTCAGGGCTGTTGTAGGTGAATACAGTGAAGAAAGGAAGAGGGGTTTATTTTCTATTACAAAACACCGATTTCTTGAGTACCTTAGTGCCTTAATCTTCAGGAGGACTGCAGCAGTTATGTCAGTCTGTGTATGAGCCTAGTCATTATCCTAACACTAATTTTGATAGTTTTAAGGGTATCACCATCACAACTCATCACACACATGCTGAAACATGCACGCACACAAATATAGATTCTAGATTCCTACATGGACTGAATGATCTTAAAGGTCTTTTCCAACAGAAATTATTCTATGATTCTATTTAATTGCAAATTTCAGTAACTCCAGTGCTGTGCAGCTCCAGCTATTTGACAGGAACAAAAGGACTCTCTCATTTTAATGACTATTTAATTCTAGTTTCCATGGAAATATTTTGAAGGGAAAAACTCTCTAAATAACTGCCACTGGCTACTTAAAGGTAATGGAAAATGTCATGCATGAAATTATAAAATGGACAGAAGTAGTTACAAAATTGACAAAATGACTAGAGTGAGTTATTTGAAATACCATGCAAATGATATTTTAGGGACCAAAAAAGTAAAAAAAAAAGTGGAAATTTCCCCTAGAAAGATTTTTCAGCACATTAGACATAAGCACATTAGAACATAAGCATATTAGACAAAAAACAAGGGAGTCATTTGTGCTAACATAACTTTTAACAATCAAAAGTCACCTTTTGAAAAAAATCCTGAAGGTATGATTTGAAAGCATCTATTTGTTGGCTTTTTAAAGCAAATATACATCTCTGCTTTTAGAGATTTTTTTTTTTAATTAAAGAGTTGGTTTATATTTAATGATAGTTTTCATTAAGAAGGGAATCTGAAAAGTATACAAGACTTAGTATTAAAAATTATACGGCATTGTTTCATGCTGTGCTGCATCTTCAAAGTGATCCCACCTGGTTACTCACTACTCCTTTATGGTTAAGTATCTTTGAAAAGGTCAGAGCTTTTCAAAGACTGGACTAGGCTAGACTTTGCCTATCTGAATTTCAGTGATAATATAGACAAAGGATTAAAGGATATCAGAAGGACATGATAAAGACAAAGCATATGACAAGACTGTTAAAAATCAGAATAGTCCAAACAAATAAAAGAACTGCTTATCAGAAAGGAAACTGTTTCTGCAAAGGAGATCCAACTAGCTGAGGCTGAACTTCATTGCTAAGAGGAACAGTGTGAGAACATATCAGAGGTGCAAGATGTGGTTTGTTCTGCTGCATGCAGAGTGAATAGGACTTCAGGAGTGTCAAGAGCCCTCACAGTAACACCTCTGAAGAAGCTGCTGGAGCTTCTATGTGGTAACTCAGATGAGATCAAGTTTTGTTGTTTTTTGACTACTGTTAGCATTAAATTGATGAACAACTATTTATTCACCCCAGAACTGTTTTAATATATATGTCAAAGATCTTACTCTTCATTAATTATTTGGAAAAGCTTAACCATTTGGTGTACTAGTATTAACCAGAAGCTGTCAAAAAGACCATTTGGTGGCTCTCTCAGAGGATCCCCATGATGATATTTTTCCAGAGGACCTATAACTTAAAATGAATTTTAAATTACTATAATGGTACAATGGCAGCTGGATTTGTTGTTGTTCTTGTTCTTTCACTTAGATATTTTGTTGTTGAACTAAAGTTACTGTGGAACATTTTAAGCTATAAATATTTTTTTTCTCTCTCTATTAGCATTGGTTTAACTTCTGACAGCTGTCCACAGAAATTTGAGTTTAAGTATACGAAGCCCATTCACTGCATAGGATTAATATAAATGGTTTAGTTCAGAGCACAATAACTTAGACTAAGAGTATCGTAGTAGACACTAGGTCTTTAGTCAAAGTGTTAAGGGAAGATGGATTCTGTGAACCTTCAACTGAGCCAGTAGTGAGGCTGACCTCCAAAGATGCAGATGTTGTGTGCACACATACCTGCACACGGAGATGACCAGACATGCTGATAGGTACAACAGGATGCAACGTCTTTACCCACACCCAGGTAAATACCAGCTCCCATGCATGTGAGCATGAAAAGCCTGATCCCAACACTGTTCTCACCTGATTGGGGTGCAGGTTCATTACTCATACACACATGGAACTCCTCCATTCACAGGCTCACCCATATTTGCACATTTGTTGATATAAGCATGGGCTCTAAGACTGCCAAATATCCATCATCAGATTGTACGCTCAGTCTTTGCATCAATCCTAGAATGAGAGCTCACTCTGTGCTCATGTGGGTCTCCTCTGACCCACTGGTGAGTTCAGCTTCAGTTTTTTTGAATCATGTACCACTCAAACGGAGTGAGCACAAAGTAAGATGACAGCAAGAGCTGGAGAAGTTTAAGAAGAAGAAAGAACAACAATGTTGATGAGGCCATAGTGTTGGGAATATTTTTGATTTTAACAATAGTGTTTACTCTCACTGATGCTGACATTTCAAGAGCCAGAAATAGTAAAAAAATTCACTCAGAGTTACAAGGGGATTAGAGGGGGATTGTGAAAAAAGGTCCTGTCTAATTGTTGCAAACTGCGGAATATGTAAAAAACTTTCTTAAGAAAGTTATTTGATGTTTAATCTTTGTAACTTTCAAGCCTAATCAGTAAGGAGGGAGATTTAATCTGTGAAACAGATAGCATCTAACAAGCAAGCTCTAAATGATGTCCATGTGTTAGAGAAAAAACAAACTAAAGTTTAGGGGTAGATATGCTTCAACTACCTGAGACCTACGAGGGACGTAAACATAGCTTGGGAAGAAATGCAGAATTTATAGGCACAAGGACATTTGACAGAACTCCTGAGATAAGGAAGAAACTAATAAAACCAACTCAATAATTGTGCTGAAATCAGCTCCAAGTGGGCAGAAGCTAATTCTGGCAGGTGGCATCTGCAATCACCAACCCACAGATCCAAAAGATTTGTAGTTTGTATGCAGTTTTGTATGTCTGACCTCTCAAGAATGTTGGAATTTCGGAAGAGAAGAATTAGCATGCCCATGCTGTGAGTCCTAAATGAAGGGGCTTAGGAAAGCACCTGCATTTCAGCTGTCTGATATGGAATTCTCCATTCTAACTTGCAACCAGAATGCTAAAATGTTAACTACTGCTAAAGCAGAGCAAACATAAATCCTATTGCAGGTTGATTTTGATCTGGTAAGGATTGGACTTTTGATGAAATTTCACTATCTGTCTCCTCACATACAATATATTGAATATATAATAGTTGAACTGATAATATATTTGAAATATGAACTTGGTTGTGGGTTTGTGATAGTTTTACCAGAAACAGAAATAGAGGAATACTTTATGAGTTGTAGTTGCTTCTCAAACATTTTAACACAATTTCAGAAAAAATGTACATTTTTTTCTGTGTCTTTTCTTTGCATGCACTAAATATTCATTAAGTTAATTCTTTATTCTATTTTATTCTTGAAAAAGTCCTTGAAAACCCTTCTAATAGGAATAATCTATAATAATCGATAGCAGAAATAAAGCTGTTTCATGTGACTGTAGGGTTACAACAAAGCTCATCACAAGTGCAGATGCTAGAGAGTGTGTTTTTCTGATATGTTCTGACACTGATTCTGAAAGTCATTGATTTTTTAAGTAGTGAATGCTAATAAAGGCTTTAGAGTATATGTTTTCACAAGTAATGATATTTAGTGAAAGCTTTGCTGAGTACCACAGATCAGAAAAGCAAGCCACTGCTGTTCACATGAGTTTCAGTAATTTTGAGACTATATTAGTTGGCACTTCTTTAGTTAACAGAAACTGATTTTTTTGATGGTGTCCTTAATGATGGTTATGTAGACAATAGTGGAAGCAGCTTGTGTGAACCTCTTTAGAAAGAACAAAGCTACAGAAGACATGTTAAAACTTGAACAAAATTGCTGCTTTCCTCTTTTAATGATAAAAATATCTTTTTTGTTTTGTTTTGATTTTTGTTTTATTTTGTTTTTTGTTTGTTGTTTTTTTTTTCCAGGAATTCAGACATTTTCCTTTCCAAACAAGCATCAATATGGGAAAAAGAAGAGGTTTAATTTCTTCTTAAAGCATTACTGAGTTTGTTCACTTTGTCCTTTGTTTATGTCAGAATAGGCAGGTCATATCTACATTGTTATAAATTTGATTCACAATTACAACTGAATAATACTTCAAAGAAGTACAGTAAAAGGCCAGAAGCCACAGTTTTGTATGCTACAGAAACATCATATAGAGCCAGCTGTATCAAATAAATTCTGGCTCTTTTTATAAGGCTATTGTTCTTTCATATGCTTGGTCTTATATGCACATACCTGAACAATATACAACATGGGCATGTGTATGTTCTGCCTGTTTTCAAGAAAAACCAAGTAGTTTAATCTGGAAATTTGCAGCTGGAATTCTTTGTTCCATTCTGCTCACGTTGCAACAAGTCTCTAAACTGAGAATCTTAGGAAATGTTAACAATATTAAAATTTTATCTTATTTCTCTATAAAATAGGCAATGGACAGACTCTGGCAGGTTCTGAGCATTTCCCATAATGGTAGAACAACCTACATTCTTACAATATAACTAGAGCTTTTCACTGAGTTGCAGTGCCAATAGTAGTGATATTAACATACACTTTTCAGTAAGAAAATACAACTTCCTCTTAAAGGTTTGCTAAAAGAAGACTAGAGGCAAAGAGTGTATCAGTAAACTGTTGCAGCCACGGTCTGAAGAGAATACTGTCTATGGTGTATTAAATTACTGTATTTCCGAATATACATCCCTTTTTCCATCTGTTTTCTCAATCAAGACACGCTTAACAAAATTCTCAGGGGATAATTCTGAAGTAAAATGTCACAAAGTATAAAAACAAGTGAAAATACTCTTAATGAAATGAAAGTCATGATCATTGTGTAACTGGATTTCTGAGTTTGTGGTATAATAACAACTTTTGTGTTAACATTTACCACAAAATACAAGGAAGGATTTACAATAAACTAGGCTGATTGAAAATGGATTATTATGACTTTAAAATGAATTTTAATTATTTTAATTACTTTTCTGCCAATCATTTTGTACTGTAAGAGTCAAATCAGAACAGAAAATGGTAAGAGATATTTCCAACTCATTTGATATCATATTTTTTGATTGGTGTTAATATAAAATATTGGCTGGCTGGATATGTCAGGATATTAAAAAGAAAATGTTATAAAACTCTAC
This sequence comes from Sclerurus mexicanus, assembly GCA_013396755.1. Classification (NCBI taxonomy): domain Eukaryota; kingdom Metazoa; phylum Chordata; class Aves; order Passeriformes; family Furnariidae; genus Sclerurus; species Sclerurus mexicanus. Next base: position 879,586 of record VWZF01004274.1, read on the forward strand.
AGTCTTAAAATTCCTATCATGCTTGCAAATTAGCTACAATTGAAATTCAAGGTACTTCTCACAAATTTGAATCTGATTTGAATTGCTAATTATTCCAATTGGATTCCGTTCTAATTCAATTATTAATGTAAACAAAAATGATTACTTAAGAAATGCATATTCCAGAGATTAGCTGGTCAAACAAATCCACTAATATACTTGTATTCATAATTAGTGACACTATAAGCTCGTATTTAATTTAACATAAACTTTCTTCAACCTCTTCCTCCTTTCTCTGAATCAATATTATCTTTAAGACAGTTGCAGTTAGATGAGAGTCTTAGTGTTCTGCATTTGATGTGATCTGCCCTATTCTTAACAGAAAAAAAAAAGATATCAGAAATTATACATTTGTTTATACTTGGAAAGAAAGAACTTTCCTTATAGCTTCATTTTTGCAGTAATTTATCTAAAAGCTGCATTTCCTGGTTTCTTTACCTAAGCTGAGAAATAGCTAAGTAGCTGATTACTAAACTGTGAGGTATATAATATTTTAAAGAAAGACTCTGCATTTTGGGTAACTTAAACCTTCTGGAATAACACTCTTTCACATGTAAATATAGCCATTTTAGAGAATTATAAAGAAGCATTGAGAGAAGTGGCTTCAAAATAAACCCCAAAGTATCTATCATTTCAAATAACTATTGCCTTATGGTTTCTGCTCAGGCTTGATGAAAGAAAAAAGGAAGAAAGAAAGAGAGACAGAGAGAAGAAAGAGAGAAGAAAAAGAGAGAAAGAGAGAAAGAGAGGAGAGAAGGAGAGAAGGAGAGAAGGAGAGAAGGAGAGNAGAAAGAAAGAAAGAAAGAAAGAAAGAAAGAAAGAAAGAAAGAAAGAAAGAAAGAAAGAAAGAAAGAAAGAAAGAATGAATCCGGGTTTTTGCCATTCCTATTAATTATTACCAGAAAAGAGGACCAGTTCTGTACTCCTTATTCTGTTCCCGTTTTAAAAGTTTGTGTAAAATTTTCCTCACTGGGAAATCAGCATTAGGCTGGGGTTCTTTAAAAACTGCACAGGAGCATGGTTTATAATAAAAAAGTCCGTAATGACTAAAGTACATTACACTAACACTTCACTAATAACTTTGGATACATCACTTCCATTTAACAATTCAAACAAAATGTGCCAAATAGTGATATTGTAGAGTCTGCAATTTCAATTTTATCTGCAAGACTCTGGTTTAGGCAACCAGTAGCTTTCAGGAAACACAATGAATATTAATTAAGTTTTCAGTTTGTGCCGAGACTTTCAATACGTTCTGTGTTTTGGGGAGGTATCAAACTAGTGCATTTATCCTCAATTAGCAGAAATGTCAGTTGGTGGATAAAATGGGTATAATCTGATGCTAATCGAAATTTAATAATCCCTTCTTGTTATAAAGGATTGTCAGTAGGGAACTGAAATTCACCAATAAGGTTGCTCAGCAAGAAAGTACTTTTGATTAGAGAGAGTGATTTACTTATTATGCAAAATAAACTTGAGGGTCAGCAGATTAACATACCATTCAAATGCATTGCTATGCACTTTCAATTCTACAGAAGCTTCAAATCTCACTGGAAATTTAAAGGTACAGAAATTATATGAAAAACAAAAGCAAAAACACACAAAAACACACAAAGCAAAACACTTCATATTTTAAGATTTTTTTGTGTTTTGGGGTTTTTGTTTGTTTTATCAACTATCAGTGTAATCTTAGGAAGTTTTAAGTATATAACCCGACTTCCCTTGAAGTCTATAATGGGATCATATTTTTGTTGATCACACTGAGGTTAGCTGCAAAACTTCTATCAGCCTAACTAAGAAATGCTGCAAATGAAAATATGCCATTCCAGTTATGTTTTGAAATGGAATCGTACTGTGGAATATTTAACTTTGAAAGCTATGTTTTGAATTTTGTTCATATTTTTATGACAAAATTTTGTCAGATTTTGATTTTGGCCTAGAGATATACACATATCAGAATAGCAATGTGGGGAATAATGAAGTTATAACAAATATTTAACACTTAAACAGCAAACATTTCCTGACTACTAACAATAACTAACAATATCTTCAGAACTTCAAGAATTTTCAATAAACTTTCATGCTATTTTTAACATATAAACCATAAATTTTGACATGAAAATACATTGCCTGTGTTTAATTCAATATTGTTATTCAATGTATTGCCAGAAGAACCTGACTGAGCAAGATTTAAGGAGATATACTCCAGTACATAATTATTCCAGCTTAGATTGAACCTACATCTGCAATAGACAAAGACATCTTTCCAGTGGTGGTAATGAATTGCAATGTCATTAATCAAGAAAAACTACTGATTTAAATTTAACATAAAATACCGGATAAAATTTGATACTAACATTTTCTTATAGGAAAAGTGTACGGTTCTGTGTATTCCTAAATTTTGTCAGTCATCGTTACATGACCATGTTTTGATAGTTTATAATTTTGCCAACATAAAGAAATTTCCTAATGATTCCTCCAAGAAACAACAGAGAAGAGATTTGATTCTTGGGACAAATATAAAGCTGGGAACTTTTCAAGTATAGAACATGAATTTACTTTGTACCTGTGGTTGACTGACAGATCTACCCAATAAATAAAATAACAGTGAAATGATACCTCTCTTTAGATATAGTGCCTTCTTGATATAATACTTCTCTTTAAAGAATACTTTTTTTCCATTGATCTGCTTAGTTGTTAGTGCTGTTATGACACAGAATGATACAGGTGGGAAAGGAGGCCAGGATGTCTCCAGTTCAGCTTCCCCCTTAGGCAGGGCCAGCTGTGTGCTCAGACCAGGCTGCCCAGTCAGGGCATGGAAACTCCAAGGATGGAGCCAGCACAGCCTTCCTGGGAACCTGTGGCTCTGTCCAGTCCTCTCTTCCTAGGTGAAAGGATCTCCTTATCTCTCTTCTGAACTTCTTTCTGTGCAATGCTCTGAAGAGCCTAGGTTCAACTCCTCAGTCACTTCCCTCTAGGTGTTTGGGGCAGCTGTGACTCACACCCCCTTCCTGAATCCCACTGAAGACATCTCTCCAGTCTGAATAGGCCCAGCACCCCACAGGGCAAGTGGTCCAGCCCTTAGAGCATCCTAGGAGTCAATTTGCGCAGCTGTGTCTATACAGCCCAGAATATTTTTGGCCTTTACTGCTACCAGGGCATGCTGCTGCCTCACATTCAAATTGTTGCTTACCAGAACCCTCACTGCCTTTTTCACACAGCTCCTTCCCAGAGAGCATAAAATGAAAGAATTGGAAATTACTTTGTCTGCGATAACAGTTAGTTTACGTCCAGTTAGGTAATTGCTTGTACACTTTTTGCTCTAGGTAGCCCTGTTTCATACATGGCTAAGTGATATCTAATGTTTCAATCTAAAGAAGTGTGTAAGAGTTCAATAACAAAGAGTATGCTAAACAGCTCACCCTTCTAGTGTAAAGTATCCTTTTTCTATAATATGCAAATTAGAAGTTTATTTAAAGTGGAGATTTTGCAAAATAAAATTTTGATTCATGCACTTCAACTCTACTTATTAATTGTAGTGACTTTTAAAAAATATCCAAAGCTTATATAGAGTGAAAGAATAAAAAAATTAATTAAATATTAGGAAAATTTTAGCAAGTACAACTCACACAGTGGAACTATGAACTCAGAAAGAATATTTTGCATGGAAGAAGAGAGTCTAACGCAATCTTCTTCCTTTAGAGTATGAGAAAAAAAATTTAGCGTTTTGTCTTCGGAAAATTATTTTTTGTTTGTTTTTTTCAAATCTGAGAGCATTTTATTAATTGGATAACAACAGTGGTGAAATATTTACTAATCATACACGAAAGTTTGGGATGCATTCTGAAATCGCTGCAGTTCTGCTCCATTTAAAAGATCTTGAACAAAAGTCTTAAAAGTCTCTACTCCAAAACAATGGATTGCTGCTATACCTACTCTTAGTCAAGAGCCAGAAAATTAAACTGCTTAGATGTTTTCATTGTGCTTTAAATGTAAAATGTATAGTAGCCACAGATACGAAGTAGATAAGAATGAAAGATATACTCCCTACTAGGTAATGCCAAGCATTCATCACAGAAGGGCATTTCATTTTTCTAGAAGAGAAAAGATTACTTACTAGTTAGTTACATGAAGGAGTTGACTGACAGAACATTTAGGGAAACAGCCTCTGTTAAAATAATTCTTAAATGAATTAAAGGAGGTTCTTTTATGTTTTTTTCATCATGAAGGACAAAAGAGAAGGAGTTTGGAAAAAAAACACATTAGATTAGAACATATCTTTCAGAAGGCTTTGAAAGGATGAGAGGCTATAGGAACCAAAGAACATCTAGAAGAGAAGGAAAAAACCCAGAATATTTGACTGCCAACCTATCAGGAGGGAACAGCAAATAAACTGAGTAGTAAAACGTCATGAAAAAAAGCTTAGCAAAATTTTTAAAATATCCTTTTCGAAACTTATATCTATTGTTAGTTTTGAATAACATGAATAAATAAATACTTGTATTTGAATTTTTAGTTATTTATGCCTCTGTGTACGCTTTGCCCCTTTCTATAGGCCTCATCAGTACTCAGACTAACTACACAGAAATACAAAAGGCATCTTTCTTTCTAACAGTACTTCTCATTACTCATTTCTTGCTAAAACTATTCTGTCCAACATATCACAATAGCTGATCTTGATGATTAACTCAAATATGTTCCAAAAATATCCTTTGATGCAAAAAGTATTAAAGCATCAGCCAGTCAGCCTCTAATTGTGATTTAATAACCTTCCAGTAACTTCAGTGATTTTAAATTCTTATTTTCTTTTTCTGTTGTGAATTAACTACTACAAATCTGTTCTCTGAAAGAAAATATGTCAAATTTGTTTCTTTATTCAGCAAGTGCGTATATTTAATGGCTTCTACTATTACTATAAATGGGATGTCTAAAAATATGATTCTTTAACTTCCTTGGAGGGAGCACAAATGTAAATTTCCAAAGCTCTCTGTCACACTAGACTTCTGTATTATACAAAGTATGTTTTTAAATGAGTTTCTATGTAGAAACACTGTGGGAAGATCTCATTGTTTTACTTCAGTAGGAATGTTGTGTAAATTCACAGCAGACTCCATTTTGATTTTTCCGTTTGAAACAAATTTTCAAGTGCTGGTTATACTGAAGAAAAATCTATCTGCTGGTTCCAGCTATTTTAAAGTTGAGCCATCTAAGAGTTCCACAACAAAATGTTTCAAAACACTGTTTGGCTGACGAAACCCTAAGGAATTATCTGAGACCCAACAGTAGAGATTAATTTACTGCAATGAGTCTATTTCTATAGAGAATTATCCAAATGTGTTAAATGCACTAAAAGTGCTTCTGTCTGTGAGTGCCACTGATCCAAGTTAGAAATCTGATGAAATGTTTTTCTCCACAGTGCTTCAAAACCAATTTTTTCTCTCACTCAAATGAAACCAGAAATAGTAATGAGTCACAAGGAGCAATTCACTTACCTAAGCACCGGTAGGCAGTGCTGTGTGAGCTATTTTGGAGTTTCTGAGCTGACCATAGAGGAGGAACAGATAAGGCACAAGCCTCCAAGAGATCTGCATACCTCCACAGCAGGAGCCAGTGGCTGGATTATATACCTTTTGGACTCTCAAAAGGCATTGGGCACCTCTGCTTGCTCATGTGAATTGAGCCCACAGTCTTTATGAACAGCAGAATTTCACTTTGCCGTGGTAAGAGTATGTAGCATTAAAAATCAGATGTATTCAGTTCTCACCTCCCTTAAGAAAGAGGAGAACAAAAAATAGTATTTTCAGGACTCAGATATTACTGTAGAAGTGTTTTTGTGTTATCACTCAAGGGTATATCCAATTTCTTTTTTCTTTCCTTTATCAGGGTCCCATTTTTGCCAAGTTTTTAGCTAGGCTTGAGGCATAGATTTCAGGCTAAAGTTAGAGATGAAACTGATAGGAACTGTTGTATAAGTTGCCAAAAGACATGTCTTTGATTAAACTTGCCTCATTTATTATGTAAAAGATGCTTAAAAGAAAACTATTATCTAGCTATAGTACAGTACTAATCTTTCAGACTTTCAAGGTTTGATCTAATTCACAAAGAAATCAGAATAAAAGTGCCCACAAAATTGAATAGGACTGAAGCAAACCCTGGAGATGATAAGAATAAAATTAATAGCACCTCAAAATAACAAAAAAATTTCCATTGTTCTAATTGTATCTTAATTGTGACAGACTTTTTTATAATGTTAATGAAGTGAATGGCAAAATGTGGAAATTTGCTTGGTTAACAGAGAGGGAGAATATTTTTTATTAACTTTTATGAAATATCACCTTGTTTTATAAACCAAGGATATATGTATAGCATACACACACCAAAACGCATTAAAAACCCCATAACAACAGCTATACAAATAAATAATTATAGGACTTTGCCTACAGTACTAGAGGCTAATTTCTATAAACATAATTCATTAGTCAGATGGGGTATATATGCCAGTGAAATTCTGTAAGAAAGTGACAGCAAGAGATAGAGACCCTCTGGTCAAATACTCTTGACTGTAAGTGCAGCTAAATTGTGTTGCTGTTCACAATTGGAGAAGGTTGCTAGGGACACTCATTTTTTTAAACAAAACTGAAAGATATTGTGTAAGATATTGTAGCATTTCAGCTCAGAAGTACCAATGAGAAAATTGTTATTTTATCATCTGTTTATATAATTGTTTATGTGTTATTCACATCCATTGTCTAGACCTAGTTTATTCTGCCTTGTCCAGAGCATGTAACTGCGATATCTAGGTCAAGGTTGTAACTGCTCTGATATCCCTTAAAATATAGCTTATCAAATTTTAAATATTTAAAATTACTCTTTAAGTTGGTTGAATAAATTATATTGATAATATCTCAGAGTATTCAAAATGAAGACTGAAAGATACCATTCTCATTGTTCATCTTACTGAGCATTAGTTTCTGTAGTTTCAATGAAGTTGAAAGTTGATGAATGATTTGTACACTTTGGATCCACTCACCTGAATTAGATTTTTGAATGATTTTGAATCAGTTTGAAATCAGAAAACAAAAGACATAAACAGAGTAAAACTGAAATTACCTATATGGCTTTTTGATGATTGATAGGAAAACTTTAATATCTTTCTGGACATTGTACTCTTTTAAACCAAACTCACTCATTTTAAATGTACCAAAAGATACCTAACACATTGTAACATTGTAGAGATCATGTTTTATCATGGAAGTGGGTTTTAACCTACTTTTAACCATGGCTATATCTGTCTTTTCACATTTCACACAAGAACCATCTCCAGAAAGGTGGTATACCTGTTAAAAAAATAGAAAGGTTTTCAAATTAAATTAAATCTTGGTTACTATATACACCATTCCTATGTTCTACCACTTTCTTACCTTCTAAAAAATTTGCTGTGCATGGAGTAAGTAGAGGTTCAAAGCACCCTAATCTTCCTCCTGACAGGAAATTGAAATATTTATTAATTTTAAAAAATCTTTAAAAAAAAAGATTATTAAAAAAATCACATAAGATCAAAAAAGCATTTAGTATAAACTGATCCTTGATTCTCTTAAGGCACAATATTCAGACGCTGAACTTAATTATCATTTCTGTGATCATGGTAGCCAACAAAGGCAGATTACATAAGTGTGGTGAAGGAATAAAATTTTCATTTATGCATGTGTAGGTGTTAAAGCTTCCTTAGAGCCAGATTTCCATAATTATACGTATAGTGGTTATAGAGCTGTCTCTTACTAGATAGAGTGGGTGGGGTAAAAACAACCTTTCAGGCATACAAAAGCTTATTAAGGTTAGACAGAATTTTGTGTTGTGGTGAATACATGCAAAACTCTTTTAAGGCCAAGAGAGAGACTTCTCATCAATGTTCAATAGGAATTTTGATGCTTTCTCCAGTCATGCTGCAAGGGCATAGAGTTCAGATGGTCCGCAACCCTGGGCCATGAAGCAAGTTTAAGTAACTGTGGAAGGAGGGACTGTGTAGCTGTCAAAGTAAATGAAGCATATAAGATGAAGGATAATGATATGAATAACATAAATTAAAAATAAAGTTAGATTCTTACAAATGGGGAAGAAATATGTAGGGGTTTTTGACTTAGTATTAAACAAAACTAGGTAGTATAAATAAATAAAAAACCCCACCCAATAAACACCATCTCACATATAAAATTTATTTAGATTTTTTTTTTTAAGTGCTAGTCCTTCAGGACCAGGTTTGGTAAGCCTGTAAGAGCTCATGGTTACAACCTACAAGTCTCTTTTTTTTTTTTTCTTGACAAGATATAATAGATAGAGACTTCTTGCTAAATACAGCTTTCTAATAAAATGACAGTTACAAGCTAGAAGACCACAAATAGTCAAAATGTTTCTGCGAATCCTGGTAATCATTACATTTTAGTGCAATACTGTTTTGTTTAGCAGCGTTGAAGGGAAAAGGTAAATCTATAACAATCTAACATATGGTCAGTATTTGCAATCATGTATTCCAACTACGCATATAGTATTTCCATACATTTTTAGAAATAACAAGTCCTGAAGTGTCCAAGTTAATTTTGAGTGATGCACACACCCAGAAGCATTTTTCATGTTGTTTTGCTGATCTTGTAAACACTGGTATGGATGAATTAATTTAGAAAAGGTAATGTGAAGTAGTCATTGTACTCATGTTATTGACAAAAAGTGAGTACATTGAAAAGTCATTACCATTATGAATAAATATTCACAAAGTTTAATAAATGCATAATGTTTGTCACTTTTTCCAAGAATTTTTTCAATAATTGTACAAAAGCCTTCTTTTAGTTTTAGTGCTGAGTTTTAGCAGTGATGGCTGAGGCCATTTGACTTTCTTTACTGCTAATAGTTTACAATAAGTAGTTGCTGTACTGGTCACTCAGACTTAGTTCTCTTCTATTTTAGTACCCAGTTTATAGATTTTAAAAATACGCATGGTTTTCAAAAAGGACCATTTATGGCTGATTAAAATGTTGACTCCTGAGTCTCACTAGATAAAGTCAGAGCCAAGTGCAGCTGACACTTATAAGAACACATAAGAAAAATGTGTTCTTAACTTGTCTTTCTATAAAATCTTCAGGTTATCTTCCTCTATGTACACTGGTATTCTTCCAGCAGAAAAGTGACACACAAATTATGTAGGCAGTTAAACTTTTAATAGTTCAGGTATTTTTAAACATACAAAAGTATAGTTAGAATTAAGAAATAGATTTACATTATCTTGTTTTTGAAGACTTGTTTAGTTTACAGTTTTGACTTTCTGAATAAAAGGACTTTTTTATCAAATAACTTATTTTCTTATCACAGCTCACAAAAATAAATACAGAAAAAATATTGAACAGAACTTGTGGTTTTCCTACTGCTTTTCCCCACAATACTTTTTCAAAGTTTAGAGTTTTATTTTGTCCTCGTGATTAATTCAGTTCATATAAAAGCATTAAGAGAACACAGGAACCTGAAAATAATTCTACACATGTTTTTTTTTTTTTTTCTCCAAAGACTTCAATATATGTTTGCAATTTCTTTCTTACCCAAAATAGCACTGGGTTCTAGAATCTGTTGACACTCTAGGATAGATTTTGTAGAGAAAAATGGCTACTGACTGCAAAAATGTAGGACTGAGAATATATGTGTAACACAATATCTTTTAAAAGATGTCTGGTACTGATTTTCAGATAATAGTAATAGAGACTGAAATATACTTTAGCTTTGATTTCAATATTATGTCAGAGTTTTAGGAATTCTGTATGTTTTAAAAAAGAGACAGGGACTGGAAATGGCTCTTTGACTGACTGTTATAAGGATTATTCTTCTTGGTTAAAAACTGAAATAAAAGTAGATTGAATTTTCAGCCTGCCTTTTTGTCAAGTATTGGTAGTCTTCTATTATTCAGTTACATACTGTCATTGTTCCCTGCACTATGGGTAATAGTGCATGTAGTGTTTTTCTAATTTTTTTCCTTTCTATTTTTAAGTCAAGAATGAAACTACAGGTTCATAAATATGGTAGTTGAGTGTTCAGTTTAACCATACCAAGATTTTTTTTCTGCTGGCTTACAGAAGCTCAACACTGCTGCATTCATATAAGTTATTTCTCAAGAAATTGGTAAACATACCAAGGTCACAGAGCAAGGATGACATCAGCTTTGATAGTGCATGGAATTTCTTGTAGACTAAGGTGCAAATACGCAAATTCTGACTAGTAGGTGTTCATAACCTTTTTTTTTTTTTTAATCACTGAATACATTACAATTAAAGAAGCAAAAATATATAGACTTTTGTCAAAAGAGAAAGCTAAAGTGACATCAAGTTCATTTCCCAATAAACAAGGAGAAATCTACTAGATGTAAAAACTACTTTTTTATATCAACTTTATTTTATATTACTTTGGCTTTTTAATTTTAAACTACTTTTTATTTAATACTTTTATTTCATACTGTCTTTATTTTACATATAGGTAGTTTTGTGTAAAACTGTAAACTATGGGTCTGATTCCACTTTTTCCCCCTCTTTTTCTATCTATTCCATTTACCGAGTGCAGTATCTAGAGATATGCAGTGGTCTGTGTCTGTTACTTATTCATCTACTATACTGTAGTTTGTCTTTTATAATGTTTATACATCCTGCTCAATAACTACAACTCAAGGAGATAGTTTCACCCTTGAAAGAGACAATTCCATGCAAAAGTAGATTAAATAGAAGATAGATTAAAATGCAATGGTTAGAACAATCTAAATCTTACATTTTGTTTTATCAGGTGAGATCATTTAGCAGAGAATATATCCATTTCTAGGTCCATTGTAAGTGTGAGAATAGTTGCAAAATGGAATTTCTATCATCTGAAGCAAGTAGTACCTTAACCAAGCATTAAGAGAAGAAATAGAGGGGTAGGTGTTAATAACTAAGCACAGAAATAAAAGTAAGATCAGTAGCTGAAAAATTGTTCCTGTCAGGTTTACCATATGTTCTAAGGGGACTGCTAGTATCACTTATGATCAGTAAGCTAAAAAAGGGAGGATAAATCTAACAACGAATCTACAAGAGTAGCAGATGGTCCATGATCACTAAAAAGTGATTCATTACAGAAATCTGTCCAGGCTTATTTCATTGCCATTCCCTTGTCAAAATCCTGACAGAAATTAAAAAAATTTTTCAGCACATGCAAGTCAATGACTGTAATGTACCAAACTTGGCCATAAAATTGTAAATTTAAAAATGCACTGGTGAAAACTAGTGAACTTTGTGAAACTAATTTATTATCCAGATAATAAAGTGGAATGTTAGTACAATTAATAAGCTGTAAAAGAGGTCTAGTTCAATGTACAGGAAGTCATGATGAATTAAAGAGCAAAAAGCAATTGCTGGTCAATTGTAGGTCACTGATCATTTTTTAATGCATTCATTGTCATTGCCAATAACAAATCTAATATGAAATGTAAAGAGAATGACACTTTTAACACCATGTTTTTATGTTAACTTCTAGTGATGTTAGAGTCTCATTTGAAAATACCAGCCATCCTCAGAGCATCCTAAGAGTTGGCAGAATTTTATGACGCATTCCATGTCAAAGTTGGACTTCATGTTGTTGCAATATCTGAAAAATTTTAATTATTGGAGCACAGATATTGACAAATTGTTCCTTGTTTTTAAAAAAATTGTTAAATACTATTAAGTAGAGGTGACAATTATTTATAAAAAATAAAAATTAATAAAAATAGTAACAGAGAATTGTTAATGTTCAAGATCGATGGGACACTTTATCCATGACTGACATAATCTCAAAATATTCAAAAAATAGATCAGAAAGAGAGCTTTGCCTGTTTATGTAAATATTTAAAATATATTAAGTGGAGACTGAGGCAGAATTGAGAAATAGATCAACCTATATAAGTTAAAACAGGAGAAAAGAACCTAAAGAACCTAAAGTTTCACAATGCTATTAAACCTTTTACTTTCCTTTGTCATCTTGAATTCAACCTCTAGTTGTCAAGATACTTCCCTTTAGGGTTTATTCATAGAGAGATGCTTAGGGAAATTAATACAAGTTTGGTTTATAGAGGACTAGTTAAAGACTATTAGCTCCCTGTTCAAAGTTTCAAAGACATTCAAAATCAGAACTGAAGTAAATTAAACGTCTTCTAATTCTCCTGGAAATGAAGTGAGTTAAGTTGAATAAAGAATGCTTTCTATGGGAAGAAGAGTCATAATAAATGTTTAATGTAATCTAATTAATCCAATTAAATTTTTGTTTAATTTCCAGGGGGTTTCTTCATTATCTTTAAAGACACAGATTGTGAGGAATGATCAGCATGGATCACTTATTAGAATATTTTATGAACTTCAGAATACTTAGCTCTGTCTAAAGATGAAATTGTATTACGGGCTTCATAATTAAAAGCAACACTTTAAAACATTAATTACAATGATTAGGAGTAGTAATAGGCAGTGTCAGAATCTCTCCACATAGAAACAGTTAAATTATGTGATCTGGGGGAAAGAAATACTGATTAATGTGTAAAAGAGAAACAACAGATTTGTTGAAGTAAAAAATCAAAACCAAACAAAACCACAAGAAATGGTAGTTTACTCCTCTACCTTTTTTAGTTTGTATTTGTTTGGTTTTGTTCTCCTGTGTCTATAGCCATACCTTTTAGCAGATAAATTGCACTTACACACTTTACATGGAAGAGAAAATGCCTCCAACCCTCAAAACAATCAAGTGTCTCAAACCTGCAAAATAATACAGAGTATTTTCAGAAAGTGTCTTTCTTCTGAGAACTTAAACTGGTGTCAGACATGCATAATATTTGAACTGACATTTGGTTTGCATAAGCAATTTCAGTTCATCAACTTCATCACTATGTAATTATTTACCTGTTAATAAAGATGAAATCATATTATTTATTTCCAGGATTCTTTCTAATAGTATGATGTAAAAGTAATATTTAAATCACCAATATTTAGTTTTATACATCAAGCCAAACTGTCGTCTGCATTGTCCTTCACTTAAATATAATAGCAATTTAATTAATGAAATTTTATGGATAATTACTTTATGTGGTGCATTTTTATCATTAATTTATTTTGAAACAAGTCTACATATTCTCCAGATACAATCCCATGCTGAATTTCAATTCTATTTTTAAAATAGCCATAATAAATGTCAGTATCCTCTTTGGTCTAGTTTCCCATTAGGTTCTATTTCGGTACAAATTGTGATAGAAAATTTGAATAAATATTGGGAAGTTCTGACCCTCAAAAACTGTCATAGATTAAAAATCATGATTCTTCATTTCTCTGTAAGGAAAGAAACCTATTTCAAGGTTTCATACTGTAAGGAACTAAAACAAGTAGGAAAATAACTTCCTATATATTGTCCATATGACCCATGGATTATAGAAAATTAAAATTTCCCTCTTCTGACAGAAACCCATTTTATTTCAGTCGCTGCAGTCTGACAGTTACTTTCATTAAAAAACAAACAAACAAAAACCCCAACAAAATCATGTTGTTGCCTGGTGTTTTCCATGACTGTTGGAAAATCCAGTAGCATACTACAATAGCCATTAACAAAATAGTCTAGACTGCAACAGAAAATTCTGCTTTTGCTCTTTCTCAAATTCAGGAGAACTTGTTAAGCCTCCTTGTTTTGAAGAACTTCCTAGGTTTTGTTTAAGTCAGAATGATCTAACTTTCATAGAATCATAGAATAGATTGAGTTGGAAGGGATCCACAAAGATCATTGAGTCCAACTTATTGCTCTGAGGACCATTGTCCAAACACTTCTTGAGCTCTGGCAGGCTTGGTGCTGTGACCACTTCCCTGTGGTGCCTGTTCCCATGCCCAACCACCCAACCAAGGGGAAGAAGCTTTTCCTAATATCCAACTTAAACCTCCCGTGACACAGCTTCATGCCTATGGTAGAATATATTTCTGTTTTCTGTGAACAATAAAGAAGTTTATATGGGAAAGGTGGTAATGGTAGAGGAAGCTTATTGATTTTCCACAATGCCTTTGAATGGCAGTTCTCATTGAGTTCTTTGATTCACAGAAAAAAATTTATCTCTAAAAAAGTTTTTTCCAACAGTCATCGATCCTTAATTCCCCAGAGTTTCTTAATTAATAAATTAGAATTTAGGGTGCTTATGTTTTGTTGAGATAATGCTGTTTCTTGGCACTGTTCTGCAATAATTTCTGAATTTTTCTTTTGTTTGTGGATTAGTTTATTCATTTATTATATTTTTAAGTAGAGCTGAATATTTGCAGACATAAATAAGAAATATTCTCCAGAATAATAACCATTTCCCACTGTTTTGTCTAGTTCTGAAAAGACTTGACATCAAAGGCCTGTTATTTCATCTAATCCCACTTAATGATTTTTCCCTGAGTTACAACTACTACCTATTTATCTATTTTTTCACAATGAAAAAGCACCATTCCATATATACATATACATAAATTTAGTTTTTATTTTCTATATTATTAAACATATCTTAACAACAGTGTTAATCACTTCAAAAACAAAGGAAAAAGGCAAGAAGAAATTGTCTTTTAAATGTCATTTTGCTACTAGCAGTGGGTGTGACATAGGACAGAATTACTGGATGCTACTGATATGATCAGGACTCATGACTTCACTTCTAGTATTTCCTATGATATGAAGTTTTTCATGTTTGAAAAGATGAATACCTTGCTGTAGCTAGTAATTTACTGAGACAAAAACTAAGACCAAGTAGTTCTCTCTCAAATAGCCTCTCAGTTTGATTATTTTCTTTTTTTTTTTTTGACTACTGTAGGTATTTAGGAAGGTTCATGCTTTTCCAACCAGCGAATTAATATGGGTGGGGCTAGGCAAGTGTCTAAAAAGAGTTACTTTTTACATGTTTGTGGAATAATTTGTGTGTTGTGTCTGCCTGATACATAACTTATCTTCTTAATACATCTTATTACTTTCCACTATTCCTTGTGTAGCTGCTTATCGTCTTAGTTCACTGCTTCAAATAATCATAAAGCAATCATAATCATAAAACACAACAAAATACTTTCAGTGCTCTACTAGTATATTTCATAATAGTGATATATTTTGCCAGTTTCATATTCGGAACGCAAATATTCATAAAACTTCCAAATGCCATCAGATACTGTACCTAACAGTCCATTTTGTAGAAAACAGCTAAATAAAGAAAATATGATATTTAACATGCTGTAATATAGTTAATGACAGGAGTATCTGGGCTATGAAATAGTTAATGAATATGAGAGAGGAGAAAATAAAATAGGAAGGATTTGATTCTGATTTCACCAAACATGACAGAGAATTGTCTTTGCAAGCAAAAGCACATCTCACTGCTGCAGAGTCTTCTGCACTTGAAATGTGGCAGACAAGTAAATGGGAAAATAAATCTAAATCCATCCCAGAACAATTCAAGTTTCCTATCAAATAAACTTTCACAATGACAAATGTCTGCAGGGTATCATGAAACAAAACAATTTATTACTTCTAGATATTGGTAAGATTTTACATATTTCCCATTTTACTAAGCTGAAGTTTTTACTGGTTTCTTTCTGTTTTTAAAGTTTGATTTTTGAAAGCATAGTTAGCACAGTCAAATAGTAATTGTATCAGACTGGCCTGATTATGGAGGATTCATGCAAGTTTTGCTATCTTCTCTCACGTTTTCTGATATCTATGAAATTCTTAGAGATAAATGATTTTAGAAAATCAAACATACCCATAGGCTCAACAAATCTGAGGGGTCCCAATCCCTATGGTGTTTGTAGGGTCTAAAACTTTTTAAAATGCTTGCAAAGAATTGTGGTAGGAAGTGCATCCTGGGTGGCATTATTAAGAAGACAGCCCACAAGCCCAGGGAAGTGATTATTCCCATCTATTTCACACTCATGGTCTGGAACCTGAAGTTTTTTGTGCAGTTCTGGACTCCTCAACAGAAGAAAGACAAATCTGGCCTAGAGAAAACTGAGGAGCAGACTGGAGACCCAGCTTTGCTTAACCAGGAGACTAGAAGCCTGAAGGAGAATGTAATTGCTGTCTTCAACTCTGTTTTCTGGTTGTTGGAAAAATGGAGGTGGACTGTTCTCAGAGATGCAGGGTGAAGAGGAAGTGGTTACAAGCTACAACAAAGAAAATTTCCTTGTGACTGCAGAAGAAAGTTTCTCTCAGAAGAGTGGCTATGCAGAGTCAGAGGCTGTGCTGGTTTAAGGGTAAACCGGCAGGAAAAATGGACCCACCACAAGAGATATTATANCCCAGTGAGGTTTTAGGATTTCCCACCATGGAGATACACAAAACTTGACTGGAAATGACCTGGACAATGCGCTCAAATGTTACCTGGCTTTGAGCAGGAGGATAAATTGGATGACCTCTGGAGCTGACTTCTAGCCTAAAACATTCAATAGGTCTATGAATTCAAGAAGGACATGGAGGTTTTCTGAAAAAAGCCCCAGTATTAAAAACATGTACTATATAATCACTCCACAGTTTTGATTGTAGCACTCAAGATATTTATTTCACAGAACTGCTTCTTGTAGTCAGAAGTCACAAGTTAAGTTCTGAATCCTTGCTTTCTGAGTGTTGGTGTGGAGAAACTGATCTGCTTATACCACCAAAAGTGATGCTTGTTATATTGAACCACAGTTATGTGCTGTGGATTAAATTTTATGAATTCAGTGAATACCTATGATATTTAAACAACAATCCTGAATCATTATTAGAATTTCTCCATGATGGTTGATATAATTAATCATTTCTTTCTTAATGCAATTCTTACTTATCTGTTCTGATCAATACTTTTGAAATCCAAGCTTAACATTTTAGAGATTAGTATCTAAATGTCTCTGAAGTTTTTTTTCCCTTGCTATAAAGTTGCAATTAAATGGAAAAGCATTGCAAAAAATACAGAGAGTTCTGCTTTAAAAGAAAGATGAAGGGAAAAAAAATCTGAAAAAAAAATCCATTGGAAAGTCATACTTTTATACCTTTACAACAAAACAGCATAGATTATCCTTTGTCTTTATCTGACCCCAGTACAGAGGCTTTTGGTTCACTCATGTATTTATTTATTATATATTAATTAGCTATAATTATATTAATAATAACTATTTAATACTATTATTAAATCTTTACAGTATTAGTAATTATTATTTTTTATTAATTTATTTTATTAATAATTAATCATTATTATTACATGTGTTGAATATAGGGAAGGTATATTATCTTGCAGATTCTGTCAGCTTCTCTCACAATTTAGTATCATGCTTGTTTATGTGCTACAAATCTAATGATTTATAATAAACTACCTTTTTGCATGTAGTTGTCATAAAAGGGAATCTCAAGCACTTTGCATTAGACACAGACAATTACTGCGCTGCTTTGCCAGGATCATGAGGCTTTGTATGTGCATGTAGTGGGAAAAAAAAGGTGAAAATTAAAACGGGAAAGAAGAAATGATATGCAATATAACTGATATAACTATCTTAAAAGTTTAAATTACATTTTAGCTTATTTCAAATAATGACAGGGTGTACAGTAAAAGTTACTGGCAACTGCTGAGAGAAGTCAACAAGCAACTGGGTAGGGACTAGGTTCCAGCTGGGGTGAACTTACCACACTTTTCAGTATAATAGTATGGCACAAGATAATTTGAAAATGAGGAGGGGAATAAAGTTTATTGCACTCCTGGGAAATGGAAAGTTCTGCTGGTCGAAGGCCATCAGGTCACTTGAAGTATTTTGAAAAATAAGTATACTGATGTATGCTGAAAACATTGTTATGAAAAGAGCTATTTTGGAGAGCTTCTATAATTTTTATATGAATTTCTCTAATGTTTGAAAACAGATTTTGTCATGTACTCTGTCTCCAAAACAAGTCAGCTTTAATAGAATCAGGCAGTTGTGAATTATTTAGATGATGATTTGACCCTTTTCTTCACTTTATAACTTTCTTGAACATGTTTAGCATTCAGAACTGATTCTCTTATGGATGTCAACATTTGAGTCTTGATCCTACATGACCTACTTGTATACTTAATATCACTACTGAAAGTAGTCCATGGAGTAATCTTGTTTAAGTATTCAGCATTGACTGTGTACAAGTAGTATGACCTGATTCTAAGTATGTGGAAATAGAGTTCCCAAGGGATGATGACATAAACAATCATTTGGGAAACATAACCCTTATGTTCAGAGGTTTCTGAGTCCTGGAAGGCTGCACTGGATCATGAACTCTTAGTTCTTTACTGTAACAGAAAATCAAAACTATAGAGAAGAAATCAAAAGTACAGAAAGAAAACATCTTAAAAATGGATCAACCCCTCTTTAAAACTAGTTGTGTTTTGTCTCAATCTTCCCTTCATACGGTTATTCTGCTAATTTGCAAATCTTCTAGTAGGCAGAAAGCTCGTTCTACTTTCCATCTTATGGAAGGCTAATTATATACTTTTTTTTCTTGCTCTAATTCTCCTGCTAGGTTAAAGAGTTCACCTCGGTCCCAGGAGTATGCACTTACATGGGGAAGGTTTTTTGCAATAGCTTGCTTTTTTATCTTGGAAGCTTTATAGTGCCTATGACTGGAGATTTAAGTGTGAACAAACTGTCAAAATCAAATTCAGTATTTCAGAGATATAATTGATTTTCAAACTAATTAATTGGCAAAATTAAGTTTCTTCCAAAAAGATACACTTTTAACCACAAAATGTTTGGTTGATTTGTGTAAGAGAGATGAGGCTGTCATTGGTCAATTTTGGTCTCAGGAAGGACTCACTTTAACGGTTTACAGAATAACACTTTTTATTGATACAAATTGTGACAGGTTAGTAAGATCCATGGCTTGTTGGTGATAGTGTCTAACTGCAAAAATTTGTTTAAAGCATACTACTACTATTAAGGAGTCACAAACTCTAATACTATTAACAGCATTTAGAGTTCATAGAATATGTTTCTTACCCGATAGGTGCCCCTCTGGGGGTGGAACACAAGTTCAGACCGTTGACTCATCCCAGCAGTTTCAATGGATTCTTCCTCAATTGTCCCCTATTTTCAAATTACTCTTATACTATTTCTTTAGGTTTAGGTGGAGCTTGAATGACTTTAGTCATAATTACTTTTATTCCCAATTGATGTAAACTTCTCTTGCTTCACTTCCTGTACTTAATGGGATAGTCATATCTTGGCATGTCTCCCTTGGTTGTCAGATACTGTACGATCTTTGAGCTACAAAGTATGTGAGACACTGGGTCAGTAAGAGCATTATTTTATTACTGGGTTGGAATCAACCTGTGTGTGTATGGGGTGGGGGGGGAAGAAAGGTGCACAGAACTCATGTGGCAGGGCTGCAGTATGAAGCCCACAAAGAGTAGCTGTCAGTCAAAAGGGCAGCCTGATGCCTGCCCACACCATACCCCTTGGAACCCCTAACTCAGCCTCTGATCAGCTACACCACCCTTCACTCTGGCCTGGAGAGCGCTGACTGTTCAGTAAATAAAAGGTTCTGCCTAGAGGGTGGGTGACCAGGGTAGCCAAAGCACATAAATACAGGATCACATGGGATCTATCTTGCCTTTCTCTCTCAGGAGCCATGTGGAGCTGGACTTTCATAGGATTCTTCAGTGGTAGCTATTTTTATCTTAATATCTCAATCTCTTTCTTCTTCTCTGTTTTTATTCCTTTTCTGTCTCTTAATATCTTTTTTCTTTTAATCTCTTTTGGGTAACAAAACTAGTGGGTTGGATTATTCTAAGATGTGTGGATTGGTGTGTGCTAGGTTGATGTTTTGTGGAATTTGACAGTCTGCTTGGTTGTATGTTATCCCTTTTAAACTTTTGCCAAAATCCTTGTTTCCTCATATAATTAAAAGTGTCTCCTGAGAAAATTGTGCAGCTTCTTCTCTTTAGGATATCTCAAGGTTTTAAGAACCAACTTTTGGAGTCTTGTATATTTTTAAAGTAATATTCTTAGTCAAACTTGTGGCTTTGGGACTGAGGTTTTACAAAAGTACCACCAGGTTCCTTTCCCTGCAGGGATTTCTATGGAGAGAAGCTGTGGCATCTCCACTCCACTCCACCCTCTCTTCTATCCCTGTAGCAGGTGCTTATTGGGAACCTCTGTGTGTCATGTTGACTGCATTCCATCTGGGGAAGAGATTCTGCATTTTACCCTGTAATTCTTAGTCTCCTCTGATTTTCAACTCTATCCATCGTCCCACATGTGGGCCTGCGTAACTGGCTCCAAATGGCCCTGCTTGAACAGTAAGATTGGACGTGATGATCTCCAGAGTCCTCTTCCCATATCAACCATTCTTTGATTCTGTGAAAGTTCACTAAGCACATGGAAATTAAGTAAATGAAAGGAATAGCAAAATCCAGAAAGTTCAGTTATAGAACAATATAGCAGCAACAATATAAAGACCGATGACAAAGTAACATCAGCCATTATGACCAATATATATTTTTCAATAATACCCTGATGTAGTTTCACTGGTATGTTATGTACCACAGTTTGGAAATATCAGATTTAAAAATGAATCCAAACAAAAATGAATGCCATTTTTGCTTTGTTATACATGAGTGATTTTGAAAACCTCATATACTCTTAATATTTACAGTGCTCATAGAGCTGATCAAAAGCTTCCTTAAATTTCTCTCAGACTCTCTCTTCCCCTTACCAGTGACTTGCTTTCCTTTCTGGTATTCTGTACAAATTCACAGATCTTGCATCTTGTATCTTCCTATAATTTCCTTTTTTCTTCATTTTTTTCACATTATCTCAGTGTGGGTAGTCATCCTTTCATTTTTCCACTTTCTTCTTTGCTTTTTGTGATTAAACACACAATACTTGTTTGTAAGGTAACATTTTCGCTATTCTTTCTAAAGGTCACGTTTCAATATACAAAAGAATGTTAATCCTAATTTTAAAACTGTCCTCTGCATTTTTTCTCTAAACATCTCAGTCTGACCACCTGACATCTTTGTTTGTCTCTAAGATTGTAGGTTCTTTGAGGTACAGATTGCCATTGCTCATTCTGTACAGCTGTTAATGCTTTACAATTAAAGAGTAATATTAGTCTGAGATCTGGTTTCCATTTTCATGTAAGACACACCATCTAGACAAGAGAATATATGTATTAGTATGAGGACAAGGATTAGAGTTCTCACTTGCAATTGGTTAATGGCACTGTAGAGTCATTTGTAAACCTGATTATACCTAGTGATTGATAATGGTTCATTTATTTCAAACAGCATAGTGCCAAGACTAAAAGAAGATTCAGCCAACAAAAACATCACTTCATCATACAGATAACTCACATCCACTTTTTTCATTTTCATCTGTATTAAAATATTTAAAAAATAAAGTCCTTGAACAAAGAACATCATGGTGCTGATTCAAGGCTCTATTTAGCTGAAAATTATTCATACCCAATAGAAATGACATTTCAGTTTTAGACTGCCAAAGTGAACTTTATTAGTATGTCATTAATCATTGTCTTGGAGGTGACACCTGGGGAAAATGATTTAGTGGAGATTAGAGCACTCAAATGTAACACTGAAAATATCACATTTATTTCCAGCATCAATCAGTCAATGAAACATATTAACAAAAAATGACATTTATGTACATTTAAATCTGCTTATAAAAAATGCACTGCTTTCTATTCAGGAACATTTTCTATTTTTTTTTTTCACATTTTATATTGAGTTTATAGTTTATATAAAAAATCTACTGTTATCAATGTATTCAATTTAAAATGTGTCATAAAACATACTTGAAAGAAGATGGAAATTGGAAAGTTGTGCCAAAGAGAACCATTTGTTGGGAAAACAAGGGTTTAAAAAAGAAATATCCACCTCTCCATATAGTCTGTAGGCATTGCTACGTAGCTAATATTTAACTCCCAAAGTCTGAAATTGTTTTCACTTTGCTGCTTTTGTAATAAATAATAATAAACCCCAACCAACTAACCAACCAATCAACAATTTTGATTTAAAAAAACCAAAACCAACAAAAACCCCAAACACATTTAAAACATCTTGTATTAAAGAGCTAGCATCAAGGACATGGCATATTAATTTTTATTTTCAAAGAGTAATAGCTTATGTGACTCAGACTAAACAATAAAATCACTCTTTCATTTACTCTCTATTTATCACTTTTCTTTGCCACACCTTTACCAGGCTCAGGCTGCCATAATCTTATGGTTACTAACTTAACTTTTTTCCTTTTATTTCTTTAAGAAATCAATGTTAAAAATGAAGATATTGGAAAATCACTCTTTTCTAACAAAAGTATTATATTATTTTGACTAGAGGATGAGAAAGCTGCTATACTCTAGGTTTTTAAGCATGAAATACTGTCCTCATGAAAAACAAAAAAAGGAAATTTGTTACTAAGAAAAATAAAATTGAGCCACCCCAAATTAAAACTAAGCATGTTCACATTTACAGATCTACCAAAAAAACCCAAAACCAACCAACCAAACAAAAAACCCAGCCAAAAACCCTAGAACTATTCAATACCAAATTTTATTTTAAATATTATTATTTTTATATTAATGAAAGTTGCTGTTATCTCATTCTCAGTGAAAAACATAAAAAAAATCTCAGTATTGTGCTCTCTTCTGGAAATGGATTGCCTCCTTTATTCTCTCTCTTTTTGCACTAAGGTAGTGGGTAGAAACATAATTTCTTGGCAATGTCAGAGAGGCATGTCTATAAATAACTGTATATGCTAAATATTACAGAGGTGCACACTATTGCACAGTTACTGTGACACAAAGCTAATTTAAAGGCCATGTGTTTTATGTATGTATGTAATACATTTAAGCACATTGTATGTATGTAATACATTTAAGCACATTTACACATGTAATACATTGAAAGCACATTTATAAATAGAGAATTTTAAATCTAATGCTCTTTCAGAGAGAAATGGAATATTCATTTTCAAAATGCGTGTCTGCTATGGAATCTGTGAAATAAATATGATTCAGACCTCTTAGCATGCAGAGGCAGTTCAAGAAAGTGAGAATGAATTGTTATCTATTACATCAACTTAGAAGGTACAGCCAAAAAATAATTGTACACATCTAGTTATTCTAGTTGATAAAAATGAGCTCCCTGGAGTCAAGGTATATAAGCTTTGCTACACTTAACAATAAGAATTATCACCACACATCAGCAATTCACAAAAGGGAGGAGTTTGTATAACTAAAGCTACAAATCAAATTTTGAGAAAGAAATAGATTTTCTTCCTAAAGATAGATCCTTATCATTCATTCAACTGCTTTTCCCCATGCTGGCAGCAGTGCTACTCTAAGAAACAAACATTTGTGCCTCAGTGAGGGCTCTGGGAGTAGAAAATGTCTAGATGAAAGGCAATGAAAGAAAGTACTGAAAACTATAAAGGAAAATGGGTTATTTTAGAATTAAATCATTGAGAGTAGAAGTGACAACCTGAAAGTCTGATCTGTTCTAAAGCAAATAATTCCTAAATGTGACTTTCATTCCTGGCTTTAAAACCATGTGTTTCCCATGCAGAGGCAACTCATCACTGACAATGATGGTCCGATGAGGGCAGGGTGTTCTCTGGGGATCAGATGAGAACAGAGTGCTCTTTAGGGAGATTGATTTAGTGGCTTGTCTTTTCAACCAGACATAGGCTCCCCTTACTGCTGAACAATTTAGTCCTTCACCAGTCTAGAAAAGGTACAACTGCTCACAGAAATAATGCCCTTTCCTTTATATGGCATTGGAGTCTTTCCACTAGCTCCAAACAGCTCATCTTGAACAACGAATCTTCACTGTTCTGTGCCTCACTTTTCTCTTTGGCTTTATGAGAACTATAAAGTTCGTAAAGCAGAATGCTCTTAAATAAAGGGGCTTTATGAACATACAGCATGATATAAATTGACAAGAAAGCACAGCAAATATTATGTTTATCCAAAAGTATGTAAAGAGTAGTAACAAGCCTCTTTGGGCCTACTGCTTGAATCTTTATAGTGGTGCAAAATTATTATAGAAAAACTCAGCACAAGCAGAACAAAGCAAACAAACCCACAAACCACTGCACTTAAGCCAATATGACAATATACTCATACAGAAAAGAGCATGTGCTACCAGAGCATGGAGTTGACCCCCTAATCAAATGGAAAGAATCAAGGATATCTCAAGGTACTACAAGTATTAATATTTAACAGAACCCATTTTGCTTGAAATAAAGGTCAGGAATTCACTTATAGTACCATTATCACAAATATGAAATCTAGTATGGAGAGTCAAACTGTAGCTGACTGCTACAGGTTGCTACAGCAACCTGTAAAGGTTGAAAATAAGGTTCAATGAAGTCAAAAGTCAGGAACCTAAAGTTATAACAGTCTTCTTTATTTATTTTATATTATTCTACCAGACTGGGATATTCCTGATATTTTAAACACAGTCAAACTAAAGGCGTTTAATTTCTGTGTGATTCTACTACAGGACTATTAAGTGTTTAATACATCAAAATGTATTTTGTTATCCTACAAGCTTAGATAACTTGCTAAGTATTTATTAAAATATTAATGAAGCAGTAATAAACAGGTTACATGGACTGTAACTACAAAATTACCTTTTCAGTGAATATTGGAGTTGAATCCTGATTTGAAATCCAGAATATTTTGCCATCAGTTCTGTGCAGTGTTTTTATATTTAAAAAAAAAAAATTGTGACAGTGATAACACTCATTTCTCTATGTCATATTAATAACTTTTGCACTACTCTTTTCTCAAAAAAAAAAAACAACAAAAAAACCACCCTGATTTTTGTTTACTGGGAACATCACTTCTCAGTGACTTTCATCTTTTCAAGTTTCAGAGTTGCAAACACTTGTTTTGTAAAAGAGAATTTCAGCAAAGTATTGATTTATTATTGACTTCCTACTTACTCCTTAGCTTGTGTAATTCATTAGTGATAGCTACCTTTAGCTACTCTCCTTATGTTTAGTATCATAACATTTGTGTGCTTTGCTGGTCCAAAAGCTCTGAATTTATATGACTAGAAATATAAACAGCAGAAAATGACAGAAAGACAGGTCTGGTGTGTTGACTCTTGAAATGTGTGGAATATCCAAAGACCCTTCAAATGGAGACACTATTTATGCAAAATGTACTGAAATATGTAATCCAATCACTGTGTTGCAAGTAATAAGAAACAAGAAAACAGAACAAAACAGGGGGAAAGAGAGCCCTGCCAAGCTCAAAAATAACTATGGCTGAACCAGATCAGCTTCTCGGGAGTTATTCACCTCCTCTAGCAGTAATGGTTTAATTACATATTTGTTCATCAGTATGGGAAGGTAATCACAGGTTTAATTCACTATCTGTAGTGTTTTAAAGTTTTTTCTCTATTTTCTCAAAAGGTGAGTCACTCCATGTCATATTTTTGTAATCAAAATGATGTGCATTACAGTTACTGCTTTACCTTTCAATTCTTCATGTGATTCTTGTGCGAGTGACCTTCACTTAACAAGACCTCTTTGCTGCATAACGAAACTCCTTGGTATAAAGATTTCTGTTAAGAGTGAGTCTTTGTAAGGGAAGTTTGAGGGCATTTTCACAGTGCAGATTCTGTCTCCTTCCCATCTCAGTTCTCAATAACACTAAACTGAAGCTTAAGGCTAGGCTTAAATCAGTAGCATCACATAGGTTTTAAAGGAGTGGAAGGAGATTCAGATTCAGAATTTTGCCCACAGATTGCTGTCTTTATTTTATAAGCCAAGGAATACAAGACAAAGTAAAAAAAAAAAAAAATTAAATAGGATCAAATCCTGGCAAGCCAGGGGCATATTTACTGAGGAGTTTACAGAGACTAATTTCTTTACCATAGCTTTCACTTTTTATTTTTCAAACATGTAAACCTCCACCAATTTTTTTATCTTGGCCATTTTTCTCTAGATTAAGTAAACTAGTAGAATATATTGAGCAATTACAGAAGAGAACACCTGTGTAGTAATGAGATAACAGATTTCCCAAATGAATATAGAAAAGGAACATAGTGCCTAACTAACCTCTTTACTTTTTTGAAAGATTATGACAATGTTAACTAAGATGAGAGCATTTACTGGGATTTTTTTAGTCCTTTGGTAAATTATAAGAATATACTTTGTTTTCCTTTGGAACTCAGAGTGAAAAAGGTTAAGGGCTAAAAGGCTTCTTATTTTTAAAAATATCATATAAAGACATTTTTTGTATCAATGGGAATTTGTACTGCTCACTTCCTACAATCAAAGCAGGGAGTGGTGCATAGATGAAAAGGAGCTACCAAACACATGATCTAACACCCTGTTCTAACCATCTA
The DNA here is from genome assembly GCA_013396755.1 of Sclerurus mexicanus. Taxonomy (NCBI): domain Eukaryota; kingdom Metazoa; phylum Chordata; class Aves; order Passeriformes; family Furnariidae; genus Sclerurus; species Sclerurus mexicanus. Next base: position 906,020 of record VWZF01004274.1, read on the forward strand.
GTTACACATAAATTTCTTAGAAGTTAGCAACTTCTTGAATTTTCTGATGATTCAGAATTCTGAACGAGTTGTTTATAAAGACTACAAGCATCAAAAGGAGTTCAGGTAGATAATACAACTGTATAATTGGCTTCACAGATGGCAAATGAAATCTAACATCGAAAAACTTCAGGTATCATACATAAAATTTCACAATCTAGTAAGTAGGAATTGAAGGATTTCTCTGAAAGTAGTGAAATGTGCTTGTACATTAAAATGGATTGCAAAGACTAAGCCTAAAATGGGTACTTGCAGACAGAAGTTGATGGAGAACATTCTTGCATACAAAATAGTGAAAACCTCACCAGTTTTCCAACACAAAGAAAATGTTTATTAGAGAAGACAGGCAAGTACCAGTCCCAGTGTTGTAGTATGAAATTTATCACTACCTAGATAAGTTCAGAACAATTACACAGTATTACTCTAAAATTCAGAAATTTAGGATTATATCAGACCTTGAAGATGGTGAGGGCTTTTGAAAATTTAAGCACTGATTTTTTAAAAAAAACAAACAGCAATATGAAACTGAAACAGGCAGGCCATGAAGTAACTGTGCTTTCTTCATTTTAGTTGGAGACCATGCAAAACTGGAAGGTTTGAAATGATGATGTCACATTATCGGACTTTGCTACTTGTGTTCCCAGCTGTAAAGAACAGAACTATGAGTCTTCCCTTGCTGAATATCCCTTAGCTGTCATAGAACTTTGGGATTTTATCAAGGGTGAATACTTGGTAATTTTTGGAGTATTTCTAGAGAGGGGTTAGCTCTTAGATTCTGGGTTTAAGGAAAGAAATTAACTCATTCTAGTAAATAGTACATCAAATGTGATATCATGAATCTATTGATTAATTATTTTTTCTATTTATTCTAGAGAACTGAATTTCAGAATTTGAATCATAGGCAATTGTTTAAAATAAACTGGGATGATTACTTTCAAAATTACTTGCAGTGAGAGAAACCATCTTCCACATGCCTGTGATCTTTCAGTTACATGCAAAAAGTAGAATCATTGTGTCAAATAATCTGTGTGTGTGTATGCACATATACTTACATACATATATGTATATGTATACATGTGAATGTGTGTATCTGTGCACTCATTCATGTGTATATATATACATATCTATATATATCTATTATAATTATATAAACTTCTCATCTGTAACTACTCCTTGCCCCTTGCCTGGTCCTCTTTAAAGCTTTTGGAAGAAAGTCCTTGAGAGGCAGCTGGGTAGATTGCTACAACCTCCTTACTGAAAGATTTAAAATGTAAAATTGTAGTATTGGTCTGCAGAAGTCAGGAAAGGAATAGTTCTGAGAGGCCTTAATCTTTCCAATAAACAGACAAGTGCTGACTTTAAGGCAGTCATAAAAGAATTCTACATGCTCCAATACATGCTAGGACTGAATGTTATGAAGTAATTCTATACTTGTTGTTTTCCCCGTGATCAAGTGGATTCAGTAATGCGATGTGGGCAGAATATAAACCTCAGGTAGATCCAAAGCATCACTACTAAAATGAACGCAGAAACAGGGAGGTAATAGAGTTGGGTGAACTCTTTAGAAACTACCTATCTTAGTATAGAAAATAATAAGTTTTTGTTGTTGTTTTTTTTTTTTTCTCTCAAATGAAAATTCTCAGGATAAATTAAAACTTAATCTAGAAGACAAAGCACACCTAAGAAAAATTTTCTGGGTTGATAATTTCCAATTTGGAGCTTTTTGTCAACAAGATATCGGTGGCAAAACCAATAGGAGAGCTGAAAAATAATCCCTTCCTAAATCAGACTGGATTAAGTCCTTTAGTGGGACTGAAATATCTTCTGTCTGAAAAGGATAGATTCCTACCCCAGCTCATTAACACAAAATGCCTTACCAAGAGATTTAATCTTTCTGCTATCAAACATTGAAGAGGTCTTAGCAAGAAAAAAAACAACAATCTTAATATCATCAAATGTTTCTTTAGTTACCTGTCGATTTCCTGTCTTGGAAGAAGAGTTGATTGAATAATGTATTTTTCATTGGAAAATTGGAAACATAAAAAATGATAACTTTGTACCAAACAAAGTAACTCCTTTGGAATTAAATTAATGTGTTGGATTACAATAAAAAGTGTTTATATATCTACACATTTATATATAAAGACAATGGGTTGGAGAAGTTAAAATGATTTTGCAGAAGTAGCATATCTTAAAAGTGTTACATAAAAAATGCTGTAGAAAGTTCAGTCTAAAGGATTCCTTTTATATTTATAGTCTTTAATTATCCTTTTCCTGAACATTTTGGTTTTTAAAAACTGAAGCTCAGGTCAATCTCAGAAATGTTCACAGAGAAAGTAATTATTTGCTGTTACTACCCTGCATGAAAGGTTCAGAATATACACTTCTATCTCCTGTATGATGATAATTATTATGTGGTATGATGACTAGCTTTTTATTCCCAGCAAATAGTTGTGATCAACAATATCCAGTTTTTATTGTAAAGCACAGTTTCAATTTTAGTATGGCCAAAAGGAATTGCACATTATTCCTGTAAACTACAAGGATTCAAAAGGGTTATTGTACCAGCTGAACTTGATGTCTTATTTTCCATCTGCTATAGCAGATGCTCCGTTCCAGTGTAACTATGAAAGTCATTCTGAAAACAATTTTTGTAATTGTAAGAAACATTTATGAAAGGAAGATGCTGCACTTTTTGATGATGTCTATGTTATCATTGCATATGTCACAATGATTGTAAAACATTATAGATCGTATTTCAGAATACAGTGTAAGTTAATTGTTGACAACTATATTATTAGCACTATTTTTAGTGCACATTGTATTATTGCTCATATAGTATCCTAAAGTAAAATATATTGCAGTTACTGTTTGTATTTGTAACCTTGAGATAAGGGCATTGTGCCACTTCAGATGTATTTGTGCTAAAATAACCAGTCACAAACTTACCCTCAAGTTATTTCAGAAAGCAGGGGTAGAGTGGACAGGAAGCTTTCTCGTACTGAATTGAGTATAGAAGTCTAACAGCATAGAATATACGAAATATGTAATTATACATATCTACTGGAGTGAATAATAAGAGTCTAAAGGTTATTTTGACTGTACAACATCCACTAAAGACCTACTTATCATTCACTCCCATGTTCATGTAGAACACTACACATTATAGGCAATGTTACCAAAAAATTACCTAAAATTGTCATAGAATCATAGCATAGTCCAAGTTGAGAGACCTCAAAAGAACTGGTACAATTTTTGCTAAGAGATCCCCCTTGGAGTACTGCATGCAGCTCTGAGGTCCCAACGCAGAAAGGACATTGACCTATGGAAGTGAGTCCAGAGGAGGGTCACCAAGTTGATTAGAGGCATGGAGCACCTCTCCTATGAAAAAAAGGAAAATTGGGCAATGAATTTTTGTGTCTCTATATAAGGTGCATTCCTTTAACCTACATAAAATGCCCAAGCTTAACACCAATAAATGATGAGGATTTAGTAAAAATGAGATGTAGTCTGAATACAAAAAGAATAAAGAGCCACAAAGAATCAGAGTAGAAATCTGATAATTCTACATACCTGGAAACCTTGCAAAGAGGAACAGAACACTTCTCAATAGCTTAAATTATCTAACAGCTTGTCTTTGTGCTTGCTCCACTGTATATATGGCATGAATTCTGCCTGGCATTATTGTATAGAACTTTAACATTATATACAAAACAATGTTAAAAACAGAAGTGTGAACAACAAACCTTATTCTAAGGTCATGAAGGTCAGAATTTTGACTCATCTTAGACTAGTTTTTTTACATTATCTTTATCTTTACAAGTCAATCTAACATGATCAATTCAAGAATTGCTGAAGTGTTCAGAAAGTTTAATAAATGTATTTATTCCTATTCTCTGCGTTTCTGTTCTTTTATCTACTGCAGTTTCAATCAGAAAACTGAAAAATTGGGAAATAAATTAGCACCATATAAACTGTTTTTAATTGGCCCATGATGTTATAATTTAATAGCAACATGTACTGTTTGTCTGAATAGCACAGCCTATAGTCTGCTGGAGTTACCTGTGTAGGACAAAGAATTACCTACACTGTGAAAAAAAAAAAAAAAGCTAAATTTGTGAGGAATGCTGTAGTCAGTGTTCATCCTGATACAGACAGCAGTACAGACAGCTGATTCTCTCTTCACAAAACTGAGTTGCACTCAGTTGCTCAAAATTAATTAATTTTATTTTTCCAAAATCAAGACAACATGCCCAAGGTCAATTATATGTTCATTGACGCTCTTCAGGGAAACAATTTAAAGACTCCAACTACTATAAAAACATTGTAACTGAGTACAATGAGCAACACAAATGTTACAAATCTGTTGATACCTCACAGCTGATTTTACCACTGCAGTTCAGCCAGTTGGAGGGCAGTAGGAGCCCATATGAATTTAGTGAGGCACTATTCAGGCAGACCACTATACTAGTCCCAAGATTAATATCCTCTTCAGACAAACTGAAAACTAGTGCAGTTCATGCAATTGTTAAGTATCCTGTTTCAGTTTAGTTTAATAAGGGCTTTAAAGTTCTGTAACTGTGTGTAAGCACAACTACTCTTCCCTTTCCCCCAGGGTAAATACAGTATAAAGTAGGGCATTTTAATACACTGTAAAAGAATTTTACCAAAATAAACCTGCGTAGTATGATGATTATTAATGATGTTTTTCCTATTTACATGTAAAAATTATAAATTTTTGCAATGTCAGAGAGTAGGGACTTAAAAAGTAAACCACTACAGAAAACCATGTGCTTATATTTTTATGAAAAAGAGCAAAGATGATAAACCAGTTATGATTACAACTTTTGCACTAATGATTTTTTTTTTTTTTTTTTTTTTTTTTTTTTTTTTTTAAAATTTAATATTATTAAAAANTTTTTTGCATTTCGTAAACTTCAATGATCATAAAAATGAATTGATCTTCCTTAGGCAAGGAACTAATTAATACAAACAGATTGGTCCTTAGCGGTAAATCTTTCTTTCAAAATAAAGTCAAGGCTCTGACAGGAATATGTTGCCTCTTGTTTCCGCCTTCATAGTTTTTCATAAAATCTTGTCAATTCTGTAAGAATTTTGTGTCAGTTTAGGAAATTTCAATGTACGGTTTCATAGTTTTTTGTTGATATAATGGAATCATTGGATCATTGAATTGTATATTAGCCATTAGCCAACAGACACGAAGAGGTGTCATTACTAATGAATACTACTGCCAAGCTTTGCCTACTGTAATTTGTTCAAGGATAGAACTAGAAATAACAGACGATTTATAACTGATGATTTTTGAAATGGGGTGAAGTGGAACTAGACTGTACAACTCTACTACTTCACTGTCCTGTTCAGGCTCTAACTTTCCTGTAAAGACTGATGATTAATAGGACTGTCCTACAAATTAAGTCATCTAGGCACTTCCATGTAGGTTTTGGAAGCACAACATTTATTCCTTAGAAGGAAGGAGCGGTCTAGGTATTTCTAATGTTCCTCATCTGGTGTGTTACAAATTGTATATACCCACAAGGAAGTTACCTCTGTGTATTATTATAATTCTTAAAACTAAAAAGATAACAATAAAAATTTTCATATTTTATGACAGTTTGTGACCCTCTGATGCCCAGTCAGCAGATCTGCTTTCCAATTCTACAAATTAAAGAATTATACTGAACTTCCCTCCCCACAGGCCAGATAACCTTCCCCAGGAGAAAATTAAAAAGCAATATCTGAAAGCTGTGCCTTTTGGGAGGATCACCAACTCTATTTTTGTTTTTTTTAGGGCAATCACCAACTGTATGAAGTTTAACGAGGACAAATGCCAGATTCTGCCTTGGGATGGGGCAACCCTGCTTGTCTGTACAGACTGGGGAAAGAGAGGCTGGAGAGCTGTGCTGTGGAAAGGGCCCTGGGAATCCTGGTTGATGGCAAATTAAATATGAGTCAGCAGTGCCCTGGCAGCCAGGAGGGACAGCCATGTCCTTGGGGTCATCAAGCAAAGCATCGCCAGCTAGTCAAGGGAGAGGAATGTCTTGCTCTGCTCTGTACTGGTGTGACTTTACCTTGAGTAGGACTCAATGATCCTGTTAGGTCCCCTCCAATTTAGCATATTCTATGATGCTAGGATTCTATTATTAAGCCAGTATAACCAATTTAACATATACTTAACAGTTACTGGATTTGATTATCTGAGTACTTTTTTCCCATAATGGTACAGATTCAGATTATTTTCTTTTGCACGGCAGTTACCAGCTTTTCTAAGTCCAGTATTCACTTATTAGACTGGCTGAACCTTAATCCTTGTCTATAAAGAACAGAGTCCTCTGATTAATTTTCTATTTTTCTGGCAATCTGCTTTTGTGCTTCCCATACTCTTACCTTCTGAATACAACAGCCCCCTTAGTGTTTTCGATGTGGTTTCCCAAACAAGAAAAAGAATGAAGTTGTGGATATCAAACTATGAGGCACAATATTTTGAAGCTTGATAAAGAAACCAAAATCTACTAAGAGGTCATTCAAGCTATAATAGTTTTTATCTGAGTTAGAAATATTTCTCTCCTTTCTTTCAGCTTTGATATTATTTTAGACTGTGTTGTTTGCCTTAAAATGGAGTTCAAACATAGATTTCCTGGATACTCAAATGCTTTATAAAATAAAAGATATATGCCTATTTGATGAGGAAAGAGAAAATCTCAAAAGCAAAAGGACTATAACAAATCTGTTCTCTCCTGTAGAGAGAATTGTCATTGTTTATGCTTAAATACCCAAGAAGTAAGTGTAAAAGAAATTTTAAATATAACTAAGATTTTAAAAATTGAGTCCAGAGATCTATTCAATAGTGGTTAAAATCAGCAGACATTTCTTGTACCTCTACCCTTTAGCTAAGATGCTGATAAGATGAAGTGAGGGATAGGATATTGTCATATTCTAGGCTTTTGATGTCTTCCATCTTCTGCTTAGCTACTAATTTGGGCTTTCACTAACCTCACAGTGCACAGAAGCAACAATGCAATAGCTGTTCTTTCATGCATTCTGGAGGCTCACTTCTTCTTATGCATCAATATTTAGGGTGCAAAAGGAAAATAATAACATTCCCTAAATGCATGGATATACACCTGTATGCACAGTGTATGCAAGGTCCTTTAGGATTTAGCTTTCCATGCATGCACAGGAAACACCTAGGACTGGCATAAGGACTTTCTTGCTTGAAAAATTGCTCCACAGACTTGAAACCACAAAAGGTTACAGAAATAAGACCTGAAGTCTTATTTGTCTTCCTTAAATCTTATTAAGTCTTCCTTTGTTAAACTCAGTGCTTCAGAAATGTGGTTGTACCTTCCGTGTTGGACAACTATGTATGTCTAGGTTCACAAATTTCCAGCTGGTAAAACTCTGCTTAGCAGTCGCATGACCCTTAGAAAAGTAAACTAACTTTTGTTTTTGAGCTGAAACTTCTCTTTGTACTTGTAATCTTGTCTCTGATTCACTATGAAATACAAAATATTTGATCAATTCAATAAAACTAACGTGGCTGAAAAAAAGAACTTTTCATGGGAAAGCCATGCAATAATGTTATATATCATATATATATATCAATGTTATATATATTTATTGTTGTTAATTTCCTTTTTAACTTGCAAAATCCATGAGATAGAAGGATTTCTTCTCAAGTGGGTTATAGTATGGAAGGGAGTGATTGTAATGAATTTGGCATGCAGAAAAAGAAAGAAGCAGCTTGGTGACTTTGCAACCTGTCAGCTTGGAGAGTCAGATCTTAAGAGGCAGGAAGATTTTAGTTCCTATGTTCATATATATATATGTATATATATATATATAGTCATATATATATATGTATATATATATATATACACACACATATATACATGTACGTTATTTTTTTTTTAATAATTTTTTTTTTTAATGGAAACACCATCAAATTCTGGAAGCAGTAAATGCATATCTGTAGTCCTTCCTGAAACTGCCACATTTATTTATAGATTTTTGTTCATAGATTTCTGAATTTCTCAAGAGTCTATCATTCCTTCTGCACAAGGAACTGGAACACCAAAACCAGAGCTTTGGATATCCCTCTGCAAATTCATTCTCTAGTCCCAGTTCTTCTTTTCTCCATTTTCTTTTTTTTTTTTTTTTTTCCCCCTGATGGGGAGTACAGCAGTAGTAAAAACATTGTTTTTCACAAATGAATGGAAGGTGTGTGTGTGTATGGTGGGGGATGAGGTTTAGCTTCATGTTCAGGCTTTTGAAAACATTAAGTCATATTTGATTTCTGACATCACTTCCTATTTTTTTTGGCAAATTTGACAATTAAATACAACAGTTACATTGGTTCTCTGCTGCAAGTATTGTTATAACCAGCTCTGAATTGATGAGAGAGGAGGGCATTTTTTGACTCCTATTTCTAAACCTAAGGCTTTCACAGCAGCAGTGTTCTTCTGACTTTTGAACTCTAGGATTCAGGAAGCCAAAGATAATCAGTGGTGCTGGAGCAAGCTCAATAACCTGTGCTTTTCACTTCTGTGGTTCAGTGACATGATACAAGAAGACAAGACATTGAGGCTGTAATCACCACCGTTTTCTGACAGTTTGACAAATGCTTGAAATTGCTGCAAACAGGGCACATCTTCAACTGGCATGTGACAGCATCTTTCCATTAAAGTTTATATAATAGTGCTCATTCATACAAGCTGATAATAAGCCAAAATTTGCATTTCATTGTTTCTTTGCTGTCAAGGTTAAGAATTTATAAAGAAACTGAAAAAAATGTGACCTCTTTGTGTGGGGCAGAAAGCAAAGGCAGACATTTTGTCTTATTTTATATCCTGGTTTTCACAAGTGGATACGAGTTTTTAAACTTACAGCTGCATATGTACGTTTCTAGGTCATGAACTTACACACATATGACACAGGTGTGATTCTTGTGGCTGTCCTTGACAGGGCCAGGAACAGGACTTTGATGAAAGCATGACACTGTCCTGCATGGCATCCTTGTCTCTAAACTGGATAGACATGGATTTGATGGATGGACAATTTGATGGATAAGTCATTGGCTGGATGGTCACAGGCAAAGAGTAACAGTCATCAGCTCAATGTCCAAGTGGAAAGCCGTGGTGAGTGGCATATTGGGACCAGTGCTGTTTAACATCTTTGTTGGTGACATGGTCAATGGCACTGAGTGTACCCTCAGCAAATTTGGCGATGACACCAAGCTGAGTGGTGCAGTCAACAAGTTGGAGGGATGAGAGTGGCAGTCGCAGTCCTGTTGAGGCTCTGGTCCTCCTCTGGATCTGATGAGCAGTACCACAAATCTCAAAACCCGAAGATTATATACGTTCAGGTTCAAATGGGAATGCCCAGTATCTCCCTCAGGTCAGGGAGTTTCACAAAGGGTGATTTAACTCTGCGAGTCATAGGATATTTTGGAATCTTTGATAGTGTAAGTCGTTGCAACTGCTTATTGTGCTAGTATCTAATAGCCTATTAGCAGACATGGCCCCTCAGGCTGGGTGTGAAGGTGCTGATGCCTCCCCGGAGAGGAGTTATCACAGCTGAGTCACTTGTGCGAAGACAGAAACATTCCCATGCGTTGCAGAGTTCTTTAACACCCAGCTTGTAGCCTGAGGGGTCAGGTGTGCCCTGGGCAGCTGCTGCAAATGATCTATTATTACAGTTCATCAGAAATTACATAGAGGGTGTAGAATACACCCTCTTTGTTACACCTACATAGTGATAAACTGGTCTTGGGTCTTGGCTGCTGTAACTAGGACAGTTGCTTATCCTGACTTTTATTCTAAGGTTTTTTTGCTCTATGTCCTGACTATAAGTGGTTTTTAGGGTTTTTTGTCCTCTTCATTTTGAGCTTTTACTGGTTTGACTCAAAGACCCCAGCTGGGCTTGAGGTTTTTCCTGCCACTTAATGGGACTGTAATTTTTTACCCACATGGTCACCCTGTCTTGATGTTAGATTGATTCTTCCCTTTCTAACCACATCCATTATGTGATTTTTGGTTCTTTTCATGGCTGACCAGATAGAACTGAACAATTAGTTGTGACTTATTAAACTGCTGAAGGTCTGAAGATATTTCTACTTAGATTTGCAGTGTGATAGAATTGAAGTTGTAGAAGCAAGTAGTCAGTGTGTGTTTTGTGGAAATTTTTATTGTACCCTTTGAGGAGAATTGAACACGTTTATGATTAAATACATATATGTAAATAAATTAGCAAACAATGCATTGTAAAGAGTTCTACCACCAAAAGTGGTTCTACAGAGTCTGCAAAGATGCATCATAAGGCAATTACTTGTATACACTTGCACCAGCACCAGTCTTGTGAACACTGGCAGATCACCTTTTAAGTAAAGAAATTATAATGCATTGTATCTTTTTTCCTAATGTCTGAGTGCCTTTTGTAACATCCACTACTAGATGACAATCATTACCCTAACCCTTGGACCCTACCTGTACAAATTTGCTTGTCAACTTTCTCTTTTCTGAATTTGCCATCTATGCAGAGCAATATGATGAAAGCAAATCAAAACAGTCTTTTAAGTTCCAACACAGAGACCTGAGGTTTGACAAATTTTATTGTAATTATGATTGCTAGTACTTCTTGTACTAATGAGTTGAAGTTTCCAAACTTTTAAAATAACTATATATCTAATTATATGATTATATCATACAAGATTTTTTGTCTAATTAATGGTTGCCTGGTCAATGATACATTACAAAATATTATATGAACTTCTGGGAAGGTTTATCAGGTTAAAGGGATTAAGGATAGATATATTCAGACCTTTCTTCTTTTGGTTTAAGAAATGTTTCTAAAAATTGTAAGGTGGGATTTTTCAAAGCTGCTTAAAGAAGAATTTTACAACACTTTACAGGAAAACAGAAACAAGAGTTAATCATAATGTGTTCTGAGACTGGAACAATATAGTCACATCATGCTTGCTATCTTTAGGCTACTTAGATTTGTGGAGATGTAAAGCTAATTCTTTTCTGATGTTACACTGCTGTAATGTAACCTTGCATTTTGGAATTTCCAGTTCAACATGCTGCTCAATGCATTACTATGTATTATATCATGTGGCCATGTCAGCCTCCTTTGCAACATATTCTTTAATAAGGTGAAAACCTAGATGAGAATACACTATTTTCAAAGAAATTATCTCAAAGACTGTCATCACTTCTAAAATTTGACACTCCACTGAAATATGTTCTCATTAATTAATGCATAAATATTCCCTGTGCTACTAAGATCTTTGTATCTGGTACTTAGGCATTGAAGAGCTCTGAAAAGCACTGCTCAACTATCACCAAATACTTATTTTGTACTCTTGGTCATAAGCAATTTTTCTAGGTACCTGACACTATTGATTTTACTCAGAGTTCTAAGTTATAGCTAACTTGCTCATCTCTGTGTATCTGCAGGGCTTTTAGAACACTGACTCTTTGGGAGTTGTGTCAAAAGCTTAAACTGATGAGTTTCACAAGGCAGCAGGACACCAAGGTCCCTTTGTAATGTTAGCTGTGGGAATTTCTGAGACAGATATATTTTTTTTTCCTTTTTTCCCATTTTCTTACAGTTAAAGGAGCTGTCAACATACAACATTTTCTATAATTTTCTTGTGACATATGATCACAGACCTGATATGATAATACTATTGTTTATGTAAATGTATTATTCCACTTATAAATGAAAATAAATATACTGATAAGAGTGATCAGGGATGAATTTTGTCACATTAGTGTGGCATCGGTTTGCTCATTTGTATGGTCTTGACTATATTAGTCCATATTTGTCATTTTTGATCAGTAATATATATGTTCCACCTGTCTTGGTCTCTTTTTGATGCTTGTACTCTAATTTGTAATTATTTGGCATGACATACAATTGCAAGTTAATCTTTGTTATAGGGAAAGAATAATCTAATTTAAATAAATAGATCACATGATGGTTTTAAATTTATCTTTTCTGTCACACACAGATGTTCCTTCTACTGCAGAGGTTACAAAATAAACTTTTTGAAAAATTATTCCTTCTGCAACTAGAATTTGAACACAATGCACCATTTCTGGCAGCCTACTGATTAGACATGTTCTCAGACAGATTGGTTTGTAAAAAAAAATGAAACCCAAAGTCCTCTCCAGAATTTTATATGGCCATCTGCTCCCATGTTCTGCTTTTGGCTTCCTTCTTTCCTTTTTTATAATATCCAGTCTGTAAGGTCCTCTACATAATTTTTGAGAACATGTCTACATATGAATTTGTCCTGGAATTTTATCTTAGGCTGTATTTTAATATTAAATAAATAATAAAAATTTAAGAAACAAGTTCAAACATGTTGCAAATATTTTAAAAAATTAGTCTAGCTTTGATTATTCATTTGTGTTGCATGGCAGAAAAAGGCCAATTTTTTGAAACAGTCACATTTTTTGAAATAGTTATGTTTGATGAACAAAAGTAGCAATCTAAAGTTTCTATCACTTAAAGTTAATAGTTATTAACAGTTGTCTCTTCATGTGACAATATTTTAATAAATCTATAATCTCAATGTATGTAAGCTTCTAATTTACATTAAGTTACACTGTTAGGTCTTAATAGATGAAATCTTTTAAACAAAGACAGTGAATCTGTGATAGTGTTCTAAAGATTAATGAAGTCTATTGACTTTTCCTTATTTGAAATTTTTATAGAGAAATTAAATTCAAGACCTAAAATATTTTTCGATATTTTGATATTATGGAAGTACTGCCTCTTGCTCAATATTAGAAATAGGTCATGGTCCCTAAAGCTCTTTTTTCAAGTCTGAAAGACTGATGTGGTGAAATAGAAATACAAAAGATTCTGTTCTTAATGTAATTTACTGTCACATGTTTAACTCTTAACTCCATGTCTTAACTCCATGTAACAGAACTGGCCAGACGTGTTCCTGCTAAGCAAAGGTTTTTGCTAGTCCTAATTATGTAATTAGAAGCTTCTCTTAATTAGGCAAGTGAACTACAAGCTATTATATTTACTGCTTCCTAATTTAATTCATAGGACTAATAAACATAATGATAAACCTTAGCTAGATTTTTGAGCCTGAGATCTCTCTGTATATATTCCAAAATGTATTACTCAGAGCTATCAAGATGCTATACTAAGGAAAGAAGTCTCTAACTGGGATAGTACTTTAATTTTCTCTGTAGAAGGAAGTAATTTATGTGTCACTATTTGCCTGCCTGCTGTTACTTTTACTGTATCTGATTTTTACTGTTCCTGATTTTTCTGTTGCACCAATCTAATATCTAATACTCATGACTGAGAACAATTTTTGCTGAGAACCCTAAGAAGACCCACAATGCATTTCTCCACATACCTTGAGTTGTATGTATTATGCTTACTAACCTTGAAAGAGTAAGTGTAAGCGTGACTCGTTTGATGAGTCAGATTTTCAGTCCAGGTTTCTGAAGCCTGGTTACTAATTCATAGGCTGTAGAGTCTTGTTTCTTAGATGCTGAAACAACTCTGAAAAATGTCTCCAGCATGTCAAATTAACTTGTTTTCTGACAACTTTATTCATACAACTAATACATATAATAGAGTGTCTTACCCCTAGATAAGTAAATTATTGTGGAGGCGATTGGGGAATTTTTTTTGTTCACTCATGAAAATGCCACCAGTCCATTGATTAAAATTTTTCACGCTACTTATTCATGTACTTTCTCACTCAAAGAGCCATTTATTTAAAATATTTTTTAACTGTCTTGAAAAGTTTTAGTATGAACATTAAACTACAGGAAATGTGAAGACAAAAAACCCTCTAAAATCTTGTATTGTTCTAGAAACCCTTGTAATGATGCTTATCGTCATGAAAATAAAATCAAATTCTTCAGAGGGATCATTTCAATTTAACTGATGTTTAAAAAAACAAGTTCTGAATATTATATAATTAAAGAATTGTGCTCCTTTTCTTTTAAAAGGAAAAAAAAAGAGATAAATGTCATGCTAATTGTCAGAAAATTAAAAGGAAAATCTTCTACAGTATATATTGCACAGTGCTATTGTTCATTTTAGTCTTTTGTTATGTGAATGAAATGTTATTGAGTCTTTCTATGGAGTATGTTGAAAGGCCAGTAGAATGAGTAGGTTCTATCAAATCATAGAAGTTATGGTCATTCTTTCTAACAGAAAACACAAGAAGCAAATAAAAAAGGGCAATTTTCAGATTGACATATAACAAGAGAGATTACATGGTCTCTTGTAGATTAATAGTCTTCAATTTAGCACTTACTTCAGCCTGTGAACTCAGATGAAAACTATTAGTTTGGGGTTTTTTTTTGTTTCTAATAGAGGCTTTCACTGTAGATTAGTGAACTTGAGTAAGAAAGAACCCAAAGCATATTTCTCGTAATAAAAGTGAGTCTTCTGCATGACTTTCAGTAATATGCATTTTTCAGGTCATCATAGTATTTAGAACAGTTAATGTATCTTAGGATTCTGTTTTCTTATTTGAGCTACCAATAGGTAAAAGAAACCCCAAAACAAAACTTAAAAGAGAAGTAAGAGATGAGTCTGGACAGACAGGTGGGAGAGTACAAGGAAACAACAAGACAACATTTTGATGTAGAAATAACCTTAAAATTCTCATAATTATATTGTTTTATTTCCTAATGAGCTATTTAAATAAAAGTTTTTAAGAACAATCTGCAAGAAAAGAGTGAATTCACTCCTCCAGAATGGAAGAAGCATTCTGGGTGAAAAATATAATCACCTTTAAAAACAACAATGGACAGATAAAGGCATGATAGGGAAAACAAATAAAATAATCAATGAGAGATAAGAATTTGTTCTCTGTTAAGAATTTTAAATATAAATAAATCAGTTATACTGCAAGATCAGCAAATACTCTGAAGCATTTTCTTAGAAGTCTGCCAAGGGAAATCAGATACTTCACTCCGAGATAAAATTGCAATTGGCAGTAAGTTGTACTTTCCAACTAAAGTGCTGGGCTTCCATAATGAAATTCTGGGTCTTTGCAAGTTAGTGGCTAGATAAGAAGGGACAAGGTATGAGATAGTGTTTTACTTATTTTCTTTAATTTCTTAATACATGCTCATGGACAATAAAAAGAGCAACATATAAATACAAAAGAAACTCCTAAACTGACAGCAGCAATAAGTCAAAGAGTACTATTTTGCAAAGAGTTAATGTGGGAAAAAATGTTAAATTAATGACAATTTTCATGCCTTTGATAAAATCTTCTCTTTATTAACAAAACTGTTAAAGATGGAATACTGAACACAGTTAAAAATTGGCCTAAGTATTTCAGACAGATGGTTATCTGCAAGTCAATAAAATTCCCTGAGAAAGCGAATGATCAGTTTTGATAAAAATTTGTCATTAAACAATTGTCATTGTTTTTATAAAAATTTCTTATGTGGGTAAGAATCCAAATATAGGCCTGACTTTAGGCTGCTTTTCAAAATATTTGTCTAACTCCTTCTTCGTTTTGTTTTCTGCATTAGGCAAACTTCAAATAAATGGGCAGATACTTTAAGTGATGTTTTAAAGAAGCAAAGGGTGAAGCACATTAACTCAAAATAGCTATCCAGGTATAGTTTCCTCATAGGTATTTCAAAAATAGTGTCCTGTCTACCTTGAAATGTTAATCTAAATTGATGAATAAACTACTGAGCTTGGAGCTATCTTCTTTTAAATATGATTTGTCAGGCTTTGTCCCAGAACTCAAGAGAAATTTTAAATGTAGGTACAGAGTGCAGTAACACATCTGACACCTTTACTTGACCTCAAGCTGACCTTGAATTTACACAGGTGAAGAGAGCATTATGTATCTGAGGGTAAGCACCACTGATAACAAATATAGTAAAAAAGATACATAACTATGAAGGAAGTAGTATAATAATATAATAATAAATAGGGAATAAACAGAGAGGAGCTAAATCTGCTGCATAGCTGGTGGGAAATATGAAAGACAAGTTATGTTTCAAAGCAAAATAGGCATAGTATCACTGTAGTATATCCCTGATGACTTTGAGATCTAGAGTGCAAACACAGGTTTTAGGTCTAATTTAGCTTTTAAAATAACTTTTCTTGAATTTAGATATTTCAGACAGTATCTGTTCCTATTTTTAATGAAAATAAATTCTGGATTTATTTCTTCATAAGTCTCTGGGCAGAGTGTCACTGCAAACATGCACCTCAACTAGGTATTTCAGTAGTGAGTGGATGTTTAAATGTATGACCAGAAGAAGCAGCTATCAATACTGATGAAAAACATAGTTTTGCTCCTACTTTCATGCAAAGTAGATTAGATAATAAATAGACATTTTTATTATGGATAGTTGGCACCTCCTGTAATTATGGAAAGTTCAAATTCTGGGAAATTTGAGCATTAGTTCCAGATGTCAAAGAAAAGTCAGTTCTCCTTAGTATAAGTAGGAAAAAAATAATTTTGCCTGTGTTGTTTTATTTCTAGAAGTTGATTCACAAATTTTTTTTCTCTGGTGAATATGCTGGAGGCACACCATCCTTCTCAGGCAGTTTTATGAATTTCTGTATAACAAAGTATTTTTTGTTGTTATGACTAAACTAGTTGAAAAGAAATTGCAACTCTGCCAATCTTTGAAAAATAACAGTTACTAAAAGAAAATGAATTGCTGTGAAACCTGCAGAATCTCTTCTAGGAAATCTATTAAGGGCTTAATTTAGGAGGTAACTACTATATTTTCACCAGTAGGGGATGGTAAAATTTTTAAACTCCCAATTCTAGGAAATTACTTTCCTGTTCTCCTTATCCTCATGCTATCTCATCCATGTCTTTATGTGATAGGCAAAGTTATGCAAGCTTGGAGAAGCAAGAAAAGGCTCTTTCTTAACTGGGGAAAGGAGTAGTAGCAAGGAGCATGGTGGTGTTTATTACTTGAAAGAAAGATTAAACACTGAAGCGTAGGAAGAAGTGAGTAAGATATTTATAGTGAGAGAAAAAGTGCAAACCCTGGAGGCACTGAAGATCAGTATATAACTTTCCTTCCTTTTTGTTCTGGAAATTATATGTTTTACAGGGCAATGAAATCTGCTAAAAGAAAAGGATTTCAGGAAAGCTTTGAGCCTAATTTAAATGGAGACATTTTTCAGACCATTTATTCTCATTCATATTTTTAGAAAACCTTTAATGAATCATTCTAATTATATTTAAAATATGGATGAATAACTTCCCTTGAAAGCTTTTTAATTCTTCATATATTTAATAATTGAAAAAGAAATATATATATTTACATGTTGCTCATTTCCAGTTTAATTCAGCATATCTGAGTTTGTATATTTTATCAAAAGAACCAGCATTAAAAAATTCTTACTTATGTGACTTGGTCCCTTTCATAAAAAATGTTTCATAATTTCTCATTTCTAACATTGATGTCCTTCTAATATTTTCCTAAAGATGTTAATTAAAACACTGCATTTCTCTCTTCTGAGTATTATTTATCATCTTTCATCCAGCAAAGATTTCTCATAATGTCATTTTATGTGGATTTTGGCTGGGGTAGAGTTAATTTTCTTCACAGTGGGTGGTATGGGGCTGTATTTGGGATTTGTGCTGGACATAGGGTTGATAGTATAGAATGGTTTTTGTTATTGCTGAGCAGTGTTTGCACAAGGTCAAGGCCTTTTCTGCTTTTTGTACTGCCACACTGGCAAGGAAGTTTGGGGTGCATGGGAATTTGGAAGGAGACACAGCCCAAACTGACCCAAGGGATATTGCAGACTATATGACATCACATTCAGCATGATAAATTTGGGCAAGAAAGAGAAAGGGGGGGGGGAACATTTGGAGGGATTCTGTTTTTCTTCCCAAGGAATCATTACATGTGATGGGGCCCTGCTGTCTTGGAGAGGCTGAACACCTGCCTGCCCAGGGGAAGCAGTGAATTAATTCCTTCTTTTGCTTTTGCTTTCCCTATTAAAATGTCTTTGTCTCAACTCATGAGTTTTCTATCTTTTACAATTCTGATTTATCAGTCCTGCTGGTGGGGGAGCGAGTGACCAGCTGAATGGGGCTTGGTTGCTGACTGGGCTTAAAGCACGACATCTTTGGACAATATACCAAAAAGTGTGGATCTTACTTAGTTGCAATCCATAAGAAATGTCCTTCTAAAACTACTGGCTCATCTGGCCCAGTATTCTGTCTCTCAGGCTGAGAAAGGAAATTATGTTTAGGGAAGGGCAATAGATATTATGGTGACGCTGCTTTTTCATAGAAAAAAGCTTTTCAAATGTGAGTAATTTTCTCTTGCACTCAGTTTTATGATTGTCTACCTTTCATGAAATGGTCCTAGTGTTAATGAAAATCAGGTTTATTGTTCAGTGGCATAAGTGTAATTTCACATTTCTTTAAAGTGTCTTGTGGGCCCAAGTCCCTTGTACGTACAAAGCTGTTATCAGCTGTCCTGAATTAGACCCTTTTTTGTGTGTGTTATTCACTTCACAGCAGTTTGAATAATAAAATCTGTTCTTTATTTACTACATGAGTGAAAGAAGAGAGATTGCTCATGTTTCTTTCAATGGGGCACTTAAAATTATTTTAATTTAAATAAATTGGAATTACAGGATTGCAAAATAAATGTCTATGCTGGCTTTTTTTTAACTGAAGGTAAATTAGATAGTTTACAGGAGACAAATGCGAAAAACTCATAAAGACAGTTGTGTTCTCCTCAAGAAACATCTAGAGAAGGAATTAATAGCAAAACAGTGAAATAAAAATCAAGAAGTATGAGGAATTAATTCAGAATAATACTTAGCCCATAGATGTAACTTTGACTCAGGGACCAAGAAGCAGAAAAAACCCTTGGCTACATGTGTTGTAAGGAGGTAGGAAATTGTGATTGTCCAATGTCTTTCTGGCATCTTTCACATAGAAATGGAAAACTGATATTTGAATAGAATAGCAAGAGTTTTCTCCCTTCTTTTTTTGTCTCTTGTGACATTTTTATTTTCCTAACAGTATGGAATCTATTCAGAGGTTTCTTTTTCTTTCAGTTGCACTAATTATTTAGCCATCATCAACTATTGTTCATAAACTGTTGAAAGCAGTAGAGAATCACTTAAGCAGATGCTGTGATTACTTTGTAAAATTGCAGCTATTTATGCAGTTCAGCAGTTATTAACATGTAAGGTCGCTTTCTGAGAAGATGTAAAGAAGTTTGGGTCAGGCAAATATACGTTGAAAAGCATAATTTACCTCTAGAACATCTCTCAAAAGCCCTATCATTCAAGGTGCTGAGCACCTCCCAAGAGACTAAAAATTTCTACTAAAATAAACCTGATTTAAGACTGAGTACTTCCGAGAATACACTCAGAGTTGCCTTGTTTCAGAGTTGATTTTTTTGAACAATCCATTGAATGGTTTCATTTTTTTCCTCCTGTAGTTCGTAAATTTGGGTTTTTTTTCAAACAGATTTAGTGTGCAGTACAACATATTTATATTGAGGGAACAAGTCTCATTCCAGTGGAAATGATCATTCTATCTTAACATGGTTACAGAGCACCTAAATTTTCTCTAATACTTGGTAATGTTCATATATTAGGACCTTAATCTGAACAATGCCTTGTTTTCTAAAATGCTAAGCCCAGGGCAAGAACCCAGCCTTTCAACAACGACTAGCGGCACACATAATGATGTGGATCAAAAAAGAATTGATTTCAATATCTGGCCTCTTTAAGATTCTTGACATACATTGTGAAAAACAAAGCTTTAAGATATTATTTTCTTTCAGAATCATAGGGGTTTTTTCTCTACATAAAAGAAATATAAAAATTAAATAAGATTTTCCAGATTTATCATTCATTTTGTTCTACTATAAATCTGGAATATTTTAGTAATATTTCTTCTACAGTTATTTTGTTCACTGTATGTGGCACAAAACTACAGTATGGAATGCAGTAGAGGCAATTTCCCCCACAGAAATTTCACTTCTGAAACACAAGATACGCTTGCGCTTGCATGCCTGGGACTTTATTTTTTCCGGCTGAGTGACAGGAATAACTGATGCCTACTAGTATTGCAAGATCTGTTTGAATCCTCAATGTACAAGTACATTCTGGGGAATTGTCTCTCTGGGGAATTGTCTTCAATGTGCTTTTTTTTTCTTAGTCTTGTACTGCCATGTTAAGAGTTGTAATCATTCCATTGCCAAAACCAGATTACCAATCTCTCAGTAAGTACAGCTGAGTACCTTAGATAATTATTTTTAATTTTTCTCAGAAATTCTGGAGATCTGTAAATTATGTTTAGGAAGTTTGTAAACATCAAATAAGCAAAGCAAATCAACTCTCAGTAGGCTTTCTTTAGCTCCATGGTTGAGGTATACCAATATTGGGAATTCATTGTCTTACATCGAGAGTTCAAAACAACTCTGTAGTTAATTTCTTGTAATTTTTAATAATAAATAAATAGAACACTCTCAGAAAACAAGACAATCTTGAGTATTGTTCTGTCCCAAGTGTATACAGATTTGATTGTTATTTCATTATTTGTGTACTTTTATATATAGGAAAGAAGAGAACTGTAGAATAAGCACAGCAGGAAAAGATATTCAAAGAGGCTGAAATTTTGTGCTAAAAAAAATTTGGCCTAATTTCAAAAGAGTGTCAGTTTTAAAAGATATTAACAAGCATTTTCTCAGTAGCTTAATTCTGAATGCAGTTTATTAAACCATTTCATTTCTCTTTTCTTCTAGGTCAGAACAGACTGGTTTTCTCTGACCTTAAGTTTCCATCCAGCCTTTTACTTTATAACATCTGTTGCTAGTGAGACATCTTTAGTTATTATACAGGAAAGAAGATGCTGAAGATAGTTTAAAAAAAAGTAGTTCTGATTGCTAACAAGCAAACTGTTTGCCAGAAAAGACTAGTTGGGGTTTTTTTCTATTAAACTGAGTTGAAACTACTTAATAGAGTTTCAGTTTTCAACTTGAATTGTGACTTTGATGTAAATAGAAAATGACTAGAAGCGAACCCCTAGTGATTTTCAGCATGGCTTGACATATATTTTTTCTTTACTTCTCCTGTTTTATCAGAATGTTGTATGGAAAAGTATTTTTCTATAAATTATTTTTTCAAAACTAAATGTTTGACTGATAGATCAAAAAGTTAATTCCCAGCTTCTAGCATATGGGTAATTGTCAATGACCTTGATGATTAGATGTTTTCAGTGCACATAAGAATAATATAAGGGAGAAATTTGAATAATTAATAATTTTATGGCATGTGTTGGTCATTGAATTTTGAGTGTAAGGTACATTTTTTGATTTACATATTTTTAAACACAGGTAATCTCTTTCTTCATATATAAAATATATTTATACTCTTTGTAGTGATTGTGTAAGTAGAAACTCAACCAACTAGCTCCCAAGAATGGTGTTTAGATTCGTAGGATGGTTTGAGTTGGAAGACACCTTTAAAGGTCATCCAGTTCAATTTCCCCCTTCCCCCCTGCCCTAGGCCGGGACATCTTCAGCTAGGTCAGGTTGCTCAGAGCCCCAGCCAACCTGACCTTGAATGTTTCCAGGGATGGGACATCTACCACCCCTCTGGGCAACCTGCTCCAGCATTTCACCATCCTCATAGTAAAAATCATCTTCCTTATCTCTGATATAAATTTACTTTCTTTCAGTTTAAACCATTATCAATCGTCCTTTTGTAACAGGACTTACTAAAAAGTCTGCTGTAGCAGGTCCATGTCTTTCTTGCACTGAGGACCCCCAGAGCTGGACACAGTACCGCCTCCAGGTAGGGTCTCATGAGGGCAGAGTAGAGGGACAGAATCACTTCCCTCAGCCTGATAGCTGTGATTCTGTTGATGCAGTCCATGACATAGTTGGCTTTCTGAGCTCTTAGAGCACATCATCAACTCATATCCAGCTTTTCATCTGCCAGCACCCCCAAGTTTTTCTTAGCAAAGCTGCTCTCAATCTCTTCATACCAGGGGTTTGCCCAACCCACTTGCAGGACCTTGCACTTGGCCTTGTTGAATGTCATGCAGTTTTTATGGGCCCATTTCTCAAGCTTTTCCAGGTTAAATTGTAGGGCATCTGAACCCTTAGGTGTGTCAATTGCACCACTCAGCTTGATGTCATCTGCAAATCTGCTAAGGGTGCACTCAATCCCTTTGTCTATGTCATTGATGAAGATATGAAACAGTACTGGCCCCAATACAGACCCTGAGAGACAACTCTTGTCACAGATCTTCATCTGGACTTTTTGACCACTACCCTCTGAATGCAATCATCCAGCCAATTTCTTTTCTATCAGGCAGCACATCATCAAGTCTCTGTTTGTCCAGTTTAGAGAGAAGGATGTTGTGAGGGACTATGTCAAAGGCCTTAGAGAAATCCAGATACATGACTTATGCAGCTCTTCCCATGTCCACCGCTATAGTCCTAGAAGGCCACTAGATTTGTGAGATAGGACTTGCCCTCAGTGAAGCTATGCTGACTGTCTTGAGTCACCCCTGTCCTCCATGTGATTTAACATAGCTCTTGGGAGGATCTGTTCCATGATCTTTCCAGGCACAGAGATAAGGTTGACAGGTCAGTAGCTCCCAGGATCCTCCTTTCTACCCTTTTTAAAAATGGTTGAAATGTTCATCTTTTCGCAGTCAGTCAGAACTTTATCTGCCTACCATAAGTTTTCAGTGACTTCTGACAGTTACCTCAGATCTCTGAGATGCATCTCTTTTGGTCCCGTAGACTTCTGTAGGTTCAGATTGCTCAGGTGGTCACAAACCTGCTCTTCTCTTCTATCCACTTGAAAGGTCTGGGAAGAAAGGTTTTTAGTCAAGACTGAGACAAAATAGTTATTGAGTATCTCAGCCTGCTTCTCATCAGTCATTGTCAGTTTGCCAGTCATGTTCATAGAGAGGTACACATATTATGACCTTTTGTTTCTGGCTGATATACCTTTAAAAGACCTTATTTTTCTTTGTGTCCCTTGACAAGTTCATCTACATCTGTGTCTTGGCTATCTTGACCCTATCCCTACACAACTGAGCAACGTTCATGTAGTCTTCTTAGGATATCTGTCCCTGTTTCCACTGTCTGTACATTTCCTTCTTGCCCTTTTTTTTCACCATCAGGTCTCCACTCAGCCATGCTGATATCTTGCCATCCTTTCCTGATCTATTATACCTGGGGGCTAAGGGGTCTTGCACTCTGTGGAAAGAGTCCTACTGACTAACTCCTTGAAGATCTGGAAGTTTGCTTTCCCATAGGTCAGGGTGTTGAGTTTATGCTTCAGCTGATGCATATTCTTCAGGTCTGTGAGTTCCACTAGTGCATGATCACTGCAGCTTCATTCTTTTTACTTTTTCTTAGAGCATAGGAAGGAGGGAATTGGCAAGTTAAGAGAAATAAACAAACTCTTGTTCTCATTCTTCCATGACGGCTATCTCTGTACTATAAGGCTTTCCTTTTAGATGAACCATTGGGATGCTTCAGCTTTCCACGTGACTTTTAGACTCCCATCACTGTGATCATTGAAAAGGACAAAATTACTGAAGAGAACTTCAGATTCTAGATCTAGATTGCTAAGAAAGATTTTCAAATAGGAGTGGCAATCAAGCAAAAAATTAGGTTCTTATGATGTATTTTATGATTCACTTGTTAATTCATTTACAAAAAAATAAAGATGCATTCTTAATCTGATTATATAATGATCACAAGAGCCAAGTTACATGAATAACATTTTGTATCACAAACTATGCATGGAGAAAAAAAGGTACAATTTTGATGGTATTGAATATGCAGAAAAATAAAATCAGTGTCAGCTCAAATAAGGAGGAAATATATGCTTTAGGCAAAAGCAAAGCAAGACATAGGACATAGTGATGTTGTAAATGCTACAGAAATAATACTTTAGTGACACTGATGAAGTAAAATCAGCAATGGCTTAGTCCCACTCATCTTAATCTAAAACTTTCCTGTACTTTTTGTAGTCTGAATAGAATTTTCTTAGTAAATTCATTTGAAAACACTAAAATTCACAATCAAGGAATTTTTAAGTCAGAGCAAAGTTAATATACCAATTGATTTTTAAGAGACAATATATTAAATAGTGTTTAAATTTTATTTTTTAATATATACACATCTTTTTTGCATCCTTGAATCTATGATTCTTGCAGTTCAGAAGGGAGATTAGCCTCTTCTTATCACATAATCACAGGATGGGTAAGGTTTAAAGGGACCACAGTGGGTCATCTGGTCCAACCTCTCTGCTCAAGCAGGGTCATCCCAGAGAGCATTGCACAGGATTGTGAAACATTTTGAATATCTTGAATATCTTCACTGGTGGAGACTCCACAGCCTCTCTGGGCTGTGCACAGTCACTTGTACAGTAAAGAAATTCTTCCACATATTCAGGTGAAACCTTCTGTGCATCAGTTTTTACCCATTGTCTCTCATCAAGCACCACCAAGCAAAGCCTAGCTCCAGCCTCTTGAAACCCTTCCTTCAATCACTAACAGACATTGATAAAATTCCCTCTAAGTCCTCTCTTCTCCAAGATAAAAAGGAAATGACTCCTCAGCTTTTCCTCATAAGTGAGATGCTCCCATCCCCTCATCTTCATAGTTCTCTCCTGAACTTGCTCATGGAGCTTTGTCTCTCTTGTACTAGGGAGCTCAGCACTCCAGATGTGCCTCACCCTGCTGAGCAGGGGTGCAGGATTACCTCCCTCGACCTTCTGACAATACTCTTCCTAAGGTACCTCAGGATACCATTGGCCACAAGAGCACACTACTGGCTCTTGGAAAACTTGCCCACCAGAACCCCCAGGCCCTTCTCTGCAGATCTGCTTTCCAGCATTTCATCCCCCAGCCTGTACATGGGGTTATTATTCTCCAGGTGCAGGACCCTGCACTTGTCTTTGTTGAAATTCATAAGGTTCCTCTCTGCCCATCTCTTCAAACCCTTTCCTATCAAGACTGTTCTGAAGGGCTACACAGCAGTCTGGGGTATTGGCCACTCCTCCCGGTTTTTTAACATCAGCAAACTTCCTGAGGAGGCATCTGCCCCCTCATCGAAGTCATTGATGAATAAGTCAAACAATATTGGGCTCAGTACTGAACCTTGGAGGACACTATTAGTGACAGGCCTCCCTGTGCCACCAATTATCTGGGAAGCCAGTTCTCAGTCCACCTCATGGTCCACTCATCCAGTCCACACTTCCTAAGTTTGCCTATGAGGATGTTGTGAGAGATGGTGCTGAAAGTCTTGTCAAGGTAGACAATATCCACTGCTCTTCACTCATCTGTTCAGGTAGTTGTTTCATCATAGAAGACAATCATGTTGGTGAAGCTTGACATACCTTTAGTGAACCCATGCTGGCTACTCCTGATCACCTTGTCATCCATGTGTATAGAGAAGGTCTCCAGAATGTGGCACGTTAGCACCTTTCCAGGGACTGAGGTGAGGCTGACTGGCCTTTAATTCCCTGGATCCTTTCTCTTGCCATTTTTAAAGACTGGGGTTACATTTGTTTTCTTCCAACTCTCAAGCACCTCTTCTGATTGCCACAACTTTACAAAAGTGATCATAAGTGCTGAGTACACACAGATCTCTAGTTCCCCCTCTTCGTGCCCCATATTGTATGTGTGGGTGTACAGGCACTTTATAGCAGTATTTGATTGTGTCAATATCCCAGTCGGGGTGCAAAGGAATGCCCTTTAGATTTGTTTTTTGGTTACATCTTTGGATGTTTGTGCTTTCTTGAGTTAGTCCCTTCCTAGTCTCCTTTTGCTACTAAGCTGGTCACTCTATTTCTCCCCTACCCACACTGTATCTATGTTTAGCCTGACTTTGTCCCCAGCCCCCTTCAAACCTAGTTTAAAGCTCTCTCAATGAACCCTCATAACTAGTGCATGATCAGTTCATTGACCAGCTCTATTCTTTATTACTGTACATATTACTATACACATTACTGTACATATACTGTACATATTACTATACACATTACTGTACATATACTGTACATATTACTTACAAGAAGAGCTTAATTACTTCAAAAAATGCAGACAATGAACAAGAAAAATAGAAGGTCTTTACAGAATATATTTAAAAAAAAGTCTACATTTTAATATTTGATCATTCCATTTATACTAGGACAGACTATTCTATACTTTTTTTAAAGATTACAACACCCTAGATTACATATTTATTGTTTTTATACTTGGCTTTTAGTATGGGTTTCAGCACAGTTCTACTCACTAAATATTCATTTGCTTAGTTTTTCGTTAAATGTTTTTTGCATCAGGCATTGGTCTCTGTTGGAATCAAGGAGTTGTTGCATTGTGTAAACATAAATAAACATCTGTTTCTTTTGTCCTCATACAAGTAATTAACACAAAATCAGGAAGTACATTTCTCACAGGAGGAATTCTTGCAACCTTCTTAAAAATGAGATTTGCATTCTGACATTGCAGATGGTCGTTTTATAAAATTCCAGCTAGAAAAACCTTGTACAAAACAACACATCAAAATAGCCTCAGAATAAAATGCACAAGTAATAAGCTCCCTTAGATTATGCACTACTGTGTTTTATCATAAATTATCAAAATATCATTGTACATTGAAAGAGACTTTTCTAAATGGAAATTTGAGAATCTTGTGTATTTTGAGTTTCTATAAGAAAAATGAAGCAATAGTAGTAGATACGGTAATTGTGTCCATTAATCCTAGTGGAATGTCAGCTATAGTGTTTATTATTATAGTGCTACTATCATAATTTATGTTTCAGCTTTAGGCTAAAGGTCAATGAATAATGTTAGAAAAGTCTTATTTATGAAATAAAATTGCATAAATGAAAATAGCTGTAACTACCCTTGGCAACATTAGAGATGGATCACAGTTAAAGCTTTTCCTTCTAAGGGAGCTTGAATGGCAAAGGTTTATGAAGAAAATTTGCAAAACATACTCTAAAAAATCTACAAATACACAAACAGTAAGTTGATAAGAGTAGAAAAGCAGCATTAAACATAGAAGCACATAGAAAAAGGACCACTTTCCCCAGTGTCTAGCAAGGCTGTAAACTGTGTTTTCCAACAGATTCTTTAGCACACAGAGATTTTTATTTAAGAACCCCATACTCTAAAGCAAAATTTTCATAAGGTTTAGCTATGTATTAAAATACTAACAAACCCCTCCCATCCCTGAGCTGTACTTTGAAATTTCAGAAAACAACAGAGTGCTATTTTCTTCCCCAGTAAGTCATCATGCCATTGGCATTTTCTCTGTGGCAACCTGAAGTTTAGGCATCTATAAGCCCTTCAGACAGGTACCAAGGGCACAATGGAGTATGAGTTAACTTGCACCAGCTGAGCCATGGCTTAGATACTGATTCAGCAGGATAGCCATGTGCTCTGGCAAAAAGAAGAAAATGTATCAATCTCCATGAAAATGCCAGCAAATACAAAAATCAGAGGTAATGGAACTAGTCTCTAATTTTAAGTCTTATACAATTTAAAAAATTCCTTTATTTACTGGGTCATACATTCAGTTTTGAAGTAATTACTGTAGTAGCATATTTTTCTGTCTGTCTGTTTATCAGCCCCTAAAAGATATGTTTCAATATATAAGGATTTTGCTATAACAGGAAAGTTTTGGATTTTTACATTTAAATACTAAACAAGAAATTGTAATGAAATAAAGCAGTAAGCCTAAGTACAGGAAAAAAAAATTCAGAGAAATACAGGTAAGGTGAGAAAAAGTTGTTTTGTTTGTTTTTTTTTAAACCAGCAGATATTGACAACTATAAACAATATCAGGGCCCTGACCATGGTGACAGGCACTAATGGCCCTGAACAGCCTCACTTGGACTTGCAACACAACCCTGCCCATAGGTCTGGAGGCATATATGTGTCAGCTTAGTCTCGTTTCCCCAATTTTTGCTTAAGCCATACGTCAAATAGACTTCTGGTCACATTGTTCCTTAGCATTCCTGCTTTATTGACTGGACTCTTCCTGAGTTGACATCAGGTGTTTTTTTTCACCTTACTTTTGTAGGATGATCACTGGGTTGTTGGCAGGACTTGTTCCTGTCACCAGCTCTGCTCACCTTCCTTTGGCACACTGTGCCTTGCAGGAGAGGGCACTGACCTTCCCTGTGCCGTGGTGACTCTCAGCAACCTGATGGAGCAGGGAAGATGCTGTTTCCTGGTAGGAAACTGTTGCATCCCTCCTGTGAGGCTGCAAGAATTAATGAGGTTTGGTTTCAAACATTATTGACATTCTTCAAAAAATTTCTCTAAAGGAAATAGTTCATGTCTATGGCTAAAAAGGTGAAGAAGAGGAGGGATGGATTAATTAGTAGATTATAAGTGCCTATAAAAATTAAATAGGTGGGAACAAAGAAGATGGGGAGTAATTATTTAAAATTATTAAGGGTGATAAAAGCAAAAGTAATAACCTGAAACTTAAACAGGACATAATAATTTACATATTAATACAAAAAGTTGTGATAGTAAGGTCAATTAGAGAAAGGAATAATTTGCTGCAGAGTATGGTTCTACTAATATTGCCTAAGGTGTCAATAAGACTAACATAACACATCTTTGTGCTAACAAAGGTTATTCTTTTACAGAAGTGTGAAATTAAGATAGAGTTGTTTTGCAAACCACTTTTCTATAATAGTATAACCATGGGTATTTTTATCTGGAAAAGGAATATACAGTTTCTTGTTTGTTTGGGTTTTTTTAATGTGTTTATTTTAGAGCCCATTTCCTGATTAATATTTATTTTGTGACATTTTTTACAGCACTTAACTCCTATATTTTGTGCTTGATGGTTTATCTTGGAAATTTATTCTATATATTGGATAGTAATTCTAGATGATCTTTCTGCTTCTCTTTCTAAGGAAAATTGAACTACTTTTGCTCCAAATCAATACACAGAAATCTGATTTTCTTTTATTTCTTTCTTTTTTTCCTTTTAATTTTGGAAATTAAATATGAATCTCCAACACTTTTGTAAATATATAATCATTTACTTATTAGATCACAAATAAATACATTTAAATACAGTAATTTTTACCTTATCCATACCGTGTTGTTTTGTGAATGTGCTTAACAGCTCAAATAGGAAAATTTTTAACAATATTTTTTGAGTGTTCTGTCTCTTTTGAATGTGTCGGTGACAACTTTTATAAAAGTTAACTTGGAAATATAATTAAAATTTGTTGAGACTTAAACTGAACAAATTGTTAACCATCTATTTACTTCTGAATTGTGTTCTATTTAGCCACTAAACATGTTTTTCTGAAATGTTACTTAAATTAAGGTGCTTAATTCTTCCAACAAGTCATTACATTAGTTTTTCTTTAATAGAGAAACAGCAGACCATAGTAAAATCATAAAATCATTTAGGTTGGAATAGACTTCTAAGATCGAGTCCAACCATTAACCCAGCATTGCCAAGACCGCCATGGTAAGCAATGCTTTCAATTAGAAAAATAGAATGGCTTGAGAAGTTTTTTTTCAAACATGAGAAGGTAAGAATTAACTCATCATATGGTCCCAAACGAGTAGGCTATAAAGATTCAATACAATGAGGTGCAGATGAATTATAGTATTTCTGTTACTAGTTGGTCTGAAAAAAGAAACTATCAGAAAGGACTAAAGGGTCAAAGTTTCATTAAAGTACTAGCATATCATTACCAGAAATACTGCTTTTGAGCGTCTAATGCTTCAATAAGTCACATAAACACTGACTATTTGGAATTCATACATTATGATGCTTAGTAAAGCACTGCTAAAATACCACAGAAATGGATTCTAAACACTTCATTAATTCATTTAGTTGATGGAAGTCTTGCTAAAAAAAAAAAAAAAAAATCAGTTGAGATTTGCCAGTTGCAACTGATGAAATGTTCCTAATGTTATGGAAAATTCAAATAGAACTGACTTTGCTTATCTAAACTTTCTTGATTAAAGTTACCTTGTATGGGGGGGACACAGTTTTAATTGCTTAGCTGATTCATGGTAATATATTTTTATGCTCATGATATTTGACACAAAAACTGAGCCTTAACAAAGGGGAAAAAATAAAACTATGGTGATTTTAGGTAAAAGACATACTCAACAGGAAAAACATACTTCTGATAATAAGAAAATATATTAAAAATTTATAAAAGACACAAAGATTTGCAACCTTGTCTTATTCAGAGTACTGGAGCAGGCTGCCAAGGCAAGTGATCATGACACCAAGCCTGCTAGAGTAAAGAAGTGTTTGTACAATACTTTCAGGCACATGGTGTGATTCTTAAGGCTGCCCTGTGCAGGGCCAGGAGATGGCCTCTGATGTTCCTTGTAGGCCCCTTCCAGCTCAGGATATTTTATGATTCTATGATGTATGCCACACCAGAGTAATGCTTTCTTTTTCCAAAGCGCTTATATTCCCTAACAAGAGATGTATCAGGCAGCACCTATCAGAATGCTAATAAAATAATTAGGTCACATGACTTCTGTGTGTGTGTGTGTGTGTGTGTGTGTGAAGGTATTGAAAGTGTAATCTAATTCAGGTAGAGTAGGATAATTAAAGTACCTACTGCATGTTTAACTTTATTGGAGATCTTATAAAGTAGACGGTGTTGCCCTGATTTTGACTGGGATAGAGCTTATTTTCTTCTCTGTAGCTGCTACAGTAGTGTGTTTTGGACCCAGCATGAGAATAAATTTGATAACACACTGATGTTTTGGCTTTTCCTAAGTGGTGTTTACCTTAAGTCAGAGACTTTCCCGTTTCCCATAGTCTGCCAGTGAGCAGGTGCACAAGAATCTGGGAGAGAGCACAACCAGGACAGCTGACTGTTGAATGGATAAAAGGGATATTCCATAACACAGAATATCATGCTTGGTATATAAACTGGGGGAAGTTACTGGGAAAGGGAGTGGCATCAGTCAGCTGGTGGTGACCAACTGTGGTGCACATTGGTTGTTTCTCTTGGGTTTTATTTTCCTCTCTCCCTCTCCTATTTATTAAAATTATTAACATTAGTATTATCATTATTGTTATTGTCTTTAACTTTGTTTCAGTTATTCATATGTTTTTATCTTAACCCGCTTTTTCTTTTTCTTTTTTTTTTTTTTTCTTTTCCAATTCTCTTCCCCAACCTCTTGTTGGGGGAAGTAAGCATGTAGCTGCATGGTACTTAGTTGACAACTGTGGTTAAATCATGGCTGATCTTTGCAAGAGGTGTCCAAAAGAATCAGTTCTAGAAACATTTTGAAAATCCTTTCGATAGTGATCAGACTATGAAAGTACAATGAAGGGTACTTATGACATGAATTCTGAATCTATACATAGCAAGATGAGATAAGATACCTCGTAAACTGTAGTAATAGGGATGAGGTGGATTGTAAAGGTGTAAAGGTTTATATATTTGAGATTATTAATGAGAATTCAGAATGGAGCTGTGATCTAATCTCTTTTAAACAACGAAAAATATGATTAATCACAAAAGCAACACAGCCATGAATGAGGGGAATACAACCATAGAGTGCAAAAGACAAATAATTGCCAGTAGAAATGGTGAAATGTTCCTTTGGAACAGAGTTGCTGTTTTTGAAGAAGCCAGAATAACAAATTTTTTTTTGATGGAAACTTCTGTCATTGCTACACTGCAAGGCAGAAAAGGCCTTAATCAAAACAACACAATAAGACTAGGAAGGTAGTAGAAAATATATAGCACAGAGATGTCTTGACTGGGGCTACGTGAATACAGTACTCATAAATTCAACTTCACATCCTAAGAAGGAAAATATAATTTCTTGTAAATTTAGTTTTGCAAGGTGCTTAACAATCAACTCAATCAACAAAAGCATTATGTATCCCAAAATAGGTCTACACAGGCCTGTTAGTGAAGCTCTGAATTGACATAGTCACTTTGGTGTTCTTTGACATAATTTTGTAGCTGTTACTTTCAAAAATACATGAAAACATTAAGATTTACTCAAAAGCATTGGTAAAAGGTAAGCAGTCATCTACCTTTAAAAATTATTTCTTACTAACCTCATTATTCGTGAGTGCTATGAAATCAGATTTTGTGTCATAAATATAGAATTTATGAAAAGAGCTATTAAAGAGCAAACCATCCAGATTCCAAAACACTATAAATTATCATCTGAGACAGATGTGTTTAAATATCTCATTTCAATTTGTTTAAACTGCACTGCCAGTAAATGAATTATTAAATCCATGAGCAAATAAAATAATGAGAGAATTTTTCTTAGTAGTATCAAAATCAGTAGGTATGAAATGAAGACTATTACTCCCTAAATACAAATTTTATACCCTGGTAGTATGTATATAAAATTCGTATTATAACAAAACCTATATTTTATTGTAATGCAGTAGATGTCAAAATCTATACAAAATTAGATCATAATATCCTTTAAAGTAATTTGATATTTTGAGTAGAGTTGAGATGTTCTGTGAGCCAGAAAGAAGAGAGAATCAGTAGTTTGCCATAACTACCAAATAAGTGTCTTCCTGAACACAAAGAAGAAAAAGGTTTTTTTATGTTTTATATAACAGCAAACAACTTTTGGAAGTCTGCCAATTTCCAAATTGATTATAATTGCCATAACTGGATTTTTTAAACACTAGAAAGTGGGGTCTCATTTAAGCTTGTGTTTATGTGACTGCATAAATCCAAAGCCAGATTTCAGTTTCGTCAAGTTCTTAGGAAATAGAAATATTTAAATGTGATTGTGCACCACTAGCAATTTTTCAGATCACATAGATCAATATGGATCAAATCCTGACGTTATTACTCTGTAAAAATATTTGCTAAAGTTGTAAAGTGTGAGAATTTTGTGATAGATTGTGACACAAACAGAACATCCATGGGAAGTTATTGCAGGCACTGGAAGGCAGTGGGAATGATGAACTTCTTGACCTCCAAAGGTAGATATGGGGTTCAATTTTGATATTTAATGAAGACTTAAATAGACTTTATTCAAGTGTAAACATGAAATGATAAAGATAGCTTGTTAGTCAAACTAAAGATATAGATAGCTCAGGGAAAAATATCAGAATCTTCAAATAGTTCATGATAGAAGCCTTTTGTTGTGCTCAGTCATGTAACTTTCATGATTATAAGTAGTCTTTTGTTGATATTCAGAAAAAAAAAGGGGAGGGGAAGGGTTAATGAGCCTCTATTAAACAAAAATGCAGTTCATAAGTTCACTGATTCTTTTACCTAAAAAAGGGTGAAGAAAGGGTAGAGAGCATCAACACATTTACTTTACATATTATCCAAAATGTATCAGAAGGAAGAGTTGTATATTTAGTATTTTGCTCATAACTATCTCTGACTAGTCTTGAGGATGCAGAACCACTTAAAAACACCTAAAAACTCCAGGAAATTGTTTCAATGTCATGCCTGGCTATGAAGTTAGATTATTAACTATTAATCCTCAGATATGAGAGTACTCACTTTAATACTAATATGTGTAAGTTCACCATTCTGTGAATGAACACAGCTGTACTGATCTCCTTGGTTGCTTGATGTGTATAGGAATAATATAAATGCAAAATGTGATATAAAGTAATTTATTAAAATTCAATACTGTCTTCTCCCTTTTTGTGAAGGGCCTATTTTCATGTCTGCATTCAACTGAAAGAGCAAATATATAACTGAATAAGTTGGAAATCCATTTCTAGTAGCATCATTCTGTTAAAACAAATGGGTAATGATGTCATTAATTAGGCAAAAGTAAGACACTGTAAAAAGACATACAACACCATACGCTTTGAAGAAGAGTTGTTCTTTCTATCCATTTGATCCTCAGAAATTTTCAGAGAATGTAAGATTTGATGTGATTTCCCTAGGAAAAAAAATGTACCCAACCTTTCAAAGTCTGATATGATTATAAATATTGCAGAAGTAAATACAGTGCCAGATAATTAATCAATATATTGCAAAGAAAAAATAATGGGTTTCATGCAGACAACTATAGACAACTTTCTGTAGTGACAAATTTCCATTTATAATTTTTCCTTTTATAGGCTACTCTTCTGTCAGAAGGAGATTAAAATTCAAAGTTTTTCTTATTGCTTGAAGGACTCAGACTAAAAATGTAAGATACTCTTAAGCTGTTTATACACAAATATGCAACAATTAGAAGAAGCAAAATTATTCCAGAGCTCTGCTGTAGCCATGGCAACCACCTTCCACTGTACTTCATTTAGATAAATAAATCTGACAGCTAATAAGAATGTGTTTTAACATATTTTATTCATGATGGAATTCCTTGAATGTTATTTTCTTGAGAAAAATAGTATATATTAAAAAAATTGTATGCTTCATTAAGAGAAAATACTTTTACCAGAAATGGTGTTCTCAATAACTTTAAGTTCAATTTTAGTTCCTGCATAGGAAGTTTAAAATACATTGTGTCTTTGTTCTTTATTTTGTTCAATTGAAGGAAACAGGTTTGGGTAAATGTCTTAGTTCTAGTGAGACTGTGGATTTCAGCTTGTCCGCAATTTTTTTCTTGTGATGATACTGATTCCTCCCTGATGCCATGGTGTAATTAATCCCTGGATATTTTTCCAGCAGAAAACTCTCTTGCAAAAAAAGGATAGCATGTGTCAGATTTAGACCTAATTTTAGATGCCTAACTTTGGTCAATGGAGATGATTTCCCATAAATACTCTGAGAATAAAAACATAGTTCAGACCTCCTAATCACCTGAAAGTGCCTCTGAAATTGAAAACTTCTTCACTTAAAAAATTTA
Organism: Sclerurus mexicanus; assembly: GCA_013396755.1. Classification (NCBI taxonomy): domain Eukaryota; kingdom Metazoa; phylum Chordata; class Aves; order Passeriformes; family Furnariidae; genus Sclerurus; species Sclerurus mexicanus. The sequence continues at coordinate 940,893 of VWZF01004274.1, forward strand.
TTCACTAAATGTGTAAATAATTTTGAAATTCAAGACTGCAAGCCACAGTGAAATCATAAGGTAACCTTCCCACTGACTATAGCAGACTTTAAAAACTGTCTTTTAATAATTTTTTCTAGTTTTTTAAAATATTTACTTATTAGCTCAGAATCTATGACACAGGTAGAAAAGTAATGCTGAAATGCAAAAACCTCTTGTTCTCAGACAGAAGAATGATTAGATATTTTAAATACATCCACAAGGTACATTCAAGTGCAGCATATGTGCATTATTGTTTTAAAATCTATCACTGCAAAGCATACAAAAATGTATATATTTAATAGAGCTTTGCAAATCTTCATGAGAGGATCAACAAAAATTAAAACAAAAAAAAATTTGAAAACATTTACATTGAAGTGAAATAGAATTCTGAAACTTTCACTGCCTCACTCTAGTAACTCAATTAGACCTTGAAATAGAATGCATATTAAATATACGACTTATGGTCATTTAATTATTTGGACTTTTTTAATAAATTTGATGTGTTTGAAGACAGATATTATGACATTTTCTTTACAGTTATTTTCAATGAACATGATATCTGGAGCAGTGGATTAATGTTGCTACTCTTTAATTTTTGAGTGCAATAAAAATAACAGAATAATATCTTTATATTTATAATATAAATATAAATAAATATAAATATATTTATAAACATTTTGAAACATGAGCTCTGCATTAATAATATTGCATTGATGTTATGGACAATACCATTCATCTAGCTTCTAGATAGAACATATAATAAATATTTATATATAAAATCTCTTGGAAGGATGGTACATGCTGCTGAGGTGAGAACGCTACTGACATCCCTAATACCTCTTTGCCAGATCTGCCTAATCAACAGAAGTGATTTAGTCATACACAAAATGTTGAAACTTTAATTAATGTCCAGGCTGTATACATATCAGATATGGGGCATAGAGATACATTTAATTTATCATTGTTTCACAACTCATTAAAATCACAACTTAGTATATGTAACAGGATATTTTCTCTCAGCAGAGTTAATTTTAATACAAGAAGGGGAACAGTCAGTGACATAATCTGAGAATGTGATTTATCTGCAAATCCTGAACACATTCTAAAGGAGACTGTCATGAATGGTCATTTACAACAATCTGTCTTTGTGACCAAATTGTCCATGCTCAAAATAATTGTTTCTTGTGACTAAAATAAGTATGTGGCAAATAAATGCCTGAAGGTACAATCTGATATTGTGCTACCTCCAAAGAGATTATCCTTTCTTGTGAATAGTAAATCTCAGTTACTAAGTCAGCATTTTTTTTAAAATAAGTAGGTATATACTATTGTGAGTTTTCAATAATTTTTTTTCGAAGGAAATAATTGTCTCCCACCCAAGTACATCTCAATGATATTTTTTAAATTTTCTAGGAGAATTTTGATCAAATGCATCACAAAAACAATAATATGGAACTTAATTGCACACCAAAGTCTCCCAAATACTTGACTAGATAAAATTCTTAAACAAATGATGAAGCTATTTCATGAGGATGACATTATTATTTCTGGAGCAGAAAATGGAGATTTTACATATCAGTTACATGGAAGGCTTTACTATACCCCGTAAATGTGCCCCTATGTCAGAATCTAGTAAACACATTAGAAGTAGAGAGAAGTAGTAATGAATGTGAAATGCATAATTACAATTTGAGCCTTATGGAACTGAAATTAGGCAGTATGTAAAACCATCTGGGACTGAGGCTATGTACATTTGCTGTTACTGTCTTGAAAATGCTCTGTCAAGTGAAAAATTCCAATTTGACACTAGGGATGCATCTGGAGGGATACAGGTGTAGTGAGAACTGGTGCTGTTGGACATCTGGGAGATTTTTCATAAAGAACATCCTGTGAGAATGCAATAGAGATAAATGCAAAGGAAAGGAACCTTTGTTTTACTCTTTGCTGAATATTAACTTAGTTCAAGACATGCATGAAATCAAAATCTGGCCTATAAACAGTAAAAGAGAGGATTGTCAGGAAAGATGGGCTGTCCTCTGGTCTAATAACAAAATTATGAGAAAGGAGAGATGAATACCTCAGCTTCTCTTTGGCCCTCCTGACACCCATCCTTGGATTTTCATGTGGGAAAAAATTGCTGGAGTTTCTGCTGAAGTGTGGGGAGAAAGGTGGCATTACATGACAGGTCTCAAGGAATACTTTAAATTTTATTGGTTCATAACTTCAGTTGTACTAAGACTTGAAAACCTTACAAATGCCACAGAAAAATATCTTCAAGGCAGATTGTGAATATCTGAAGTTCTGAAGCGTTCTCAGAAGCATGCTAATGTTGGCTTATGGCAAGAAATTTTTATGAATATTCTAAGATTTCTAACCCACAGTCTAGCTAATACTATTAACTGCTGCCTGGGAAATAATACAAAAGAGAAATGGGCAGTCTGAAAACACAGACAAAATATGAATGCATGCAAGAAATAGTGGCCAAAAAGCCAAGGCAGGGACAAATAAAAATTCTTAGAGCTGTGCAAAATTTTTCAAAATTTACTTTTTTTTCTAAGGAACTGTGTTTCTTGGAAAAGTGATATATGAATTCCAAGCAAAGGATCAGTTTTCAAAGCTTATTGAAGTCCCAGCAGGATATGGATCATTCCAAGAACTAAGTAAGGCTACTGGCAAGAGAAAGATCAGCCCCTAAAGGACTGTCTGTAACCCAGTATGTTAACCAGGACATGTTAACCCAGTAAAGTCTCTGCAGTTCAGTGACAGCTCATAGAAACAAGTATTTCAATAAGGCCTTAGTTTATGAAATGTCTGGAAATTTTAAGATCTGGCAGTATCCATGTAGTTCAATTAATTAATTCATTTTTCTATAACTCTACTGATTGATCATTTGTGTTGTTCAGTTTGTGACATATTTGAAAATGAATGGAGGTGCAACACATTCTACTCAATAAAAATCTCAAGAGATTTATGTGAGATATTGCTGAACACGTATTTACTTTCATAGTCAGTGCCTTGCTGGCATATAACTTAGATTGTAAAGTGCTCTGAGATATTTTCAATACGAAAGATACTGTAGAAACCCAAATTGCAATCTGTTTCTTCTCAACTGAATATAAATATCAAGTCTATGTATGGTATATCATATACTATAGAATCATATTGCTCCTGTTTATGTTTTGGCTTAACTTATTTCTGGCAACAGCATGAAAAGAAATGTTCCTGAAGTTTTTTCATAAAACTGCCATCCAGTGCCAAAAATAAATAGTTCAGCCCCTGAATGGATGTTTCATCTTCTTTTCAGCATGAGTGAATACATCTTGGCCAAACTGGAAAGCAAATTCTGAGGAAGTGTGAGAATAATACCTGTTCTCTGAAATAGGATTTATGACAGTTTTATAGACTAGCAAAACACAGGTTTTGAGTTTTCAGAGTAGAAGATGATTATAGCCTTCACATACTTACTTAAATTCACTTGACACTGAAAGCAAGACTCAAATGTACAGAAGTTGTTAAAACTTATTCATTTAAACACAGGTTTTTTTATGATTGCAAGAAACTTGGTAGCCACTGATGATAATTCTAGGGAGTAAGTGCTTAGGAAAGATGTTACACACAGCAAGATTCAAATCTGCATTAGTTACGTATTTCATTCTGACAATTTAGGCAGTGACAGTAGAAACTGGTTTTTTGTACTTAGAAGGTTACCAAGTAAACTGATTTGATTTTAGAATTTCTTGTTCCAAAAAGTTGTTGTTAGAGGGCAGGGGGAGTGTCACAGACTAGCTGTTGATAATTTTCATAAAACCAGACTGATCAGTTGGTGCTTTTTGCCTTTTGCTGCCATTCTTTAATGCTGAAGAAGATAGTGGGATTTGCACTATTACATTAATATACCAATTGCAAATATAACAGCTCTTTAGTCTCCTAGGTCTTCACTGTTGAAGAGTTCAAGCAAAACCTAACAAAATAAGTGTGTGGATCTCCTGATTATTAGATGTATATACGCTTTTCAAAGGTACCTGAAATTTTTCAGGACAATGCTAAATTTAAATGTTGAAGAGTAAGTGAAATGCAACATCTACAAACACAAAAGAAAAGAAGAAAGGACAATGCAGAAATATCTTGGCTTAGTCTCATCCGAAAATTTTGCCCCTGGTAAGCCTGGAGACATAAAAATATTGTTTTAATTAATTATATTCTGTTTGCACAATAGATCTGCATGATTAACCACAGTTTTAATAAACATGTTCGCAGTCTACTTCAATTCTGAAGATATGAAATTGACTTTTAGTTTAGGGGAGGCATGAGGACTGAGACAGTACTGGCTGAGAATGTTTTCTTCCTCCGTTCTGCCCTTATGAACAAAATGGGTTCAAATAGTAATTATTTATCTTAACCTGCCTTACCTATACACAGCATTCCCAGTTTTTAGGCCACAACATCTCATGCATTCTTCTCTACCTTCATGTCCTGTGCTATGACCAGTATCACACTACAAGAGCTTAGTACAGCTCTTTCCCAACATCTAAGCTGTTGCGGGCAGAGAAACTGCTTAGGGCACCAAGGAAAACGTAGCCAATGTTAAAATCTGAGTAGAAGCATCAACCACTTCCTTGCTTGTAAAATTTAAAAGCATAATGTCTAATCTGTAAACACCAGAGCAGCGATTCACTAAATATTCAAATTCAGGGCCATCTCTTTGGAAACCAGAGAGTAGCATTGCCCTTTCTTCTAAGACTTTTATAAAATCTAGGACATAAAATCTTACATCAAATCATGGGGCCCTCAACACAAAATCTTTCTCTCTCTTTGCTCTCTCAGTTTAGACAGATTCCCTTTGGAGCCATAGTGGCTTAGCAACAGAAATCAAGCCTCACATGGGAACCTGTGGATGTCATGATGGAATACAAATAATTCAGGAGAATTTACAGCTCTGAGTTCATTCCTGATGAAGGATTGTGTTGACTTGTTTGAAAACAAGTGAGGTGAGGTGAGGTGAGGTGATGTGAACCTCACTTTAAGTAATCTGGAGAACTCAAATATGAATTCAGACCCTTTTGTCAAATCAGAAAAGAAACAGTCAAAAATTAGCACTGGTAAAAACATCTTTATAAACCTAAGGACTACAACAGATACATGAAGAAAGAGACAAAGAAGGAAGAAAGGATGGGAGTCTCCCTCTGTTGCGGTATTGAGGTCATGGATGTTGTTAGGCTGTCTAGTGAGAAGTGAAGAACCTGCAGTCATTTCAGCTCTTCAGCCTGGTAAATGTGTTTTCCCTTTCTTCTTTTAGCCTAGAAGAAAGATGAGAGGGAGACAACAGGGCAGGGCAGTGGGAGTGGAGAAGACTAACTTTGCTGTTCTGTCTGAACAATTTTTCACATGTTGCCAAAGGAGAATGGGCATTTGGCAATGTAGGAACTGTTTGAGGACACACTGAGTGGGTGCAGAAACAAAATAAAGTCAGTGCATGGAGTGAAAGATACTTGGCTCTACTAAAGACTCAAGAATTAGGAAATAAACTACCAATGAAGAAAGCAGCTGATTGAAATTTTCCAGTCATCACCTCATAAGACCATGTGAGGAGTTGAGCGTGAAAGAAGGAAGAAATCCAGGTATTATTTGGTTTGGGTTTGCATTTTTGTTTTGTTTTCCTCATTTTGCTTTTGTTTTATTTTTAGTTTTATTTAAACAGAGCTGTTAATATATATTAATATTTGTATGGTTTAGAAGCATCATACTGAGATTTCCTAGGTCATAATTGAACAGACTTAAGGTGCGGACAGATTTGGCAATTGAAACTAGTTTCAGAGGAAGCCAGTCTCCCCACAGGTACTGTGAAGACAAGGATAATCCTGCAGTCCTGAACAGGAGGAGCTACACATAAACCTCCTATAAGAGGAAGATGAGATCCTACTGACAGGCACATGCACAAAGTAGAAATTGTTATGAATCATGTATGATTGTTGATAGTTCGTAGATGAATTCTACCAAGTTAATTACAGTTTATTTACTCTATCTACTTCTGCCTGGTCATATTTGTTAGATCTTGGCTGTCTTTCCCTGTGTCCAAGATAACAGCCAAACATATCGTAACTAATTTGACAAGATATAAGGAGAGCATGAATTATTAAAAAAAATGACAGTGATATTTTAAGACATACTGCTTTTATAGAATCTAGGTAACACAATAGTTCTATTCACTCCTCATTGCTGTCCTAGGTTGTCACAAATTTAGTGAATAAATATCAGTGAATTACATCAGGAAATACTGCCAGTATGTAGCCTGATCACATAATGATGTGATGCACAACATTATTAAATCTATCATTTGTATTCTATATCTGAAATATTAGCCCCTTGATGATGGATTTTTTTATACAATAACTTAGAATTTGGTGACTCATCCCCATCTTCTCTAGTTTTTATATATATAGTGGACTTAGCAATAAGAATATTCATACCACATATACAATTAGCTTAATGTCTATTCATATATGTCTGTAGCTCTTTCCTATAGAAACCTGGCTCAAATAATTGGCTTTAACAATATGTTATGATGTTCTGCTATTATCGATTGCTGTTTGAAAAAGAAGTCATTTCACCTAGACAGCAAATCAGAGTTTATTTATGGACTACTATAACTGAAATGCCCCAATGACAGATAAAAATTTCAGATTTTATTTCAATTTATTAAGTTAAAAGGCACTGAAGCTACAAAGAGGTCTACTGCCATATTACTGATTGTGGCTGTAATAGGTTAACTATTAATTTTATCTTCCCCTATTCAGACAATTTCTCAAGACTTTTCTTATTTGTCATGCATCAGAAAAAAAGGATAGTGTTAATTCAATGCTGAGAACAAAAATGTAGAAAACATTTAGTCATTGGGGGAATATTTTAATCAACCCCCAAAGATACTGTTTATCTTCAGGAATCAGCATTGGGCTAGTACTGTTTAATATCTTTATTGATGATCTGGATGAGAGGATTGAGTCCACCATTAGCAAATTTGCAGATGACATCAAGCTGGGTGGGAGTGTTGATCTGCTTGAGTTTTAGGAGGGCTCTGCACAGGGACCTGGACAGGATGGAGAGTTGGGCTGGGACAAGATTCAACAAGACCAAGTGCTGGGTCCTGCACTTTGACCACAACAACTCCATGCAGTGCGACAGGCTGGGGACAGAGTGACTGGAGAGCGGCCAGACAGAAAGGGACCTGAGGGTACTGATTGACAGCAGCTGTACATGAGCCAGCATGTGCCCAGGTGGCCAAGAAGGCCAATGGCATCCTGTGTCAAGAATAGTGTGGCCAGCAGGACAAGGGAAGTGATTTTTCCCCTATACTCAGCAGTGGTGATGCTGCACCCCGAGTGCTGTGTCCAGTTCTGGGTCTCTCAATTTAGGAAGGACAATGAGGTGCTGAGGTGGGTCCAGAGAAGACCAATGAGGCTGGTGAAGGGACAGAAGCACAAGACCCATGAAGAGCGGCAGAGGGAGCTGGGGTTGTTTAGTCTGGAGAAGAGGAGGCTCAGGGGAGACCTTATCACTCTTCCTGAAAGGAAATTGTAGCAAGGTGGGTATTGATCTCTTTTCCCAGGCAACCATCATTAGAAGAAGAGGGCACAGTCTTAAGTTATGGCAGGGGAGGTTTAAGTTAGACATTAGAAAGAATTTCGTTACAGAAAGAGTGATTGGGCATTGAAATGGGCTGCCCAGGGAGGTTGTTGAGTCACTGTCCCTGGAGGTATTTAAGAAGAGACTGGATAAGGCACTTACTGTCATGGCAGGGTGTGTTAGGTGAAAGGATGGACTCGATAATCTTAGTGGTCTTTTCCAACCTAGTTGATTCTATGATTTTATGTATAATACACATTAAGAAATTGCTGCTGATTGAAGCTGGCACACCTTCCTGTCCTTTGATAAAGATGACTCTTTATGGACACAAATGTCTTGTCCCCAGTTAGCAGTGTGCTGGTGTAAATGTATTTACATGTAAATACTTTTAGGCACATTAAGAATTAAGAGCAGTTCGCTGGAAAATTTTCTCAGTCTTACTGTGGTCTATCCTTCCCTGATTTACACCCATCCTTCTTAAATGCAGAGGATTCATTGTTTGCAATAAAAGTGCTATTTCATCCTATGCTAAAAAGTGAATAAAATGATTGAGCTTTTAAGTATTGTCAAGAATGATGAATTTGTAAGCACTAAATATTACATCACCCTTATTATAGTTTTGTAGATGCAGGTATCAAGACCAGTCACATGGCCTCTAAAACTAGCATACCCTATGTAGACTCCTGTGTGGTCTTACTTCAAGGTATTTTGGCAAAATTAAGACTTAGGATTTAAGAAAATCATCAATAATTGTTAATTATAAACAGCACTGACAAGCTCTGTACATACTTCTTCCCAATTTCTCTCCTTCCAGTAGTGCAGGGGGATGAAGAACGGTTGTTACAGTCAGTTCATAAAGCATTGTCTCTGCTGCTCCTTCCTTCTCAGGTGGAAGACTCATCTCACTGTTGCCTTGCTCCAGCATACTCCTTTAGGCATTCACCTGCTCTGGTGTGGGGCCCTCCCTAGGCTCCATGTGGGTTTCTGCTCCACTGTGGACCTCCATGGGCTGCAGAAGGACAGCCAGCCTCACCATGGTCTTCAGCTTTGCTCCATGCCAGCAGTGCCTCCTTCTCCACTGGCCTTAGTGTCTGAAAAGCTGTTTCTCTCAAAACAACTTTTCCTTCTTCTTAAGTATCCCAGGGGCACCACTGCTGTGACTAACAGGCTCAGATGGCCAGTGGTGGGTCCAACAGGAGCCAGCTGGCATTGGCTCTATTGGGCAGAGGGGAATCTCCTGTCTGTTTTTTACAGAAGCGACCTCTGTAGCCATCCCCTGCTACCAAAACCTTGCCACACAAACCCAACACATTAACAAGTGTCCCTTTAGGTCCATTGAGGCTGAAGAAGGCTATTGCACAACTTGCAAACTTTGGTTGGGTATGCGAGAAAAGAATGTAGACTGTGTTAAAAGAACATATAAAAGGAGCCCCAGTCCAATATCAAGAATGAGGAAGGAGAAATTCTTACTAGTAGCATGATTTTGTGCCAGTGAAGGCCTCTGCGTGGTGGTGAAACCTGGGAATTCTGCTAAAGGAAAACTGAAATTATCAGCTGTAGGACCCTGAGAACAGCAGGGATCTAATACTACACCCAAGACATAGAAATTTGGAAGCCTTTTTGTGACATTTTAACTATTTTATTAATGACATTTCTAGATCTTAATTAAACAATTTAGACTATTTCACTGCTAAGATGCTAACTGGATAAGAAAATTTTTGCTCCATCTATATGGTGAGTTCCCTCTTGCCTGCTGTAAGATTTTGAGGGCAACAATTACTGTTAAAGACAAATGGTTACTTTTCCAAAGGTGGAAAAGCCTAGAGATGTTTAGTTCGTTGACTGAAGAGGAAACAGGATATTACCTTACACACTTGTAGCTTGAGTAGTGCAGTGTGCCAAGAGAGATGAGAATTAGATAGTCCAATAAGAATTTAGAAAGTATGCTTTCTTTAGGAGTAAAGTTTCCATGCCACTGAGAACACGATTTTATATTATCCCAGTGTGTAACGTCTTACACAAACCTGGAAGAAACCTCTGCATTCTTTGAATCCTGTCCCCACAGACAGTCATATAACCTAAATGTAGAAGGATGCTCAGGAACAATTCCACAAAACTCTCTCATAAACAGATTGAAAACCTTCAGTACCAAAGCCTAAAATGTTTCAGTGTAAACAGAAGACAGCAGAAGCACAAAGCAGTCTGAACCTGTTTCCTTTAGCTTGTTTTTTGCCAGCATTAAAATGGGTGTCCAGTGTAATTGTGTTTGTTGAGCTGACTGACTTTTGATCTTATTTCCACCATAAGGGGTGGATTTATCCAAAAAGAGATTATTTTGACATTCTTAAAAACCCCAGTCTTGCTTATAGTCAAATCAGAATACATACTTCAAAGAACAAGATCTGTTTTCCTTGTCAGTGTAGATATGACAGCGTAATCCCCTGAGTGATTTTAAGCCACTGCTTTGTCTGGGTATAGCATTGAACAGCACAGGAAGTAGAGTTACCTTCTTTCAAGATGCTGAAATGAAAGTTTCCATCAGCATTTGTCTTGCCTATGCCTACTAAACTGAAAATTTAGTATACCTTATATATCAAGTCAAGAATTTATTGTTAATATCACTGAAATCTTGGCATTCTCAGTAAAAAAAAAAAAAATTTTCTAATTCTAAATATTAAAAAAATTACTTCTACAGTGAAAAAAAACACAAACTAAATATACTACTAATAAAACTAAAATTATAATACACACTCTTCTTGATTTCTACCCTTTTTCTTGATGTTACTCTCACTGCTCCACAGCTCCTTTCAAGATAGGTAGTTTCAGGCTAAGTTCGGTGCTTAAGGCTGAGTGTCAATTTCAGATGGGTGGGCACTACAGCATTCCATAAGACTTTGGAATTCTTTGTTGGGAAAAAATAATGCTCTTGTTAATGATCTCTTCTTTTTTCTTTAGAATCCACATGTTGCTTTATTCATTGTTCTGAAGATCTATATTACATACAAATTTGCAGTATATGGTTGTTTTTACTTATGTTACATACTACTTTGTTGCTCTCCTTCTTGTCCTTAAAACTGATCCTGTCTTGCTCCTGGTTTGCAATTCTTTTAACTGACAATTGAAGTTTATTGCCATGGGGTCTCCAGTTCCAAGATTGTGCCCTACCTCTTATTAACCCATGCATGCACTCCTCTCTGTTGTGTTCTGTGCTACCCCTTCACAAGACCCCTGCTGTTTTAGCGGTATTGCAGTGTATTATTGTTTTAGAGACATAAATCTGTCTTTCTGTCTAGACAAACTGCTCATTTGCTGCTTCTAAGTCAGACATTCTGAGCACCACTTTTCACTTTGTTAGGAAAAAAAGTCTTGTGAAAAATGTCAATATTTCATGTAAGGTTTCTTTTTGGAAGTTCCATGTGTCAGTACCAATTCTGTCATTTCCATGTAAGCACATCTATGACCCTGTGGTTTGCAATTCATTTATACTCTAATAAAGACATTTATATTTATAGCTGTATTTAGTGTTATGCAGTTCTTGTTTACTACTTTGCCTCCCTCTGATCACATACAACCTTCTGACAGCAGGGACAGAAAACAACACACAAGGACTGAAGTACACTTTGATTAAAATTTCAGTAAGTTTATTAGGCAAGAGATATCATCAAGTAAATTATTGTTAATTGTGAGTACTTTTATGCTTACTCAGTGCTAACACTTAGATAACTTAGCACCTGAGTTTGATCTGAACTTTATGTATGATTACATGTATATTTGGTTGCATTTTAATAGTTACTTCTTTACATGTGATTCTTTTTCAACATGATTACCTTGGAAAAGAAATTTCTCTTAAACGTATTCACAGAAAAAGATATTCCACATAGTCTTTGTTGCTTTAATCAGTTAGTGGCCTGTGATCACATGAAATCACAGATTATATAAAGATATGAAACATAGATCCTGTGAAGCTCTATAGTGATATCCACTGCTTTAAAAGGATTTGGGGTATGTTTCTGTCTGTATATATTAGCTTACTTATTTTTATTTCAGAGAAAATAGGTGTTCTTGTAGTGATCTTTGAAATTTTGAGTAGCTTGGTGTTTCAGCCTCAGGAACTCTTATTTAGCTTTCAAACCTGGACCTTGTTTCTGTAATTTTTTTCTGCTATCGAGGAACTTCTGCTAACTGAAATTGTTGTTTAGTCTCTGAGTGTGGAAGATACCTTGCAGTAATTAAGAATGCCAGAACTAGTTCCACAAAGACACTTCACTGTATTGCTGCTTCTCAGTTCATCCACAAAGTAATCTGTTCACAGAAGTAAAAAACACAGTCAAGTTGGGAAATACAAAATCTAACCAAATGTGTGGCTGGACAGCTTCTAGCTGTTAAAGACAGTCAGTATCTACATTTATCTGTATAAAATGTTTAGTGTCAACTTTTTATTTCATGTGGACTCTCTTGTTTTCTTGATTTGCTTTCCTCTTCAGTCTTCCACACTCAAACTTGGAGAGTTTTGTTCAAAATGTCAACAGTAAACATAACATTGAAATGAGATATTTTAACACCACAGTAGAGAAATAACAGTTTTTATCAACTTTGGAAAGTTACACTGCATCTAAACATAGAAATCTCCTCAAAATCTTTATAGACTGCAAGAAAATAAAGATGAACATCTACATTTTAATTCAGTTCTTATGGACTAAGTACCATGATTTTAATAGTTTACATTAGAATTAATGATTTAACATTTATCGTCACTATAAAGGAATCAGAGATGCTTCCCCTTCTACTCAGACTGTTTCCTTCCTTCTAAAGTTCAAAAGAATTTCAATCTATCAACCTGTTTTAGCCAAGCGGTGGGAAACTACATAGTGACTAGTTGAGGCAGAGTGATCTCTGTGTATGTAGTTTTGACCTTTACAGTCAGAGTCTGGATTAGTACAAGTTCACTGTGCAGAAATAAAACAGTCATCTACTTTGGACAACAACAATTCAGGAATGCAGAGTGGTTATAACCCTTTTTTTATCAACTCAAAATCTACAAATCAGACTGTTTTTCAGCTGCATAGAGAGTTTGCTAGGGCTCAGATATGGAAAGCTTTTCTGCTTGACAAAATGTTCAGAGATTTCTAAGTCCCATTCTGTATGCAGAATAGCTGAGACCCTGCAAAGTTTTGTGGCATTTTATCACCAAAAGAAGCACTAAAACTATGAAACTTCATCAAGGAAAGCTATTTCCTATTAATGTGTTTCACATTTCATTGCAAAATTCCTCAAAAATTAAAATTTTCAATTTTTTTTTTTAAATTATATTTTCCCTATGCCCCTCTGAAAATCACAATTAGCAGAGATTGAATTACATTTAAATGTAGCTTGTGTGGAAGGAGTTTTATTATCAACAGTATGAAATAGGTCAGATGCTTAAAAGAGATGTTTCAGACAGCTTTAATATAATGAAAATAGATGTTGAACATCTCTTCAGAATATTAGTCGTAGGATTTTCATGGTAATGCAGCAATTATGTTCTGCTACCTCTCTTAGATAATATTGCTAAAAATAAATTGCTGAATCATATGTTAAGGAAAATTAGTTTCCTGTATCTCTTCAAGCTACTGAGACTGATGACTTTTTAAAAAAATTTATCAACCTCCAAAAGCTGAGCCATTTACTTGTTGTCCTGTTGGGCATTTGTACTGAAATATCTATGGACCTGACAGACAACACTGAGAGAGTTTTTGCTTGCATTTCTCAATAATCAAAGATATATCTTTCAGCATTTTGTCCTAAAGAAAATCTTTTCATGCAATTTCACCTTATTTTTTTAATGGAAATAACCTGAAATTTGATGCCTCTGTTTAATTCTTTACTGAATGTATGAGACAAGTAATTTCATTAATTGAACCTTTGTAACTAAAGGCTGCAAATGGCCTCAGGATAATTTCTTTAGCTAATTTAAACTTCTGAAATACTAGAGATTTAGTGGCACAGAAAAATCTGACCTGGTGAGTTAGGTACAAATCTTTAGGAAGTTAACAATAGACATTCTTAAATATTCAACTTGAATGATAATTGAAGTTTAATAAAAATCATAATATTGCTTACAGTATTATAACTAGAGATAATTACTTGAACATTATTAATAAAGAATAAAATTATGTCTGTAATTTTACTTCTAATAGCATAACCATTAATATAGATAACAAAATTAAGTGAATTAAGATATCAAAAAAAAATCACACCATGAAGACAGAAGATAGTTACCAGACCCTCCTGAAAATTGCACAAAAAATGATCTCTTTTTTTCTTTTGGTAGAAAATAAAATGGTGTCTTTCCACATTTTCAGTGCACTTCATACATGCACAACAATATGTGCTGAGATAATAAAGCAGAATATGTGAGCACAGTTTTGCATAATCATCCCCTCACATATAATAAAATCATAAAGCATTTGATTAAAAAAAATCAAGTAATGCAGTTCAAGCCGTGCTCTAACAGCATGTAGACTGGACCTAATTTACTCTTTGTTATTTTCTTTAGCAAGTAATAACTCCATTTTTTTCATATGTTTCCCTACCACTAGACAATCTAATCAACTGTGCTTCAGAGTGTGATGTTAAAAGGCAAAAGAACTGAAGATTACAGGCTTGATACAGTAAAGTAGAAGACAATATATCAGATTTCCCATAAAGCTTAGTTATCAGTGTAATGTCCTTTCTGAACACGTTAAGTGTAAATGTATAGTTGGAAAAGAAAGACAGCAGGCCCTACTTAATTTCTACCACTGCTTGAGACCATAGAATACTCTTCCAAGATTTTTTAGGAATAGTCATGACATTTTCATCAACTAAAAACATTTACCTGTCCCTTCAGGAAATACTTCCATTATGGCTTGATTAAACCAATACCTATTAAAGTGTCCTAGTGTCCTTAAGTCCTGTATAATGTGAACAGAAAACAGCAGGGGATCAGAAAATCATCATAAACTGCTAGATCAACAGCCAACACACACTTGAGGGCACCGACAATGAATAATGCTGAGACATCACACCAGCAGATCAGCCCTGGGGTAGTAGGGTTATACTTAATGTCCTTTGTGCAATCAGTTTTGTCACATACTTTTTTGTGGGGTCTATAATATCTAAAAATTCCCAAGTGAATTACTTCACTGAATTAAAAGTATATTGTAATTAAATTCCTGTACTACTTCACCTTTGATATTCTTACCTTTTTATTTATCCACAGTTACATTTTGACATGGAAAGATGTGGATTGGCTATACCTATTATCAGTTATACTATGCTGTTCCACAACATGCAACTAAAACTGACTTCAGGTAATGAAGTCATGACTTGTGCCTCCATTTGTTACAATAACCATTTAATAACAGAGTTGAAGCAATTTGCTCTGGCTGAAGATTTATGTAGATTTTTTTAAAGGATCATATGTGACCATTCTTAAAAAGCCAAGCAGATACTCTAGATATAGAGAGCAAATTCATAATCAAACAAATAAAAGATGGTTAGTTCCATAATACATGGTAACATAAACTGATAAAAGATACAGTTTTTGGGGTTACATACAATGTTAATATTACAAGATTAGTGTAGACAATCAAATGAGATATATATGAATGTTATAAAAAGGTATGAAGATAGAACATCAGCAGAACATAACATTTTACTACATATGTCTTCAGTTCTTAATTATTTATGAAATGGAAATTATAAATATACATACATATTTCTGACAGATTTTTCATTTTCCTTCTGCATATCATTGCATACTTAATCAAAATTATTATTTAAATTCTGCTAATTAAACAAACAAAAGCATTGGCATAACATTGTTTTTCTTTGAAAACTTGAAATTTTGGGGGGGTTAGTTAAATACTTTCATTTGCATTTTTTATATTATATTATTCTATAACACAGTCAACACAGTAATGGACTACAACTATTCCATAGTAAGCAATCTAGGCTGGTATAAATTAATTTCAAGGATTTGAATTTTAAGATAACAATCAAGATAGGGTTCAAGGCATTCTGCATGCTTGTCCACTGCATAATTATACTCTATTAAAATAGTTCTATATTTTCATAGTTTTATTTTGCAGTGGAGCCTGAAATCACACAGTGAATATACTACTGTAATCTGCTTTCTCCAGAAAATGAATGACTATATATGTATCAGATGAATATTTGTATCAGACGCTAGTGCCATTAGTGCATACTCCCGCTGTCTTGGTGAAGGAAGGCAGTGATGAAAGTGCAGCACCAACTGCACCATGGCACTGTATTTTTGGGATGCAAACAAAACATAAGGTTAGTGCAAACTCTGCCCAATTTTTGTTAATATTCTTGTTCATAGGCATTTCTTCTAGATTTTAAAAAGTGAAAATTCCTGCCCAGCTTCCCCCCATCACTGCAATTGAACCAAACTTGTATGCATTATGTGTCCTGTATATCCTCAACACCTTCTTACATCTTTTTCCTGACTGGAATATAAAACAGATTTTATAAGATTTAGTATTCACAGATTGTATTTTTAATGCACTGTTTTACATTCTTCCTTTGAAATGCCCATGGTTTTTATGTAATACACTATTACCTTGCTGTCATTCCCTTCATGTTCAAATTAATGAATTTTTTTGTACATGTATCAAAATTGTCTGATATTCTTGGATAGAGATGCTTTTAAAGATTTTCATGTCAATACAGACGCTGAAGTCTTACAATAATAATATTTTCAACTATGACAATCTTTGGTATTACATAGAATTTCAGTACAGTGAAAAAAGAAATGTTTGCTAGTTTTCAAGCTTTTGTAGATCTATTTCTATGAAGAATTAATTTCTCCAGATCTAATAGACTAATTCAGTACTTCAAACCATTGTATTTAGTATATAAGACTCATTTAATACGCACTAGTCTCTCCCTAACAATGATTAATGATAAGGCATAAAAAATTGGATCAAAGTTTTCTTGTTCTTTAATTTCATCTTTATTCATAGAAAATGCTGCTTAACTGCTTAAAGGTTCACACCTACTACCCATTTTTACACTTATAAAGGAAAGCTTTATTGTTGTATGTTGTTAACCTTTTTGCTTTAAAGTAAGGAATGAAAACTGATATTTGCAAATGAACCTACTACCTACATACACTCTCATTAAATATTAGATATAATAGTTCACTTTTTATTAGAGCTGAGTATATTTGTTACAGTAATCATAACTTTATTTTAGGACCAGGCAAACTCTTCCTAAAGGTAGCCCAAGAAAGTTCAAGATAAAAGGGAAATAATGCACAGAAGAGGAAGAAGAATTTAAAGGTAATTTTCATGGAATGAGATCTCACTGAACAAGTTCAGGAAGATATGTAGGAAGGCTTAATCATTGGGCAACAAAATTTAGCTGTGATCTTGTCATAACATTATTCTTCTCTGTCCTTAAGGCAAGCAGTTGCATGAAATCAAGTTAAAAGAAACAGATGAGGTGTAGCCTTGAGATGAAGTGGATATGACAAAGGCCCTGACATTTAGCATGCTGAGGCATTTGCATTTTTAAAGGTATCTCAGGTAGTCCATATTTTTAGAGAAGAATGCAAATAACATAATAATATTAGCTGCAGAGAATGATAAATACTATTTCTGAAATGGAATTACTTTCTGAAAAAACTTCTAAGGCTTAGTTGTCTTACATCACATTAGTTCTTGTCAGCAAGACTTCTTCAGTGGAATGGAGTCAAGCTACTGTAATATACAGTCCAGGCTGATTCTGTACACACTTTCTCAGTTTAGGGCTTGGGATACTATGAATACTCTTTTTTTTTCCTCAGTTCACTCAGACATGTACATCATTGCATCACTATGACATAAAGAATAATTAAAAAGTCTTATTTAATGTGTTACCAGGAGAGAGACTCTTTGCTAGGGAAATCAATAATGTTGCTCCATCTTACAATGCAGTGTAGTTGCAAGCATGTCTTTAAGTCATTCTAAAGTAGTATTTTACGGAATTAGTTATGACCCTAAATGTGGTAAATAACTTTTGCTATGGCTTCATAACTTTGTCAGATATAAATTTACTTTCAGATGGCTATGTATGTACTTCTGAGCAATGCAGAGAATGTATAGATACTAGCTAACCTGGTAGGATATCAGATATTACACCCATTCTGATAGTGAAAAGTTCTTTCCAGGTTTTAATTAATTTAAAAATTTTACAGCAGAAGAAAGGATGAGCAATGACTTAAAGAAAAAAAATGTTACACCAAAATAATTCTGGACAAGAGAGGGAGGAAAGGGTATTTTGTTAAGCAAAACCATGTTGAGATTTTAATAATGAAAAAAAAAAAGTGTTTTTAAAGAGAAGTTTTATTGGTGCACTTTTTTCCCTGTTTGAGCCAAATTAAGTGGGAACACAGTCAAAGCTTTTATTTGTGAAATTTCTGGACTTTTTTCAATTTGCTTATCAAAAAAAAGGAGTTCTTGTCTTGAATTAAGGTTCTTGTTTAACAGTGAATTTATGGCTCAATAACATCATTGAACATCTCAGGGTTGGGGCTTTTTTGTTAATTTGTTTCCTTAAAAAGGGGTAAAATAACTTACTGATGTGATAATAAATTAATATAACAACATGGGGAATGTTATATATATAATTAAAAAAAGGATGTCAGATTGGTGAATCACACTCATTTTAGCATTTGTAAAAACAGTTCAAACTCACTCAGTGCTCCCACAACTGGTACTTCTTTTAACATCAGATGGTTTTGTACATTTTTCAGAAATATGTCGTAAGATAAAAGGTCTTTTGGGGTATTTTTGCACATTTATGGTTTCTAAAATTCTCATATCTCTTTTAAAATTGATACTACATCATTTAAAATAGCTGTTAGAAGATGTCTATAGCCAAAAAATATTCCAGTGTAAGTTTTTTTATACTATAAATGGCTTCCAAATAGTTTTATTATAGTATGTACCCTGATGTCTTCTCTATTATACTGACAACCAAGAAGGAAGCATGTTTCTGTACAATGAATGATAATAAGAATTAAAAAAAAAAATAAATCTGGTTGTGTTGAGAACAAGAATGATGTCATTACCCAAAGAAGATATATAAATATTTGTCTCATAAATTTTATGGTGTGTTGTGGAGTATTTTAAATTCTGATAAAAGTAAGATCTAAACCTCCCATAAGGTTTCTCAGGGGACAACTGAGACTACTTTTCCTGACTTCTGAACTTCAAATCAAATCCGTTGTCAAGAGTCTCATTATTTTTTGGATCAATCTACTGATGGCAGCAGTGCTCTAGTATGATCAATGTGACTATGTTTAACTCCTTCAAAGCAGAGATTTTTATAAAGGTCTATTCAGTTGTGGATCATTCTTCTTTTGTGAAGGGCTGATTCTTTCACAGTGCAGGTAAGATTCAGTATACGTGGATTTTCTTTTTTTATCTGTTTTGCTTTGTTTACCACTTTATATAGTATAGAGAATCATGTTCAAATATTATACAACTATAGCAATGGAAAGATACATTAAAATCCGTTGGAATTTGCCCAGAATAAAAGAGAGTTTTCATTTCTTGTAAGGTTTTTGTCAATGGTTAATAATTTCAAAATGAAAAATGATGTAACAGTTTTTCTGGCAAAAATGCTACTTTAGGTAATTATATTATCTCAACCTCATATTTCAATCTACATTTTTATTTGAACTATTTACAATATATTTTCATTTTCCCTCATGACTTTTTTGTACCATGAACAGAGATTCCTGGATAGTAGTCACTCATCACCCCATAGCTAGTTGCATTTTTACACTCTGAGACATGAAGGAATGAAAACCAAATCTGAATACATAAAAGGCAGCATTATTTACACGATCTTCAATGGGAATATAGTGCATGTTCACTCGTGTATTAGCTACCCAGTACTGATTCTGTAAGAAAGTAGATGCATCTCACAGAAATGAGTGTCCACAGCAGCCCATCTGTTCTGTGTGGAGCAGTGAGCACTCAAGCACACATGGGGCATCTGTGGAGATGTCTGAGCAATCACTGCCATTACTTGTTCTGTCTCTATGAAAAAAACAGCCTAGCTAGAACCTACACAGTTCATAAGTACATTTTCAGAACCAATAAAGCAGATACTTAAACATTTTGTCTGCATAAGCAGCTGTGGGAGGGATTAATTTCACCCGAGGTGAGATGCTGACATTGTAGATCTCTCCACATCTAGCCACCATCACTTCCTCTTTACAGTCAGAGCAGAGAAAAAAATTATTTTTAGAACACAGCCTAGCTGAACTGTTTGAGGTACTTTTACACTTTTTGTATATGCTGAATCAGACTCTAGGAATGGCTACTTATCCCTCATGATTATAAAAGGTGTTTTACTGACTGATTCAGATGTCTACACTTATTTAGAGGAAAATCCATTTCCTGTGTCCTGTATTCCCCCTTAAATCCAGATTAAATATTGTTAATATTTACTCACTAAGATAAAAATTGCTATTCTCTCTGGAGTACATATGCAGGGCTGGAATTTGGTTGCTATAGTAATATTAATTCTTTCAGATTTACGTTCAGGTCTAAAAATATATATAAACTAGGGAAAGAAAAAAACCACCAAAACTTCATTTATATTTAGAATGCTTTGTTTGTAGAAACATAAATAATACAGTTGCTGTCTTTGCCCTGTGAGCTTTTTCATATAGCTTTTCTTGCTTTTCAATTTTTGAAATTTCTGAAATAATAGCATTATTTTAAAGTCAGGAATAAATGTTTGGAATAAATGTTTGAAGGGATCTCTTTTAACAGTCTTTTTAGACTGATGTAAGCAGATATTATGACAATTTTCTAATTTTTTTCTTAATATAATTTTAAATAGTTTTAGTTTAGTTTTCCATGTATCACTTGACTACTTAGGTGAAAAGTAAATATCCTAGCTGTTCATTATTGTTAACAAAATATACAACTTGCAAAGAAATACATACTATCTCTGATCATAAAAATTGGTATATATAAATTTTAAAATGAGTAATTGTTTTTTTCATCCTGAATAATAAAAAAAGTAAATTAATTTATATTTGTGTCCTTTTCAGAACATATCCTGCTTCATGTACATGATGTTGTTGTTTTGTTTTGAAAGCAATTCACCATAGTACTGATTCTGTCCTTCTTCCTCTTTCAGATAAGATATAGTATCTGTATTTTACTGCCAACTAGGCAATGCTATCACTTTATTGTTTTGATGGTGTAAAGACTTTGGAATTCTGGAGCAACTTCCACAACCTTTGCATGTTATTATTGTGTATATGTGTGCAGAAAGCCAGAAGCAGTTGTTTTTTAGAGTTCTTAAAGTAGTAACACAGCTAGCACACAAATAGTCTTTAGATCAAGAAGGTATAATGATCCCAAGTGACCAATCAGTAACATCTGTCCTTTAGCACAGTGGAAAAAAAAATCCAAAAGTCTTACTAGGATGAAAGAATAGAAAGGTTGCATATGAAAAATGTGAACTATTCATAATAAGGTCTCAGCTGAAGTTTTGCGCCCAGTTCTTATTACCCTACTTCAAAAAAGGTATGAAGCTATTGAAGAGAGTTAAAAAGAGAGGAAAAAATAAAAAAGGAACAAGTAGCATTTAGAAAACATGATTTATGAGGAAAGATTGGAAGAACAGAAAATGTTTAGCCTGGAAATGACTAGATAGGAGAGAAAATAAATAAGTATTCATTATTTAAAATGCAATAAACTGTTTTTCATGGAAATGAGGTAAATACACTTAAACCATAGATAGTTGCAAAGTCTTTAGTATATGCATGACAAGATGCTTCTGATAAAAGTGTTCAAAAATCAGAACCTTTAGCAAATGGAAGTTAAAAGATTAAAAATTTCTTGGTAGTGTAGCAGTACTGCATCAAATTTTCTTGAATAAATTGCTGTTGAGCACAGAGATGACCATGACTTTCTCTGATTTTGCATGTCTAAATTCTTCTCATGTCCCAGAATGTTTAAATTAATTTAGAACTACTCATAAAATCCTATCTGATTGGTCATTATAACCTAAGCTATTGGAGATACAATAGGCATAATTTAAAATGCAGTATTTGTGTGTTCCAATTTTCCAAGGAGAAATAATGATGCCTGATAATAAATGGGTTTGGTTTTGTTTTGTGTGTTACTCTTTGTGGCATAATTTTTCCTTCAAGATATCTTTTTCCTTACTTCATCCATTTGTTGAAATGATTCAGTGAATAATTTCTAATACCAGTTCTTTGTCTGTGTTGCCTGTGAACAAACTGTGAACACAGGCTGCTATTTCCCAGTCCTGTCTAATACTGTCCATGTGCTTTTTTCTGCAACACTTAACTGTACAGTAGTTATGCATTTGCAGTCTAAAGGCTCTATCTCTTTAAGTCATATTAGGAAACTCACATTCATCTCCATAGATCAATGCTTAATTCAAACCTTGCTGTTGAGCAGAATGATCATCGTATATTATGGTTCAAATCAAGGTCACCTTTGAATAATGCATATTAAAATCAAGTTATAATCTTTCAGGAATGTTTTCATGTCTTAAAAAATTGAATGCATTTTATTTCTAGAGAGGAAAAGAAAAAGATGGAAAAATATGAGAGAAATACAAATTTCTTTCTCAACTCAACCATATTTTTCTAGTGCAGGCTTATGCATTGTTGCAAAAGTGTTAAGCTAATCTCTATTTGACACAAAAGGACTCAGATTCACTGAGATCCTTGTTACAGAGCTTTATTGTAGCCTCACTAATTATTTCACTCAAGTATGTATTTGGGACTCACTGATCTATTCCTCAGTGAAATTCCTACTGTTAGCTATATCCAATATAGTTCAGTGTTTTGCAAATGTCCATCAGTAAATTTTGATCACACTTTCAAGGTAAAAAGGGGCATTTAATCTTCCCATGCTTACAGGCTTCTTGTTTTATCAGCTGGAGGGGAAATGGAGGAGGAGGACTTCCTACTTGGCTTTTCAGGATCAAGCCCTATTAAACTTATCTTCAGGACAGCACCCCTTGTGAATGTAGTGGCAGTTTCCATTTTTTATATTACAACTACTTTTAAAGATTACAATTGACAGGTGGTGATGGATCCTTTTTTTTTCCTGGATCACAACCTTTATAAAACCAAGTAGTAGTGTAAAAAAGAAAGCATAAAGTCTAAAGTACATGAAGCCTTGTGCACTCGAGCTCATTAATATGGGTGTTGTTCTAGAAAAAGAAATAGTTAATATTCCTAATGAAAGTCAATATAGGATCATGTGAACTTATTTGTAGTATGATATTACATGTGTAGATAGGGGTAGAATAAGCATCCCTTAACTTTTAACTGAAAGAATACTTTGAAAGGTAAAGACATGCAAAGACTACTAAATTGAACAGATGCATGATTAAAGTAGATAACATTTCAGAGGCTTTCTTTTAAAATTATTTGTGCACAGGAATAATTTTACCACTGTGTTATATGAGTTTTTTAAAATTTCAATTTCTTGTAAAGGTTGCAGCCTCACAAACATTTAAACTGGTCAATAGGTAAGATACTCATGGGTATTATTGTGTACTTGAATTGGGTTTTAATGAGTGTGGTGTTTTAAGTAATTGAATTCTTCACTCTGGACAAAGTAGTCCAGTGTTAGTTGGGATGGGGATTTGATTAACTTGGTCTAGTGGAAGGTCACCCTGCCCATGACAGAGTTGTTAGAAGTAGATGAACTTTAAGGTCCCTTTGAACACAAAAGATTTTGTGATTTTTATTCTATGATTCTATGGCATTTATATAGTGATTTCTACATTTACTAAGGCTTCTAAAATGATATCCTGAAGATATAAACTTTTCCCACAGGTTTTATAAAAGAGATGTTTTCACTTTCTCAATATTTTCATTACCACATGAGCATAAAGCTCAACGAGCAGAAATGCGAAGTCCTGCTCCTATGGAGAAACAACTCCAAAGAAGGATGATCAAGGGACTGGAGCATCCTCCATATGAGGACAGACTGAGACTGTTCAGCCTGGAGAGAAAAAAGTTTAGGGATGATCTTATCTGTGTGTATAACACCTGGTAGACAAGAAGGAAAAAGACGAGACAAACTCTTTTCTCTGGTTTCCACTAGCAGGGCAAGATGCAACAGACACAAAAAAATGAAAATTCTATTTGAGCACAGGAAACAATTTTTAATTTTGAAGGTGGTCAAGCACTGGAACAGGTTGTCTGTACAGGTTTCAAAGTTTCCATCTGTGGACATATTCAACACCTGACTGGACATGGTCTGGAGTAAGCTGCAGTAGGTGACCCTGCTTTGAGCACAGTAGTTGGGATAAATTACTATTGACCTAGTTGGACTGTGGCCCCTTCCAAACTCAACCATTCTGTGATTCTGTGTTTCTGTGCTAGTCACATTCACGTTACTGAGGGATGGAACAAGTAAGGCATGAAAATATATTCTGCATATGGAAAACCTGAATAAAAAAATGAATATTTCAGAAATTCAACATAAAAGAATGAGATAATTATATTTATTCATAAAATGATTAAATTTTGTCATTTCCTGCCTTTTGAATGCTTGACTTTTCAAACTAAATGTCCTTTTAGCATTGTGAAGCAATAATATGTTGGTTTTGATTGATGATGTCTTTTTTTCTAGACAATGAACAAAAAGTTCTGTAGAGTATTATTCCTCCTCAAGAAAATTAAACTTTAGCAAATAAATATTAATGACTTTATTCTAGGTGCTCTTTGTTTCATTTCATTATCATAATGAAGAACAACAATGTAGGATTATTTTTTTTAAGGTGCCCTTGCAACACCATTTACAAAACTATCGCAGCAAAATAATTTTCTCTGTAGAACGGAATATTAATTTCTCAAAAGAATTAAGATGAGAAATTTTTGGAATCAGCTTGTGTCTTTTAAGTCTGCAACCTATAAAAAAATAGTTAAATGTGAAGTAAAAAATATCTTTTCTCCTAAGACTGGGAAATTACATAAAATACAGCTATTTTACTGGTCTTTATATCTTTTCTTACCCCTGTATTCTCCTATAACACTAAGTTCTTACTTTTCCAAGGTGCTCTTTCAAAATAGTGAAGTCAGTCAGTCCACCTAGTTTAGACTTCTGAGCTTTATAGGAAAAAGAAAAACACATTTATGTGTTTTCAAAGTAATGGTGGCTTCAAATACCTTATGGGATATCCCAACAGTTCAGGTTTTTCTTTCAAGATACTTCCATACAGTTAGTCTTCTTCAGTGGAAGATATTTGTTTGGCCAGTGATCTTCTACTGGGTACTCAAAGTGTCAATCCATAAATCAATCAAATTAACCAAGATACATTGGTCTTGCTTGGATCTATTTAGATCCACTGTATACACACACACGCTCATACACATAGGCAAACACAACCCCCCACATCACTAGCCTTCAGCTCTTCTGAAACAGCAGATCTGTGAGATGGAGGTGTGTTTCACATTTGGCAGAACAGTTCAGAATTCACTTCTAGCAACTATCCTCAACTCTGAATTTGCCCTTCTCTTGTAGCTGATAAAAATCAACACAGAATGAAAGAAAGCTAAACACAGAATGCTAATGTGACACAATGGAGTTCATTTGTGGTTTAGCTTCAGGAGTTCATAAGGACCACAAGTGCCCAAACATTCTGAGGCTGACGTTCTGGTAACACTTTGTTGTGTCTTCAGTAACTGTACTTTAGTAGAGTATCATCAGATGAATTTAGAATTCCAGTGAAATCAAAGCAAATATTTCTTGGCCATTGCTTCAGTGGCTAATGATCAAAACCTGTGTTCATATATTCCATGGCTCAATATTTTCTCTAAAGTTAGTCATCTTAATCTATGCCAGTGAAATAAAAATACATAAGCAACTTTAAACACAATTTTTGGTAATCTGATCCATATAATCAAGAATTTCAAAGAGTAAGAAGAAAGAATTTAATACTTAGGCATCACATAGGTTTGACTTTTTTTTTTAATCTTTCAAGGGCAAGAGAAAATCCCACCTTCCTATAGTTCTAGTGAAAGCTACATATCACAAAGTTCTCTGCCACAACTCATATGACTCAAAGTCTCTAAAGCAGTAATGCATTATAGCTTGAGAAAATTGTATGTATTGTGCTTCTGATTGATTTACTTTTGATTCCTTGTTTCCAATTGGCATCTATTTATGAGTACTTTTTATGGTATTTAAGGTTAATTTTGTTCAGCAAGAATAGTCTGAAGTACCAGAGGGTGCTGATAATAGGAACCATATAGTTCAAGGTAGATGGCTTAGTGTTTCTGCAAGACAGAATGGAGTGAAAATAAAAACAAATCTGTGCGTGACAAATGTCATGTAACTGAAAGGAAGATGCTTTGAATACTAAGTGTTCTGATCTATGCTGCTGTTGTATGAATTTACCTCTATGAACCCTTTTCTTACTTCTTCAGAAGTGTTTCTTCATAAATTACTTATTTTGAGATGTAGATAATATTTTGTTTTATAAAAGTCTTTGACAGATCTTGTATCTGTGACAAAAAGTATCAGATGTGAGTAAAATATCCACCAACAATTTGCAGTTTGTTGGACAAAATATTACTTGCATACTAATACAAATAGGATTACGATAAATGTAAATAAATCAGTGTTTTTTACAGCTTTTTATAGTTTTGAAATATTTTTTTTCCTTATTTTTTCTTGTCTGATGAAAAGCTTCTCTTTCAGTCTAACTAGAATGAAGCATAGAATCTAATGCTTTTCTGGACTGGCATCAAACAGGGTGAGTGCTACAAAACTATAGATGCAACACATTTATAATATGAAAATACATATAAATTATTGAGATTATATATAGCACTAATGTTTTTAATAGTCACATTGATTTGTCATTATTATAATAATTGATTGATTATAACAAGAAGGTATCTTACTTACAATGAGACATTGAGTGTAGAGTCAACATTATTATGATAGTTGGTAACACTTGGTTAACTCATTTGTTCATGATTATTGTCTCTGCAATGAGAGTGGATTACAAATCTTAGCCATAACATCAAAATGTTTAATCTTTTTGCTTTATGTACTTTAACAGTTTTATTTCCAGTTTATTAATCACACACACAATCCAGAGTAAAGTTATCTCCATTTTATTTGTAATTTTTTTTCTTAGAATATGATGTTATGTTTCTGGGAACCAAAGTGTTAAATATTGCATGTGTGGATATATATCTGTATATACAGAGATATGTATATGTGTGTGCATATATATATATATATGTAAAGAAAATATTTTTGTACATTTGTACTTGTGCAAACATATATAAGTTTACAGTAGGAAAAAAAATTGAAAATTCAGTGTATTCTTTCTTATGTTTGTAAGCTTTGAGACTCATTATTAGAAAAATTACAGTACAAATGCTGAAGAAGGGTAATTGACTGCTGAGATAACTTGTTCTCTATTCATTATTCTTAATAAACACAAATGGCACCTAAATTGTATTTGCCTGATTATGTTCCCCAAGATAAACTATAAAAAACACAGTTTATATAACACAAAAATGTCCACATACTTCATTAAATGGTCATAGCACAGTTAGTAAGATGTAGAAACAAAAGCAATTGTTTTATTGCACTCCTTGAAATCAAGTAAGTGTACATAATTTTTGAAAGTATCCACAAAGGATGAGGTCTGAACTATCATATTTCCTTCAAATTATAAAATTTAATCTTTGTGAAAATAATGCTACAGTGAGTTGATAATGAATTTTTTCAGTCTTCTCTCTTACTGTTTTAGGTCTGAGTAAAATTTACAGGAGAACATGCTGCATTGGTTGCTAAAGGATTTTCTGTCTCAGTAGGTCACTGAAGCAAGCTGAGGCTTGACACTTCAAGACATCTGACAATTTGGGCCTCAGCTACTTTGACTTTCAATATGCTAAGATACATTGCAGAACTTTAGTGAGGATATATACCTAAAGTATTTTGTGTGATAGAATATCTAAATATTTAAAAATATTAACACCTCTGTCCCAATAATCCAGCAAAGAAAACGCTTTCAACTTTCATCTGTGAGAACTTTACTATTAACTTAAACGTCCTACAGTTTTTCTCTTAAGAATGGGCCAGATGCAGGCAAATGGAAGTTCAAAACAGGGAAAGGTTCAAGTTCTGAGCATAGAGAATGAAAGCAAGCCTATCTAGACTATTGGTAATCCCAATAAGGAATCTCAATGAGCCGATCTATCACATTTACAGTATGCAAAATAACATGTAGGTCCTGTGCATAGGATTACAATTGGACTACACAATTTGTATTACACAAATATGTCAAATTCTTCCAGATCTAGAATTAAGACTACTTATTTCTGCAGTGAAGCTGGAAGAAGGCAGCTTGAGATGAATGAAAATTACCACAAGGGCTGTAAGAATGAATGATGTCAATGTTGAGCATCTTTGAAGGGCTTTCAATGCCAAACAGAAGTAATGAATGAAAAAACTATCACTGGTACCAATGGAAACTACGCAAACTAATGCTTTTTGGGTTTCATAGTACAAGACACAAACTGCCAACCTGCTTACTTCTAAAGAGGTTAGAACATGTGAACATTCAGAGGGACATGGTTTAATTTTTTTCTCTTGAATTCTTTAAAGTTGTAATGAGTTTATAGCACAGATGTTTGTGTGACAAAATTTAAAAAAACAGATGAGTGACTCTACAGACAAGCATAATATTTAATTTCCTCCTACCTTACTCTGTAAGTCTGCCAGAACTTTTTTCTGCATCACCACACTGGCTAGATTTGCTGCAAATTCTATGAAAAATAGAAAAATGCATAAAGTTATCTGAATTATTAAAAATGCAAATATTTCACATAATTATGTAATGATTGAAGTTGGAAGAGTCCTCTGGAGGTCATTCTCTCCAGACGCCCTGCTCATGCTTTGCTATCCAGAGCTGGTTGCTCAGGACTGTGTCCAGATGGGGTTTGAATATTTCCAAGAAGAGACTCCACGACAACCTGTAGCAATGCTCAGTCACCCTTAGATAACAAAAAAGTGTTTCTTGATGTTCAAATGGAATCTCTCATGTTTCAATTTGTGCCTCATGTCCTGCCAACAGCCACTACTGAAAAGAGCCTGGATCCATCCTCTTTGCACCCTTCCTTCAGGTACTTACACACATTGTTGAGTTCCTCTCTGAGCTTTCTCTCCATCTGATCCTCTTAGCCTTTTCCTTGGAGAGCTGCTTCAGTCTCTTAACCATAATTGTGGTCCTTTGTTGGGCTCTGTGCAGTTTGTCCATGTCTCTCTTGTACTGAGGAGACAAGTATTGGACCCACTACTCCAGGTGTGGCCTCACCAGTGCTGAATAAAGGAGAAAAGTCATCTCCCTCAACCTGCTGGCAATATTTTGTCTAATGTAGCCTAGAACACCATTTGATACTTTTGCCACAAGGCTGCTTTGACGGGTCATGTTCAACTTCATGCCTACCAGGACCCCCAAGTTCTTTTCTGACAAAATCCTTTGCATCTCTATGACCCCTAATATATATATTGGTGCATAGGGATGTTCTTCTCCAGGTGCAGAACTTGACATTTCTTCTTGGTGAGTCTCATGTCACTTCTGCCAGTCCATTCCTGCAGCCTGTCAAGGTCCCACTGTATGGCAACGCAACCCTCTTCCTTATCATTCGCTCCTCCAATCTGGTATCATATCAAACTTATTGAAGGAATTTGAAAATTCTTAGATGCTCAGTATGGTTTGTCAACTCTGGGCACTAATTTTTTTTTTTTAAATTACTCTTTTCCCATGATTTTTTTTTTAAATGTGTGAGACAGTTTTACACAGTATGACTCTATGAAATTCGCTGCTTAAACCAAAAGACTTCAAAATGTAGAGAAATAAAATAAATAAAATACATAATTTATGTATTTATCATGCTTCCTCAATAGTCATAATATCAAGGATGGACCCTTATTTAGCTTCAAGGTTATCTAGATTTTGTACAAATTTTCATTCCTTCTACAACTATAAAAATACTGTCGGACGCTAAGAAAGTCAATATACAGGAAAAGAGTTTCTTGCCTTCTAAATCCTCCCTGAAGTATTTTTCGTTCTTTATATGTCTGTCATACCTTACAGAAGTTGTTTTCTACTCCTGATCTCACTAGACTGAAGGTAAAGAGCTTATCTCAAAGCACTTTTTAAATCTTTTAAAGCCTGTTTGCCAGTAATCTTTGGAATGCTCTCTAAGTTCAAATATATGAACAAAATGTTTTCTAATTACATCAGAGTGGATGATTACAGCATAGAAACCAATACACTAACATGGAAAAATTGACACACCTGAGTTGTGTGTATTTCTCCTATTCATTATGTGCTGATTCATTTTACCTAATCTGCAAATTCAATTTCACCTAGTCTGCCTCAAGCACATAGGGGTTATTTCCTGCCTATAAGGATGAAAGTGCATAATAGATAACATATATTTGTAGATTTCATAACAGTAAGTTCTCAGCTATGTGAACAATTCATGTGTAATTATGAACTCACTCAAATTAAGGCTTTATTTCTAGCTTTCCTTTCAGATATCTATGTGAATTTTTATAGTCTTAAAACACTACATTTATAGTCCTAAAGCATTGCATTTAATGTTGCTAAAAGAATTCCCCATTCTATATGACTATTTCCTGAATTGTGGTTTAAATTCATGATTTGGTCCTGGAAACAATTATTTTGCTAAAAAAAAAAAATCAAAAATATTTATGAACTGTAATTGTAAAATATATTTATTCTATTTCCTTTCTTCACTTCCTTTGTGAGGGTTGCAACTTGTCAGAATGAAACAGCTCTTCTTCATATGACAGCTCAGGAGTGGTATATTATTATTAAGTCACACATACTGTACTCACCTTTCTGATTAAACAAGCCAAGTGATGAAAAGTTTCTCTGATTAAAAGTGTGCAAACACTGTGCATCAGTGTTTGCCAGTAGCTATATTATTTCATCTAATATATATTTTTCTTGGTGAAACTTCTTTTGGAATTGTATTTTCTGTTCTATATTTTCAAGAAAACCAACTACTTATTTTTAAAAATTGTCATGACTAAAGAGATCAATGAAAATTTAGTAAGTTATGGTAGTGGTCAATAAACACTTCTCTTTTATTATATCTTTCTTCCAGTCTAAATCTTTACAAGAACAAATTCTAAGGTTTTGTTTTTTCTTTTTCTTTTTTTTTAATTAAAAGTAAAATGAAGAAAAAAAGTTGCAGGGTTTTTTGATTTTTAGTAATGAAACTTCTGTTTTCTGCATCATTATAGACTAGAAGCAAAATACCTGGTAATATTAATTTTGTTAAATGGAATGGATGGAATTCCTTCAATATTTTTGCAAAAATTAATATTTTAGATTATTCTGGGGATTTTTTTTTCCCTATGGCATTCAGTACATTATTGTTCTCCAGGGACTTGTGTGTGGCATTTGACTACTGGGTACAAAAATGGCATATCCAGAGGTACTATAATAGTTTTTGTCCTAATAGAAAATCTCTATTAAACCAATGCAGAGGACAAACTATCCTTGCAGAAAGGATTTGCAATTTATTTGTACACTGGAAGCAAAAATTAGCAGCCAAAAGCTTTGCTATTATAATTAAATTATATCAGTTAATTGACTTTGATAAGAGAAATTCCCTCAAAGTAAGTGTTCTGAAACCAGACAGTTAATGGGTACATTTCCTGTCTGCATATGCTTTCTGTAATTCTCAACTTTCAATGTTGATTTGCTTTTGCTTTTGCCTTAAGTTTCTTTGCTCTTGAAGTGTTTTTTTCTTTGGGTTTTGTGGGGTTTTTTGTTTGTTTGGGTTTTTGTTGTGTTTTGGTTTAGTTTAGTTTTTGTTTGTTTTTTTGTTGTTGTTGTTTGGTTTGGTTTGTTTTGGTTTGTTTGTTTTGTGGGGTTTTTTTTGTTGTTTGTTTGTTTTGTTTCATTTCTTGTATTATACAACCCTTAAATAGGGCATGGAAGAATGTTCTGCATTTAGGAAACAAATAAACAATAGAAAGAAAAATACTCCACCACTTCATTTTATTTATGAATTAAAAGAAAGAGTAACAATTACCAGAAACATGGAGATCTCACAAATCAGTGGAAGCATTTCAGAGAGGGTGGAGAGCTGGTTATTATTTGATAGAATGTGTATGTAAAATGAGTAGCAGAAAGAATTACAGAGAAACAGATAAAAAGCTGCAGTAAATCAAAAGTTGCCAAGGTAACAATGATATTTCACCCCTAGAAGGCAACCTAAAGATAATGCTTCTTGGCATAAATCCTTCTGGGAATTCAAAAACCCCCAAGCCCCAATGTTGAGAGGAAATAATTTTGTTCTGTGTAATTCCACTACATTCAGAGTAAGAAGAATTACATCATGGCTAGGCTTCGCGAACGAAGATTTGCAAGGGCTTTACCCACGCTTGCTACAAGCACACTGGTGGCTAAAAAGACCAATGCGAGATAGGCAAGTCTGATTGCAAAACACACAGTGGAAAGTCTCCATCGGCACTACTGCTGAGGCACAGTTCTTCCTGCATTGCCTTTTTTCCTCAAGACTGATTCTGCATATGTTCTCAAAGGAAGCAGCAGCGTTACGAATGGTGTGTCTCCACGTCTCCCCATTGGAGGCCAGAGTGGACCATTGATGGTGGTCAACATGGCCAAGGCTGAGGTGTTTTTTCAGGGAGTCCTTGTATCTCCTCTTCGGGGCTCCTCTCTTGTGGCTGCCAGTGGCGAGTTCACTGTAGAGCACAGTCTTAGGGAGGCAGTGATCCTCCATCCTGGAGAAGTGAAGAATTACATACCAGGTAATATATACGGCAGCTTCCAAGAATTCTTTGTCACATCAGCTGTTTCTCCTCTTAGCAATAACTGTGCTAGCTAACCACTTCTAGCAACCACAGTAATTTTATTACTGCCTTATAATCACAAAATAGTTTCGGTTGCAAGAACCTCTGAAAGAGAGGAGCTACTTCTCCAAAGTCAGATAATGTTGCTCAAATTTGACTCCGCTCCAGCTGAAATCTGAAGACTGAAACTTATGAGCACCTTTCCTATTATTTAGCCACACTCATACAGACTTTAATGCAAATGGCATATATGGATGTGCTGATATACAGGGCTTACATACAGTATTTTTTGAGGATCAGATCACTCAGCATTGCAAAGTATTACAAATTTAAAGAGTTAAAAATCTTTAGCAATCTTCATATGGCATCCCACATAATTAACAAATTTTATTTTTATTTTTTTACAAGTTTTATTCAAACCAGCACAACCCTTTCAGCCAGCTGTCTAATTCTTCAGAAAGCTGTGGAGGTTTTGTTTGCTTGATTTTGAAAGTGAATCTCTTGTTATATATTATAGATTCATTTGACTTACATTTTTACAATAATTGTTTCAATAATCATGGCTCTGAAAAAAAGCATGAATGCCCTATTTACCTCCATGTGTAGTAGGTTTTATGTACACAGATGATAACACTTGGTATTACCTATCCAATTCTCATCAGAACAAGTAAGGAAATAGAAGGCAAGATCAACACATGAAATTCCAATGGACAGCCTCTATTGCTTTTGAAAATAAACTGGCTTATCACATAAGAATGTTTTTTCTTCCCCCACTCAATACAAAGTGTGGGAAAGCATCGTGGGGCATTTAGGCTTTTTAAAGAAATGTTTAACTCAAAGAAACAATGAGAAATGCACAACTTACTGAAACAGATTTAAAAGGCCAGACATCAGGTATGATCATAGTTTAAAAAAACTGTATAAATGACAAAGGAGAAATGTATTTTAACAGATCTTTTCCAGAAGTGTTTTTTTTTTTTGTTTGTTTAGTTGCTTGGGGGTTTTTTTTCTGTTTGGTTAGGTTTGGGGTTTTGTTGGTTTTTTTCTCTGTTATCAGTCTTCGAATGGTCTCAGATTATTACTGAGCATGTGTTGGGTCCTTCCAATTTTTAAATCTCAGTAGTTCAGTTCTGTGAACAGCCCTGCTGCACACTGCTGAATGCCAGAAGAGAAGAAACATCTTTTATAGTCTTCCAGAAATATTTTATAGCCTGCAACAGTAAAAGGAAATTTATTGCATTGTTTTCCATTATCTAAGGGTCATCTGTGGAAAATTAAGAC
Source organism: Sclerurus mexicanus (assembly GCA_013396755.1). Lineage (NCBI taxonomy): Eukaryota > Metazoa > Chordata > Aves > Passeriformes > Furnariidae > Sclerurus > Sclerurus mexicanus. The sequence continues at coordinate 974,741 of VWZF01004274.1, forward strand.
TGACAGTGACAATTGAAGAAAAGAAGTAAGTTCCAGTCTGATAGAGTGCCTCTTCTCTAAGAAGTGATAATTGTTACCATTTTCATATGCCATGGTATATAGTTTTGTTCTCTAATGATATGTGTAAACACAAAGTATTAAAATCCATAAAGTTCCTCCAACATTGAACAGAGAATGACATCAGCATTTTGCAGTTTTATGTCCCATAAGTCTGGAATAGGTTATTACCAAGATTGGATTTCCAGAGGAAAATGTGTGTAGTTTACATGGTTTTCAGTATGAACTGGGTCAGGCACATCGATCTTCTTCCAGACTACTCCCTTTCTTTATACGTACAGAGCACTGGGACTGGGCAAATATAGGATGTTTATAGACTCAGCTATCATTTTCCTACATTTTAATATAAAATGAAAAGAAAATACCTTAAAGGAATTCTTACTTAGTTGAGGGAACACTGGAAAAGGTTGGGCTGAAATTGATGTTGAGCAATGGGAATTGTGTAAACCACTGCCTCTTATGCATGACATTTTTCAGCTTCTAGCCTGGACAATGTAATAAAACCCATTTGTATTATGAGTGAAGGGCCATGTGTGGAGGGAATGGCAGAATTATGTGGCAAAATTAGTCTCTAGCCTAAGCTGGAGTTGAGCCAAGCATAAAATTTTACAAGTCAGGTTTTTTTCCATTACGTGACATTGTCATGCTAAGCAAACAGAAATTATTGGTCAATTGCATACGCAGACAACTATGTATATGACATATGGAGGATGGTGAGAGAGAGCAAAAAAAAAAAAAAANAAAAAAAAAAAAAAAAAAAAGAGTCAGAAGCCTGGTTGCAGTAGTGTCTGAGTCTGACTCTCACTGTCTGAGATTTGACAAAAAGTCACAGTGCACTGGGAAATGCTAATGGAAGGGGAATGAAAGGACCCAGTGTTCTGACTTCCTGCAGATGAGCTGTTCCTCAGCAGAGAACTCAAAGTACTTTTCAGATTGTGCTGGATCTTGCATCAGTAGCAGTCTTGTCGTCAGAGATGTTTTATGCTTCTCAAAAGACTGTTTGCAGATTAGGGAAAAAAGGATGCAATGAAATAACTTTATTCCTTGTAACCATGGGGAAAAGACAGACAATACATGCTCTGAGATGCATCAGGGGAGGTGATTCTGTCACTCTATTCATCTCTTTTCAGATCCCACCTATTTTGAGATCCCACCACAGAATGCATCCCATTCTGGGGTCTCCAGCACAGGAAGGACATTGGACTATTGGAGCAAGTACAGAGAAGGGTCAACAAGTTGGTTAGCATAATGAAGTACCTCTCCTATGAAGAAAGGCTGAGAGAATTGAGATTTTTCAGCCTGGAAATAAGTGTGGCCTCCCAGCACCTGAAGGGTGCCTACAAGAAGGAGAACAAGACTGTCTTTCCTAGGGTATGTAGTGACAGAACAAGGGGGAATGGCTTCAAACTGAAGGACCATAGGTTTAGGTTAGATATTAGGAAAAAGTTCTTTACTGTGAGAGTGGTGACGCACTGAAACAGGTTGCCCAGAGATTCCCCATTCCTGGAAGAGTTGGATGGGGCTCTAAGCAAACTGGTCTGGTGAAAGGTGTCCCTACCCATGACATGAGGGGTGGAACCAGATGATCTTTAAGGTTCCTTCCTACCCAAAGCATTCTATCATACAATCATATGATCTTGTATATATGTTTACAGCTCTGATCCTTCCTTCCTTGGGCACCAGGCTGATGATATTACAGTTGTAGTCAGTTCTTGAGACCCATGAATATGGTGGTTTTCTTGAACAGGAGCAAAAATGAAACTGAAAATATGTCTAGTGGTACCCACAAAGATAAATATTCAGAGAGGGATATTAAGTAACCATAAACAAGTTAGAAAAATTTAGGCAGAAATAATAAAATTATTTTATCAACATTATTAAACTGCTGCTAGTAAGAAAACAGGAAAAAACACCATCTTGATGAATGGAATTCATAAGATATTTTTTTTTAAAAAGAATTCATAAAAAATTAGATTGATGTATCAAAGATATAAATTTTCTAAGTGAAAACAAGTAAATATAAAAATAATAATTACATTTTGTTATTTTTAGTTTATGAGGACAAATTTATTTAGGAGGGGGAAAATACTTCACTAACAAGCTTATTTCACAAATTCTAGGTTTTTCATTTGCCCGCCACACCTAGAGATCTCATTTGTATTAAACAGAACTCCATTCCGTTATTCTGAAGTGCATGTTTCTTCCTGGTATCATACAAACAAAAGATGTGTAGATAAGCGGGTATCAGCTATAATGAAATGTTTTTTTTTTTTCCTTTCTTTTTAATGTGAGAGCATGGATATTGCCTGGAAATATACATATCTTCTTGGTTTTAGCTATACTGAACAGATAACAAATTTTCTTCTCCTAAATATGGACTTCAACCTAACAATCATCTTTGATTTAACAAATAAGATTTCAGCAATTCCAGACTTGCTGATACAAGGAGCCTTTAGAGTATACATAGATAGCTTGCCTCTAATTTTTGTCTTTTTTAAAATATCAGCTTCATCTCAAAAGTCATTTAACTTTTGTCTCAATTTCCCCATATCCTTCATTTATGCCTGTATTAAGATGTTCTCAATTTCTTACCACCTATGACAGTAACTAAGCAGTTACTCAATTTCATTTTTTTTTTTAACTACACATGTATCTGAGATGCATCCCAGAAGGTGTTTCATTGTAGTGTAAAGTCAGTTTACATGAACTGAGAGTCTGATCCAGAATCTGTTAATGAATCTGGGCAAAAACTGAAAGGACACAACCCAAAAGTTGAAGCTGACTAAGTGCTTTGCTTGGTTGCAATGATTACCCATGGTCCTACACTGCTTTTACTATGGTGAACAAAAAGGCTCATCTTGTGTGCACTTGTGTGCATTTTGAGAAAAACATTCCTCTGATAGATTTGGATGTCTCCCTAGATGTCAAGAGGCAATGGGTGCTGTCAAGCTGCCCACTCACCAACCTCCCTGTACCTTTACCAAAGTGTTGCAGAGCCACATTTCCCAGGAGGAGGTGCAAGGGATCACAGACTCAGCTGCTACAGTCTGCAGCCAACTAATCGAAATTCATCTCACTCACCTGTGTAGGCTCAGAGGTGAACAAAATAGATGGCTTGGGATTTGCCCTGCATTCATTTATAATTTATGTGTTTCACTATTAGCAAATTGCTAGGTCCTTTCAGAAAGAGTACAGGCAAGTGATCCCCCATTATCCCCTTACAGCAGAGACTGCCATTTGTTACATCAGGAAGTGAGTGAGAAGAGGAATAGGATGGTAGAAGACAAAACAATCTCTCAGGTTCCTTTCCTTCAGACTCATTAAAAAACACAACCAGACAGCTTTCTGTTGTCATGTAGGTTTCCTTTACTAGGTAAAGAAATAATACATTGTCATCCTTGGCATTAGAGTACTTCAAAGGAAACAAATATTCTTGCTTTATTTTCTCCAGTGAAAATTAAACAAATAGCTTAGTAAAGAGTCTAAATGCCTCACCAGTAGTTTTGATAGTTTACTGCAGTAGTAAGAGAAGTTTATTCTTAAGATGCTGAGGCAATGTAGTTTGTGAGGAGATTTCTTCTATTCTATATGTAGGAAATTTTCATGAAAAAAGAGATATATAGATATTTGTTCTTTGATGTAAAGCTAGTATACATTGGAGAAAAGATATGCTCATTTTTACATCATTTTAGGATAAGTACTACCTAAAGAACTTATTGAAGTTACAAAGAATTTTTTTTGGAAAAAGTTTTTATTCACATCGTTAGTTTTGTTTTCATTGCCTAAAACCTTTTCATCAGTACAGAAAGCTGTTTTTAATACTAAAAAAATAAATTCTTATACATCAATAAAAAACAATTACCTGATCATTACTTTAAAGGAAAAAAGTTTGTCCATATGACTTCTGTACTACCCAGACCTGGACCCAACAGTCCAGGTGTTGCTTCACCCAGTCAGAGTAAGAAGGGAAGGATCACCTCACTTAACCTGCTGTCAAGACTCTTCCTAATGCAGAAGACCAGGAAGCCACTGGCCTCTGCTGCAAGGGCACATTGCTGGCTCATGTTCAGTTTTGTGTCTACCAGAAACCCCAGGTCCTTTTCTGCAAACCTTATTTCCTGAGGTTGACCACTCAGACTTTACTAGAGCATGGGTTTATTCAGTCTCAGTGCAGGACTTGAGATTTTTTTGTTTAACTTAATGAGATTCCTGTCAGTCCACTTCTCCAGCGTGTTGAGGTCTGAGCAGCTGATACCCACAATCATCTTGGGTATCAGCTGCTCCTGCCAGTTTTGTGTCATCTGCAAACTTGCTCAGGGTACACTCTTGTCCCATCACCTTTATCTGCTCTGTCATTAATGAAGATGCTAAGTAGTATTGATCTCACTATTGACCCTGGGTACACACTAGTGACTGGCTCCAGCTGGACTTAGTGTCACTGATCAAAGCCCTCTGAGCCCAGCAGCTCAGCCAATACTATCATTAATCTAGTCCATAGAAAATCAGTTTCTCTATGAAGATATTGTTAGAGACAGTGTGAAAAGATATAGTAAAGATAAAAGTTTCAATCTTCCCCTCCATCCATTGACCTTGTCATTTCACTGCAAAAGGCCACCAAGGTAGACAGGCATGATTTGCCATTCATAAGTCAATGCTGACTACTTTTAATCACCTTCTTTCTCTGAATATGTTTATAAATATTTTCCAGGATTAGTTACATTCCCAGGGATGGGGATAAGGCTAACAAGCAGTGTAGTCCCCTGTCTCTTCCTTGGTGCCCTTCTTTGAGGTAGGGATGACATTTTCCTTTCTTCATTCTTCATGAACCATCTCCAGTTGTCATGACCTTTCAAAGATAATCAAGGATGGCCTTGTAAATGAGATCAAACAACTCTCTCAGCCCTTGAGGGTGCATCCTATCAGGTCCCATCCCCACACCTCCTATGGAAGTTGTAGTGAAGTGGGTGTCTGCCTCTTTTCCCAAGTAACAGGTAATAGGACAAGAGGAAATAGCCTCAAGTTTCAACAGGGAAAGATTAGATCAGATATTAGGAAAAATGCCTTCACTGACAGGGTTGTCAAGCATCGGAATAGGCAGTCCAGGGAAGTGGTTAAGTCACTATCCCTGGAGGTATTGAAAAGATGAGGCACTTATGGATAAGGTGGAATTGGCAGTGCTGGGTTAACAGTTGGACTTGATGATCTTAAAGATCTTTTCCAAGTTCGATTATTCTATTGTCTATGGTCAGTTTGCTTAAGTGCTCCCTACCTCGGTCCTCTGGAGCTGAGGGCAAATCTTCCTTTTCTTGAATGAAATGTGTAGACTAATCATATCTCACGCTGAGACAGTTCTCCTTAAGACAAAGTGTTATTTTTTATTCTTAGAATCATAGAATCTTTAAGATTACAGTGGAAACAAAGAACTTAAAATAGTCTCTGAATGTTCATCTCTCTTATTTAAGTCTTTGATAGGATACCACTGAGATCTTGCTTAGTCATACTCCATAAGCCAGTCTATCCATCTAGTTTATCAATTCTTCCCTTATCAGAAGATTCTCCTTTTCAGAATTTCTGATGATCAAGTGTTGCTTTATTTCAAGATGATTTTTTGCCTCATCAGACTCTTATTTTCTTTTCCCTATTTCTTATATCAAAGTAAGTAAAAATGACCATGACCATGACAAAAAGTAATATTATATTTCAGAATTTATTTTAGAGAAATTCACATATATATTTGTGCAGTGTCAGGGCTCAAATAAATAAAGAAGCCAATGCTGTCTAGAACAGACTTTACTTCTAATCTCTTGTGAAGTTTAGAATGTGTCAGGTGTTCTTATAGATTGTTTATCATGATTATTATCAGGTCCAGATAAAGCTATACATAATTTGTGTGACTTTCAGCTATCAAAATGCAATAGTAACATCTACTAAATAATAATGGAAAGCAAGTTTAGCCTTTATAAAATCCATTGGTATGCTAAGGTCTATGTATTTATTTTCCCCTATTGTCTGCAGGACTGAATCACATGGCTGTGAGGTAGCCACGCAGAGAACTAGACAAGAGAAATGCAGTAGTTAGATAACCACCACCATCTCACTTTAAAAGACACTGGAGTGGGGGGTGAACATATTTTGTAAACTTTCTGTAAGAAATCCAAACATTTTTCTCTGTATAGAAAATTGCCATTGTGTACTCACACAGTATCTGGAGGCAAAATCAAAATCTGTGTCATACCAGCAATTTTTTTCCCCACAAAGATGCAAACCCATGTATACAGCATTTGTAAAGAAGACAAATTCATAAACAATGGCTTAAAACCAAAATATAGATATTTTGTTTTTCTTGGGAAATAAGTTTATATCTATATTAAAAAATAATATTCTTAAGAAAACTTCATTTAGGAGGATTTTGCCTTTATTTTCCTTCCTAGCTGACTTTTCACCAATGCATAAATCTTGTGATTTTCATATGGGTTGCAGATCTTAGACACTTTATTACTTCCATATCATTGAAATCAAGATTGGCTCTTTAAGAATTTCTTTTCCCAAGAAAGGAAAAATAACAGCCTAGTAGGAAACACTGCTATTCATTTTTAACGCTTCCTCTGCTGAAATAATGTTAAGCAGTGAGATATTTTTTTTGTAAAGATGGTTTGCAGAGGAAGTGCTAAAGCAAAGTTTCATGAATGTTTAAAGCAGACCTAACTTCTGCTGTCACTGGGGAAAACAATCCAAACTATAGATGTTTAAAGAAAGTCAGGTTGGTGGTATATATGACAAAATGCAACATGAAAAAGTTCTGTATTCATCATGTTCTTTAAAATCTGTGACATTGTTCAAAAGAAATATGTTTTGCTTGCTTGAAAGAAAATGAAAGGTTATTCACTCTCAAGCTCTTATCATGTCTCCAACCCTAAAATGCTATTTGATAAATAACTTAATTTCTTCATTTGAAAAAGAAGACTGTTTTGGGTTTTCAGTATGAAAATATGTTGAAGACATTAGTAAAATACCATATGGGGGTTTTGTTTGGGTTTTTTAATCCCATTTTCTGTCTACTGTATAATATTTTTTTCTCTAGAATTTTTTTTCTACTTCCCAGTAAGAAGTTTTTATGATTTGGTTAAATTATTAGAAATGCCTCTGCCCAAATTAAGGTACAAACAAGACCATATGCCAAAGTCAATAATATAGGTTTTATTTAATGGTAAATGTGAGTCAGAGATAGAAATAGGAAAAGGACGCAGGGGAGAAAGAAAGGGATTTATTTCTATTAAAATAGAAAATGTATCACCATTCCATGTAATCCGGTGGCATCCCATCTGTCCAGTTCTTCTGGTCTTCATTGTGGTGAGGGTCCCACAAAACAGAGAATCCAATGGATTGATATATTTTCAGGAGATGCCAAGGCCCCTACCCTACCCTGGGAGGGGGGGAGCTTTGCAGTCTCTTGCAACAGGCTCTGGATTTGTTGCCTCACTTGGATCACATCCTTTGGTGGTAGAAAGCCTCAGGAATGAGTTGGAAGGGTGTTTTGGGGGTCTTTGATGGTTTATGACCCCTTCTCAGATGCCTCTCAAGTGAATGTCCTGTGTGTACATGGTCTTCCCAGGGGTTGGAGAGTTACTCCTTTGTTTTGGTGTGGAGAGATTTTGCCATCCCACACCCAAAATCCTCCTCCCTTGTCATCCACTGAGCTCATTCTTAACACAGAGACATTCTTCTTTGAACCTTGTTTACCTCTCCTCAGACCTGAGATGATTAGACAATACTCCTATCTCAAGTTCCCCATCACAGTCCAGATCCCAGTCAGGAGACATTGGGAGTGGGGTATTTGGTGGTCGCAGACAGGCAGTTGCTTCCTTGCAGTTTGACAGAAAGTATTTCTATGATTTTGACAATGTTTAAGACATTAACAGCATTCAGTCCAGCACAGAAATGTTCATGATGTTGTATATAACCGCACCCAGATTTTTCTCAAGATTTTTTCTTCACATGTAGATCTACTGTTTGGTTTCAAATGCTGGTAGACAGAGTGTTTGCATGTGTGTCTATATGTAATATCCACAAGTTCACTTCCTAACTATTTCTCTTTTGTCTTCTGAAAGTAATTTTTTTTTATTTTGAATAGAATAACCCATGCACTGAGGACAATTACCTGATCCTTTTTTCTAGGATAAATAATGAAATTATTGGTAAAAAATGTATCCTGACATTAGAAGTTCACTACTTTTATGAAGATCTCCGTGTTCCTAGGGTACAGATTGTACATGAAATAGCAGATGGTTTCCTATATATGATGGCACAGATGGAGATCTAGACAGTAGGATTTCTGTATAGCTGATCTTAGGCATCACTCATTTCATAAAAAGGAAAACTTCTAGAGAATGAAGGACTTGACTGACTGCGAAAAATATCACAGACTCTCTTCCACTGTCTCTCTATGTTGGCTTTGAGATGCAAATAATGGGTGCAAGAAGGGCTCCAGGTCTTGAAAAATGTAAAGAATTTTCTCTTTCTGATGAGTTCCTGAAGGTATGCAGGCAAAACTGAGATTTTGTGCTTTACATCCATTCTTTTATTTTTAAATAACTGTATTCCTTGAGGATCTGAAAATCATACCTTATGTGTCCTCCAAAGTCCTAACCACCTGGTTTATAAATGGATGACACGCACCAGTACATTAGTAGACTAACATTCTATTTAAAATGTATTTTATATATTCACTTAGCTCTTGAGTAGCAAGGGCATTAAAATGTGTCTGCAAATCACAGTTTCTTTCATCTATTGAAACCGGTGTTTATTAATAAGTTGGGAAGTGGTTAAAAAGTCTCAGACAATTCTTTTTCATGTTTGCTAAAACATTTTGCATTCATACTTGTAATCACAGAAAATAGTCAATCCCTACAACTGCAGTTTGGAATTTCACAGACATGACTGGAAAGGGAAGACAAATTTATTTTTTGATGATGCTTTAGAAATGCTTCAATATCGGTGCTAAAGTTGTTATCCTTGAATTCTTCTCTGCCACATCTCTGCTTATCTTCCATTTCAGTGAACCTGAAAGAAGCCTTGTGGAGTGAAATGGTGCCTATGGAGTATTCTCTATATAGAGTTTTCCAAATCACTCACAAATTCTGTAAGATGAGGAAGGAATGATTTGCAGAAAAGCTATTGGTAGCAATCATTTTATAGTAGAGAAGAACTTTAGCTTGGTAGAAGATTGAAAACATTGGCTTGACAGGTAGTGACTTTTTCACTAGGTGAAACTTTGTTAGGAAAGTAAGTTACAGAATTATTTAATTTTTTTTACAAAGTTATTCACATTTCCCTTTCTTTTATTTTTTTTTTTTTGGTGGGGGGGAGAAAACACACCATAAGGAGAAAATGTGAAGTATTTCAATGAAATCTTTGAGACAGCTGATTGAGACCAAGCTTCAAGTTAAAAAAAAAAAAAAAAAGGGGTCAACGGTTAAATATTGTCACCTGAAAGATGCTAGTGCCAAAGAATGCATAAATTAATTTTAGTATGAAAAGTAGGGTCATTACAGTATTAGCTTTTTCTCCATAAATAGCATCAATTTACAAGAAATTAATTTATTTTATTTCCTTTTAAAACAGAATTTGACTGCAGTTTTTTAGCTGACCTTGCTCCTATTTCTGGAAAAGAATTGTTTCCAAGCACACTTTTAAAACTAAATTAATGCTTTTAGCTCTGTATGTTTAGCTGAATCAGCAAAACTACTGCTGAGCTGATGCCACCTCCTACATATGTATACGAGCTGAAATCCAGCACTTAATGAGGTCTTCCCTAATCTTTTGGCAAGTAAAGGAATAAGTAAAAGTCTTCCTAAGTTGCTGTCATAGCAAATTGAAAAACAATGTATCTATTATCCTAGCACTATGTTTGCACCAATAGAGTTTAAAATGATCAGTAACACTTTCCATTTCCCAGTGTTTATAAGCCAGCAAAAGACAATTGTGCAGAGGTGAAAAATTGCCGTGGAATTTTCCAACTGAGCGCCAGTCTCTCTGTGACATTTACAAATGAAATAAATGTTTTGCTTTTTTAAAAATGATACAGGTGAGGAAGAAAAAAGTGCCTGCCCCCCCCCAGTTTCCTGCATTTATCTTTTCAGGAACTATTCTGGTGAAGCTTTCTTATATTTACTGGACTTCTTTTTCTCACGTATCACTGTCAATGATATCCAGTGGGTTTATAGTAAATCCTTTGGGTTTATAGTAAAATTCTAAACTCGTGAATATCCTGAGTCTGTGTCAGATAATGATATGTGAGCTTCACCCTGAGAATGATCTCAATAACCACCTCTATGTGCTTAGATCTTGAGACAGTCATTTAAGCAGAGTGAGCGTCAAACCCATTGAAGAGACCAAGATACCACAGCAGGAACGCACTTCAAAAGTTTGGCTGATTCATACTCAAATAGGAGTGTGACTGTGCAAAACTTGAACTAATGTGCTTTGCAAACCAATGCTAAAAGTTGTCCTTTCCTTACCTGATCTATGGTATAAAGTATAACTTTAAATTCTGCAGCTGATTTTTTTTTGCATCTCACCAGGATGAAGAGTTGTCTTTATAGAAAGAAGAGAAAAACACATACATAGAAGATTTTATTAACTCATTAATTTCTCTCTCATACATGATTCAGATAGAACCTATACTCCCTAATAATTTCATTCTACTCTCTTTTTCCCTATTTTTCTCTGAATTCTTTACTTCATTGTAGCCCAGTGAGTATCATCATTGCTGGTCACAGGCCACAGATTTTTCACTAACTCAACAATACAAGGTTTGAGGGCCTGTCAGATTTTTTCTGGATTTACCTTTACTATTCTTGAGCTTATTACAGCTTCTTTTAGCTAATGAAGCAAATTGTCCAATAGTTAGATAACTTTCACCTGAGTTTGGATTTGTGAAATAATCTGATTTTAGTCTATAAAAATTATATCATGTTTATAAAGGTTTAACAGTACTAACACTGCTTAGATAAACTTGAGGGTCAACAAGAAAAGAGTCAAACAGATTGAAAACCCAAAAGTGGAACTACAGCCAAAACAGAAAGGAACTCCCAAAAAATGACCCTGAAAAATCCGGGGCACTGAGGACTTACCCTTGAGAAAGACTGATGGTTGCTCTCAGGACCTAGTCCCATACAGAAACTGTGCTATCACCAAAGAAAGGGATAGATGCTAGAAAGACACCATGTATTACTTCTAACTTCATTATTATTAAGAATAAACTGTAATTGCATCATTCAGGTTGAAAGTGTTAACAATATTGTAAGCAGATAAGATCTTCAGTAGTTTGTTCCACTTATACAGTGTCTCCACACAAATAGCATGGGCACTGCTGCAACTGAAATCAGGAAACTTTAGGAAGGTATTAACAGCAGCTATCTAAACAATATCTAAGTTCATATTTATGTCTTTCTTTCAGAAAACTAAGGAGATCGTTACTTGAAAGGAAACTCAAACGACTTTATGAAAAGAATGAAAGGACAGAATTACCCTCAAAACCCATTAGTGGAACACCGAATTTTCCTATTTGGCATATGATGGTTTCAATTAGCTAGGCCAGGCATAACACAGGTGGGAGGCTAAAAATAATTAGACAGGTATTGGACAATAGAAAACAAGTATCTGATTATTAAAAATGTTATTAACAAGGTTGGTTCAGTTTCTGAATAATTATATATCTCTGCATGAAACAAAACCACAGACATAAGGGAGGTTTGTGTAATGGACCCTTAGGGAGGAAAAAAATATCCCAGAACATAATTTTCAAGGTGCACATTATCAGCGTTGACTCTTTCCAGCTGATAGAATGAACCCACTGAAGTTTAGATAGAGAGGCACAAAAGTGTGTATACACCTGCATCAACAAATGCAATGGTCTTTAATGAGAAGAGGCATTGGGCCCAAAAAGGGTTATATGGACTCATCTTCTACTGTTTTAACCTGGTTATAAAGCAGAGCTCAGAGTGGTGAAATATAAAATATTACCTTCTGGATTCTCTCAAAATCTGTATATTGAATTAAAGTATATTTTGCAGGATCCAGTCAAAATGCCAAGAGAGACACTAAAGAAAGTAGAAGCAAATAAGGAGGAAAAATAAAAATCTAATAAAGAGATATAGACCTCATATAGACTCCAAAAATGAAAGTGTGGGTTTTCTTGCCACATGACATTACTTACGCCCATATATTAATCTCCCATATGTTAATCTGAAACACCACATGCCAAACTTGTCTTTGGATGTAGACACTCCAAAAGTTTCATCAGCAGATACCATTAAATGTATTGTTTTCCCCATGGGTTTAATTTTCATTTGATATTTAACAAAGGAGAAGCCCTATGTGAAAACAGCACACTTTATTCTAAAAACATGATTATAAAACTGGAAATATAATTGTAATATAGAAGCGTAAAACCAGAAAAGGCAGACATAAAAAAAACCAAACCAACAAACAACAAAAACACAAAAGCCCAAAAAAACCACCCCAAAAAAATTATTTCAATAATTTAGGAATTTTATTGGGAAGAGGGGATTTATGTCCCATTAACATGAAATTAGGATTAATTTCACCCCTTTCAATCATGACACCCTCACGAATTGAGATCTTACCCCTCTGCAGATTTTTTCAGAACATGGAAAATTCTGGTTGCTACCTACTGCAGCAAGGTCCCAAATGATTGAGCTTTCAAAAAACTTAAAGAACCTTTCTTTTGGCTGTATGTAATATATGTAGAATGTCCACTTACTTGATTATGAATATCTGTGATAAAGAAAAAGGGACTGTGGGGGGTTGATTCTGATACTCCTACTTATATTTTGCCCTTAACCACATTCCACTAGAAACTACGGCATCAAATCCTTGATCAGAGCAATTGTTGAGCAGTGACACAGTAAACTAAATGGAAATGGTAAATCAAGTTAGGAAGAAAGGCAATTGAGTTACAATTATAAATTTACATTGTAAACATTTTACAAGGTGTTGCACCTAAGCTTTTTGCAGCAGTCTAACTTCTGCTTAATTAACATGACGTAGAGACTACAAATTTATTAGTGCACGTTTTTAGTCCTTCATAGACACTGCATGTTGTTTTATTAGTGAAGATAGTAACCTTGCTATTTGGAGTGGAGGTTTTTTCCCACAAATTACCATTTTGCTATAGTTTGACATTTGGGGGATGGTAGCCATCCCAAAGGTTCCAAATAAAAACCCTGAGCATGTCTTATTGAAGTTTTATTGCAGCTCTACGAAATGTTATTGGAATGAGAACTATAAGCCAAGTTCTCCACAGCAGTAAATTTATATCTGTATTGGTCGTTCTAGTGCAGGTAAGTGTCCATATTTGAAACTGGAATTCAGAGCTTCCATTCAAAATAGTTTGGCAGTCATAACCAGTGGAAGTTTGTTTCTACATTTAATTTTTGTATTACTGAACATTTTTCTATGAATAAATGTTTATTAAAGAGTTGAATTTTTTCCCTGTGTTTTCAATGCTGCTCATTAAATGTCTGATGCTAAGCCTAAAATTTTTGTTGTTATCTAAACAGACTTTACTACATTTCCAATATGCATATTTTATGTAATACTGTGAAAGTGTTCAATTTTGCATTGCATATATAAGAACCTTAAGGAAGCATTGCCACAGTTAACAGATATATTTCATATGCATGAATAGTTTTGCTTTAGAACTATTTCAACTACTGGAAAAGTGCTAAACACATTCCAAAGATTATCTTTGGAATTCACAGGAGCCATATCATTCACTTTAGAAAAGGAAGGTTGACCAAAATTTTGTGCCATTCTTCAATAAATTGCATGGTAGAAGATCAGACATAGTAGAGCAAAACAGCTAGAGCTACTACTACTACTAATACCAAGGTTTCAAATAATATAATTTTAATTATGAAAATTGACAGGCTCATTAGTCTTTAATGGAAATTTAAAGGAGAGATTTTGATGCAATTTACATATTTAGAGCTTATTGTCAGATTTTTTTCAATTCAAGCAAATGAAGAGAGTCATCGAATAAAACTATTTTTTTCTTATCTCTTTAGTTTGTAACCTTAATTTTTCCTATCAAGTTTTTATGCCTAGTAAGTGGTGTACATTTAATCTGTCTTTTGTTAGCTCTATTTGATCAGGAAGAATAATTGAAAATGTCCTTTGTGTGCCTATGAGTTGCCACAGGATTTTGCAGTCAGTAGAATTTCTTGCCTATTTTGAAGTACAAACATGTTTGGGCAAGATCACTTCACAATAGGGAGGATGGCGTAATGCAAGTCTGTTGGTTATATTTCTCTTCTAGCAGTCTTATTTACACATAACTAAAAGTTATTAACTCAGGAAAAACTAATAGGTCCAAGACTTTCTAACTCTTTAGAAGAGATATTGCCTCATTCTGCAATGTATCAATTTTCCCTTCTACAAGATCTTCTCTAAATTCTACCAACTACACCAGATGATAATTATGTCTTGTTGGATTTGTTATTTCTGGCTGAATGCATTGATTTGGCATATTGTGGTGAAACATAAAGCTGCAAAACTCCCTCGTGTTTCTGGGGGAACTTTCAGCTATATTAATTTAAATTTTTGTTGAATTTCTGAGGAAAACTACTGAGGTCAGTAAATGAATTTTACCTTCCTTCTTCCTCTGGCATAATTGTTCGTGTAAATGCCTCTCTTTTCAAAGGATCTGTGGATATACATGTTCAAAAATAGTTTCCATTTTCTTTCATGCAGTTCTTTTCTTCATCAATAAAGTGGTACCTCTACCCATTTTTTCTGGTCCCTTCATCAGCTTCAATGATCCTCTGAAGTCCTAGACATGCAGATCTCTGAAGTTTCCTTAGTCTGAACTGTGAAACAAATAACAAGAGGTGAGAGTTCAAAAGTGCCAAAACAAAGACAGACCTTTTGGGTGTCAGTTTTTCTCTTAAGTGTCTCTAACTGTGCCTGGATAAAAGCATCCAAATACTTTTTAATTATTTAAATATTTATTTCCTCAGATTAATCCTCTTAAATATAAATATTCTTGCTTGCTTGTTTGTTTTGGAAGAAGTTCTGCAGAGTTCCAACACACAGAGGTAACATGGTTACACCACTTTTCCCAAAGACAGAACAAAGCTGAGGTAGCTTCTTCCACAGTAGAATTTTTCTGGCATAGCATTACCAAGTTTTAGGTGCCTTACATTAAGATAGCACAAAAACTGGCAGTAAAGACCTTAACTGAAAATTAAAAAGATGTTTATGTGATGGATGATGTATTTTCATCATAGTAGGGTACATTGTACAAAAATTAAAGATGATAATAATTGAAATTAATTTTTTGCTCTTATTATGGGCCCATATTAAGAAAATACACAAAAGAATTTTTTTTAAAAAAATCAAAAATAGAACCTTTAATGTAGAAACTCTTTGTTTCTAAGGTAAGAACTCCTCCCCAATATTTAAATTTATCCCCATATTTTCTGAAAATCTCAAAGCCTCATTTATATTATATTTCCATAGCATATGATTCCCTGTTTTGCCTTTCCCCCCTCAGCTTCCCCTTCCTTTTCTCCCTCTCATGCCTGGAAAAAAGTGTTGAACTGTCCTGCAGATCTGTTTTCCACCCAGGATATGTTTTCCTCTTAGACTGTCAGTCACTCCTTCTTATAAATTCAGGCTTCTGAAAATCAATGCTTTTCTCAATCTGAAAGTTATTGGCACAAAAACATCATGTGATCATCTTTTTCATTATATTTCCATTCATTTTCCCTTAAGAGGGAGCTGATGGTAGATGTTCAGAGCAACTTCAATTTTTTTATTTTTTTCTCCTGATCCTTCTAGGAATCCTATCCAGTTAAAAAATCATTCCTCTATGATCTCCTCTTAATGTCCTACTTTCTTGAGGAAGAATATGTTTTTCTTTTTCTAATTAACTGCCATAAGTTATCAATATGATCTACATCTTTCTGTTTATATTAGTTTTCTTTGTTGTTATACTTAAGTTTCATCCTGATAATGCTAAAAAAAAATAGCAATTGACTTGCTTCTCACTTTCTCTTTGTGCTAAGCAGCTTGTTTCTCTATAGGATATCCAGTTACACATTCAAACTAATTCTTTTCCTAATGGGATTAATAGTAGTTGCAATCTAGTTTCATAGTATTACTTTCCTATCAAGATGAACTCCAGAAAACCATGTCCTTTTTATGCTTAAATATATCTGTTCCTATAAAGTTGAGCATGCAAAATCCTTTTTCAAAAACCCCACCAGATTTTTTAAAAGCTAGCAAAGATCTATACTCCCACTGAATTTTCAAAGCTCTATAAACCTAGGATGTTTCATCATATCTGGAACTAGTTAAGTTAATTATTTTCCTTATACTTTCCCAAAATAATAATTTGATGGGTTTGCCTGAACATCAATTTGAGTTCAAACAACACTTCAGATGGAAAAAAATCTCATACATCTCAAAACTGTATCAGTTGATTTACAGGAATCCTTGTGCTGCAAAATGCTGACATCTCAGAGTTTGATTCCTTTCTATCTCTGTGAAGATACACAGAAGGAACAAACTTACTTTATAAAACCAACATTGCCCAGTGGGCAGAGTTAAACATTCTTTTTTAAAAAATACTCAACCCATCAACCAAGAAACATCTCTCTCCTGCCCCCAGAACAAGACAATTTAATGTTGTTTTACTAATATTATAAGGTTGTCTGCTAGCAGGAATTTTTAACTAGTTCTAGTAGAATGTGCATTTTTTTCTGTTGAGTTTCTATATTGGTCATTACAAGCAGCAAACATGAATACATGAAACACTTCATTTTTTTTTTTTTTTTTTACTTGGACTTCTATATTATTACGCTTATCAAAAAATGCTTATGTATGTTTTCATTTATATCATACCCACACTAACTAGGGAGCAGTGAACATTAGGCCAGAGTTAAGCAAATATGACCCAATTAGACATCACTGCTAAACCAAGGAATATGGAAAGGGGATATGGATATTTGGGGAGTATAAAGCAGTGCAATCAGACTTCTTAAATGTAGGTCAGAAATCTCAACATTGCTATAATAATACAAATTGGTCAATTTTAAGCTATTCGGTAAATAGGTCTCTCTGCATGACAAAGCTAACATTATCCCCGAGGGAGACTAGCACTTATTCTCAGCATGTGCTGCAAGTGAAATGTATCTAAAATTTAGAGGAAAAAAATGCATGTATTCAAAGTCAATAATTAAATAAGTGCCTTTGCTTTTTCTTTGTTCCTAATTTTGCAGGATTGTTTGAATATATGAATAGAGTGGGGAAAAAAAGTAGTTTATGGCAGTGAGATATATATTATGTAGGACCTGTACCAATTCTGCCATAATTTTGTAGCAGGAGCAAAGTACAGCAGTTAAACTTTGTGTCCTTCAATTTCTTTAGTAAAACATTGGAGAGTTAAGCACTGCCTGCCTTCTATTTTTTCTTTTTAATAGATGGTAGATTCTTAACACAATCAACTATTTTTTTAGAAGGGCTTTTATTAGGGTAAGGCTAGCAGCCACTATACAACTAATTATACAAGTAATAACCACTATACTAGTAATAAAGTCACATTCTTCTATTGGCAGAGATTTTCAAAGCTTTGAAAAAAAATAAAGAAAAAAGTCTAAACAAGTTGTTATTATTTAAGGGCAAGTTTCATGGCATCTATATATTGCTGAAGGAAGAGCAAAGCGAATCCAAACTGGGTAACTTTTAGCCTGTCTTACTAGGACTTCCCTAGGTCGTGAACCAAGGCACTTGGAAGCTAGGAACCTTGTGAGGGTTCTAAGGTTGCTATCAATTAATAAAGAATGAAACACAACAGTACAACAAAACTAGTTTGAGATCTGGAAGAAGCCTCACACATCCTGTGAAACACCTCAGTTTGATCAACTGATTCCCGTGAAGAGGAAAATGAAAGTAGTAGAGTAAAAAAGCAAGCAAGTTAATGACTATATTTGTGACCACCTCTAATACCAAAATATTTGGGGAATCTTATGCCTGCTGGTCTTAACTTGTCAGCTTTCTAAGAAAAAGGATATATGAAAAACCTGAAAGACTGAACAAACCACTGAACTGATTTGACTGGATTGAGAAAACTATTTATAAAGTGAGAAGAAATTAGATATTTATACAGTCCTGCTAATCAAGGAAATTTATTATTTTTAGCTTTCTCAACTTCCTATAGTGTTCTGGCTTCAGAAAATGAATCAGCCTAGCCAAGGCCATGAAAATGTGTGGAAGGATTAAACATGAGCTGGGCTTTGTGGAGGGTCTGTAAAGATGCCAATTAGATAGTGGTTTTCCATGTAAGTAAAATGTAATATATTTTTTTAAGGATGTCTTCTCTAATTAGTTGATCTGAAGTTGCTTTGAAGGGCAGTGACTTTGCTTCTACTTTCACAGAAGCAATCAAACAGAATAGGGCTGGAAGAGAGCAAATTAAAACCTAGTTTTATGACTAACATGTAAAAAGAGAAGTTTGGCTTTAACTTTCCAAAGTTAGACCAGTCAAGGTCTGAGAATTATAATGTCCTAAGGGAAATTATGATTGTTTATAGTCTACATCCAGAGTACATGAATGTACTCCATTTCAAACTGATAACTCCAAGCACTTGTCAAGGCTTTTATACTTAAAGCTAAGTTATTCTTAAGTTAACTATATTAAAAATTTGAGAACTATGTTCACAAGTTTATGGAAGCAAGAATCGCTTATAAGTGACCTGGATATGTGAAAAATAATAGTGATCCTAAATTAGCTCATAAAATGAAAATTGAGTTTATTTCACAAAACTTATTAAAAAAAATTGAATTGAGGGTCACCATTGTGAGGGGAAGACGATGCTTTTAGCCCTTTTTCACACCAGTTGTGCCTTTTCAGATAAACAAAGGCTGAGGTCTTAATTCATACTTGTATTTTAAAGTAAAGAACCTTCCTTACTCTCAAAGACCAGACAGTTTCTCTATCTTTAAAAATAATTTGGAATTAAATACACCATAAAATATATCACCTAAGTAAAAAATAAAATGCATGTTGCATGCCTGAAGTTTGTAGTCACAATGCATAGCCTTGTGAAAGATAAACACATTGTTAAAGATTTTTACTTTCCCTGTTCTCTAATTTGAACTCATCTTAAAAGAAACAACATGGTAAAATAAAACATTCACTATAAAGGATTGGGGTTTTTTGGGTAGTGTCTGAGAAATCCTTAGAGACATCAAATAAGAAAACAAGTAATTCTGAACAAAATAATTCCTTTAGTACTCATTTTGCATCTTCTTAAAAATTCCAGGTTGTTTTAAACCTTTTCTTAAACATGTGTCATAATATCTAAATAATAACCCATACACAATACACCTGGGATGGAGTTTTATAAGCTGTCAGCTTGTAAGTATGCTGACAGTACAAGCAGTGGCTGAACTGGACAACCTTTCCTTTTGTTGATATAAGTGTCCAAAATATTTGCTACTAGTCTGCACTGGTGATAAGAAATCCCAGTTTTATGCAGCCACTGGCAGTTTCCCCAGGACATACCTCTCATTAATTCCAGGATTTGGGTCCCTACTGACATGTTGCTGGAATGATGTCCATTGGAGTCCAAATGAAGATGAGCAGAAAGGAAGATAATACAATTGTGGTCTTATTCGGAAACCATATTCAACTTTAAATCCAGTATAATTAGGCTTGTTTTAAGATTGTCTTTCCTACATATGAGTCACTCACATATGAGAGGATTTGGCTCTAAGGGCCTTCAACAAGCTAGTAAGGTTGATTAACTACAAATGAGAGAATACTTAATAAATCAAATATTAAATTCTTTTTATAAGTGCTGTAAGATTTTGAACCAGTTATACTATGTATTATGAGAGAATTCATAGAATATAATTTCCAGTTCCTCTCTGTGAAAATTGGATTTCTGAAGTAAAACTATATAAGATAAAAATACTATATTCAAGTAACAACTCTTACCAATGTTTGTTAAATGTTTTGTGTTAGCTGAGAAACAATTTGCCATGTAGTGCTATTTTACTTTTAATATGATGAGCTTTACTGCCAAAATTCTAATTAGCTCCAACCTATCAGCCATTTTTGAGATTAGTTGTACTCCATGTGGCATTCTAACCAGAATTAGGATGATTACTGTAGGACTTAAGCATAATAGTCTGTTCCTTCAAGAAAGAGCTTACCCAAGGAAGTAAAAAAGAGTATGTACCTAAAATTCACTGATGAGCTAGGGTGCTTCTCACAACAGGTTTTTCATAACCAATGGAAATACCAGAAGTCTGAATTTCTGTGACAAGTCACAGCAGACTCACCTGTATAACAATTGGTGACACTGAAATGGGTATGAAATCTGGCCACCATTTCATTGGCCCTGCAAAAAGAAAAACGGAAGGCACTAATCTGGTCTCCTGGTGTACAAGTGACCACTTGTTCCATTACTGTTAGAACTTCTACAATCTGAACTCTGCTGCCCTACAGAAATGCTAACAGCTTCAGGAGCTCACTTAAGACACTATTTGTCAACATCACAAGATTGCACTGTAAATAATGTTTGGAAATATAACTGTGTTTAAATTTGATGTCACCAAATCAGGCTCTCTTCCTGCGCTGCTCAGATCTTCTTCATCCCTCATAAATCACCTTCGCAGCCAAACTCAATTTTCAAGGAGACATTGACTGAATGAATAATTCCTTCCAAAATAAACATCTAACCAAACTATCCCTTCACAAAGTTCAACAGATACAAGATATAAAAAGCCAGAAACTGGGGTGAAAACATTGCAGTCAAGCTCATGAATAGTGTAAGAAAGCTGTCACATCCCAGAAATCATAAAGAATAAAACACCAATTGCCTAAACTCTGTTATTAAAGCAAAATACCACTCCAAGTCCCTCTGCCTAAATCCCAGAATATAACTGCTCATTACAATGTCTTTGTTTCTTGAATACTCAGCACACCTTTTAGCTAGTACTTTTTACACCCTTGCTGGGCAGAGCTGATCCTTTCTGGCATGAGAAGCACAGCCAACAGATTATGTGGGAGCAGTGCCGGTTGGACATCTTTCCCTTAGAGCTGTGAAGGGGCTTGAAATACAGAAAATACTTAGTGTCTTTGTCAGTTATGGAAGAAATAGTTGGGAAAAGTTGATAATGGAGAAAGGTCACAGAAAACAGGATGGATGCTAAAACAAGTCTCCTGGATGTTTTCATTTACAGTGCCCAAGGTTATGATGGACTCCATTTCTGAATAGGTACCATTTTGCAAATCATGTATCCCTACTAATATAGTCCTTCTTTCAGCTTCTAAAGAGACTTTTGACCTACAATTTTCATTCTGCTTCTCTGTGGCAGTTGATGTTGTTTTCATAGCTGATACAGCAGTTGTGTGACATGCCCCATCATTGCCATTTGAATAAGCATTATTGGTGTAAGAATCTATACGGAGCACAAAGACCCAGAAAAAAGTAATGTGCCTGCAAACTGACCTTATGCTACCACTGTTCCTTTAATCAGAATAGGGTTTCATCAGAACTCTTGCTGTTTATCAGTTCATTTCACATTAGCTTTGTGTGCAACTTAAATTAGAAGAACCATAACAGGGCATGGTAAATTAGATTAAAATAATGGGAGGATCAGCAAGAGAATCAGGAAGACAAAGATGCTGATTAATATAATTTTAAATAAAAATTATTTCATTTGTGACAGTTTGCCAGATGAAATTTTATCACCTAATTTGTATGTGTGCACATTCACAGACACACATGCAACTGCATCAAAAACTAGGAGATTTTCCATGAAATCTGGTATAAAAGGTTTTGTATTTTTTATTCTATTTGAAAAGAATCATTTCATTGTTGTTTAAAGAAACTTGCAATCACACTTCTCACTTATCTGATAACTATTTCTTATATTTTTTCTTTTATTATTATTTTTCAGGTGAACAGTTTTCATTAATACACACCAAAAGGAACTACAAAAAAAATGTCTGTTGTGATACTCAATCACATCATTTGACCAATGGATTTCTTTCAAATTATGCTATTTCAGCAGGTTTCCCCTGACTTTGTCAAGACACTTTCAGCAAGTGAGTGAAAGAGCTCAGCATAGCTTATGGCACCATCCATCAAATTTACTAGCCAAGTATCACTGACAAAAGAATGTCACAGAAACTGATTTAATAGCTAGGCAAAAAAGTGAGGTAAACAACTGTTCTACACAGCAGAGAATCCTTACTGTATAAAATACAGTGCTTTCACCTGCAGCACTACAGGCTTGCAACTGATAGTGCTTGAACTATCAGCTGATAGTGCTTCATTGTGTCTTGCCTAAAAAGTGATTGTTATACTGATATGTTCTATGAAGAAGCAGACAAATATTAGAATGATAAAAATCAGATTACTTCATTAGTAGCAAAAAAGCGAGACTGTCCAATTTACCCCCACATATCTTGCTTAATGGCTAGAGAATTATGTTGATTGCTTCATATTGTAAATTTCTGAGAACACAGATAAGAGTTCTACAGGGACAGGTAGATCCTAATGAGTTTCTGGATCAGCTGCAGGGTTGGGTTCTGTTTTGGTAGAATTAAAATTTGGGACAAATATACATAATCCATTATTAGATCCTGCCAGATAGACAGAGCTAGGATGCATGTTTTATATAGGTAGGTGGAAAGATTTCAGCTGTTTATGGGCCTGATGCCTGAGTCTCTGCTGTGATTGCAGTTAGGGCTGTAACAAGGCTTGAAAAGGGTCATGATGCTTAGGAACCAAGAAGTAAAATAGACACTTTTCTGGTGTGACAGGATAGGATCAATACCTGCAGTTGACTGTTGGTTGAATGGTCCATTATTAGTTGAGGGCAGAAAGGGTTGTCAGTGTTACCAGTAGGAGCAAGGTTATGACTAGGAAGTTAGTGCTGAAATGCATAATTTACTATTCGATTCCCCTTGATTTATGCAGTGAAATAAAAGTAGTGCAGTATTGTAAATGAGCGGTTAGGCTGCTTAAAGAATCACTGTCAAAGGTATCAAAGTTCTAATACAAATTTGTAACAGCGTGACTCTAGCAGAGTCCAATGGCAAGGTTCACTCTGTTACTATATAGCTGAAGCATACATAGGAAAATCAGAGTAGAATCAATTCACAATGATTACGTGGAGATTGGGGATGCAAAAGAGTAAAGCTGCAAAAGGTATGGATACTAAAAGATAAGAGTGCAGGAGGTTTAGCAGCACTTAATCATTGACTAATTTAACATTTTTAAAGTGGTTCAATAGGATTTGCTACAATTTTAGCAGTGACTTAGTTATAGATTCACAATAACAACATTCATACTGTAATCAACTCATGCACACACACAAGCAAAGAATGTGTACGTCTATATCTATGTGTGTAAATGTAGCTACCAAAAATTCCCCTCAAGTTCAGTGAAATACTCATGGCAAATCCCTTAGCGCTTCCTAACAGGTGTGGGTTGCACATCAAGGAGTTTGTGTGTGTATGTGTGGGTATCAGCCTAGACCAGTCTTTAGACTATCGCAGACTTGAGGGTTCACAAGCTCTGAGAAGTGTTCCGCACAGAGGAAGGTGTTGGCACAGCCAACTATGGTCCAGAAGAGCTCATAAGATCTAATTTCAGATGCCCTTTATAGGGTTGCAACATGACTGGCTTTAGACATCAGCAAGTTTCTATCCTGGCCATAACTCAAGTTGGTAACTGCCAGAAACAATTTCTGAAACACTTGGAAATTGTTTCAAAAACTCCAGCAAAAATAGTTGTTCCTCCTGGACTACAATTCTGGTAGGGATGTTCCAAGGAGGGTAGGGAGGCAGGGATGTACCAACAGATGCAGTGGACTCACGATTCAGTATCCAGAGTTTGAAAATAATCCTTCTTAATGGGTTCTTTCCGTAAAATTCTGGGTTTAGGTGTATAGCACATAGTCAAAGCAAGATTCTCTTGCTTAAATGCTGAAAAATACCTGAGGGAAGTTTTATGAATTCGGCAATTGTAAACAGATAGCAGGAAAAATAAAACAAATAGCAGGAAAAATTCCATTGCCAAACTAAAAATAAAATAAGCAATCAATTTTTTTGTGTCCCTTGATAATACTTTGCAACACAAGAATAAGAATGCACTTTGTGGAAGAGCGTTTTTGTTCATTTTCACAATCATATATTTAGTTGTAAACAAAATTGCATGATTTTGGTGTGTAATTTTAATTGAACATATTGATTCAAAACAGTCTAAATGAAGTGTCCATGTACTTGCAACATTTATCAATGCTTAAATACAAAATCCTCAAAACTAAAATTAAACAATAATAAACACTAAAATTAAACAATAATATTATTATAAATAATAATAAATTATAATTTTTTACTTCCCTTGAGTTGCAAAAAGTAGCAAGTTGTTTTCATTATTATATCATTAAGTACCGTAAAAAGTAGGATTGATGATAACAGATCATAGTTTTATTTTAACAAATGACCCATGCCATTCTACTGACTAGGATTTAAAACAGCTATGTGGAATAGTTTTATTTCTAGTTGTAAAATACAACTATTTTAGTTCCTCTCTCCATATGATTCTATATTATTGCAAAATTTTACTCAATATGTCTTTAATAGGTTTTACAGGAGGTTGTAGAAAGAGCTTTCATAAAACTGAAGGTGAAGCAGAGCTTCTGCCCAAAAATGCCAATTTATCAAATAGTTCAGAGCAAATGATTATTTTGTCCCACACCATTGATTAAAGTTTCAAAAGTTTTCCTCTTCCATCCCTTATTTTTGTTAAAACCTTTACTAAATCATAGAAAACAACAGTCACAATAAAGACACTAACAATTGTTTTCTTTTATACACCAGAGGAATAATCACTGAAGTTTTGTCTGTTTTCCATTAAGAATATGTAGGTTACTGCTAAATATTTTGCAGAGTGGAAGGTAGAGGGAGGAATATTCCCAGCATAAGACATTTCAACTAGACATTTTTTGTTCAAGAGCAAGAATATTTTGCAATGGAGGTCTGAGGACTAGTAGAAGACAATCACAGAAACTATTAGCTTACTGTAAGCACTGAACAGACATCAGTGTATTGTGCACATAGAAATGTTTGAAACTAACAGTCAGTTTAGACTGTTGGCAAAAAAGAATAGGTTAACGTTGGGTTTAAGCAGCACATGTCTTTTGAGGCCATCTTGGGCTGATCCAGCAGTTGGAGATATGGAGTCATTATGAACCTTGATAATTTGGCAGTGACAATCACAACTGATTGTTGTGTGAATAATTATGCTCTAGCTCATGAATCTTATCTACTGTTCTTGCCCAACCTAATTGTTCTGACATGATGAGGGGAAAAAATTTTAATTGATTTGAACATTTGGATTATCCTACACCTAAATTTAAGTAAATATCAAACAACCCAGTCGTACCTAAAACTAATTGTTGTCTTAAGAGTAAATGTTATCATTGCAGCAATTAGTCTATCTCTACAGGCTGTTTCAGACCCTAACTGTAACCTGAGTGTTAATCTAAAATTAACAGTAATGACCCTTTTCTAAACTCTATAGGATATGACAGGATACAATAGATAATTGTTCCTAATGATGACTTAACTTGAACTCTAATCTTATTTCTAACTTTAGTCTTTATCTTACCTCTTCTATTAAAAAACAGACAAACAAACAAACAAACAAAAAAACCCAAACAAACAAAAAAAAGACATAAACCCAGGAAAGGGTCAATTCACCCTCCCCATACTAGTATCTGCTTTAGTATTGCAGATAGGATAGGCTGCAGTAATAAAAGAAGTAGTTTTAATCTATGGCAAACCCCAACTTTATCCACAGTAATTGCCTCAGAACTGCTTCTAGCAAGTTGCTCCATCTGCCCCTGACAGCTCTCCTTCTAGTTCTGGCAGCCTTATGAGATCTAGCAAAAATTCTTCTGATGTCATGAACCCCCAAATTATCCTTCATATAAAAACCACTCAATTCATCTCCATCAGACCTACAAATATCAATCAGACTCATCCCTGAGGAAGCCAGACAGTTCAGTTTCCCAGCAGTGACCCACAAAGCTACTTCATCTCAGCAAAGTAGACTGGCAGAATGTGCTTTAAAAGCTGTTTGCCCTTTAAAAGTGACTACTCAATTGGGTAGATATAGAAAAATATATAATTTTTTTGCAGTTTTGTTACACATTCACACACACACGCACATATGCTTTTCATGACACACAGAGAAACTTTGGTGAAACTGCAGTTTAGATGTAGCTATGAGCCTGTGAGGCTGAATAAATCATCAGGAATAAAATACAGACACTACTCTCTGGGCTATCAAGCTTAATCTTTTTCTGTCTTTGGCAGCCATACCATAGAGCTACATCTAAATATATTAAACTCCATTTTATAATAATTTAGATTTCTTGCCTTGCTGATGAAAACCCAGTTCAGAACTGTTCTCCTCTAATGGTCAAGCCTCTCTTAATATCCAGTTTAACCTTCACTATGGACAGTTGAATTAAAGTGCACATACTTAAATTTAACTGAAAAAAAAAAAAGACTGAACTTTGCAGATAACAATGCAATTTCCTCAAGAAGCAGATGGCTCCTAGGCTGGTAAGCACCATCCCCACAGAGGTGTGGAGTTTGTTGTAAGTTAATATACCTGCCATGGAACAGGGCAAATTAGTTCCATTTTGCTCTGCTTATAGCACTGTGTCTTCAAAATGTCCAGAGTATCTCTACACTGTCCTGAAGATACTTAACCCTATTATCAAAGCTCTCAATAATTTTCATAAAACTGCTGGTATTAAGTATATTTTTTTCATATGCTCCATTTTGTCTGTCTAAGTAACACTTGGTCTCTAAAAAAACACCAAAACACCAAAACCCCAACAAAAAAACATAAGAAACAACCCTGAAACAATTTTACTCAAAAAGAGAGATAATGAAGAAAATGGGGTAAAAGAAATACAAAAATAGAAGCAAAAGATATTTGAAAGCTTGGAGCTTG
This sequence comes from Sclerurus mexicanus, assembly GCA_013396755.1. Taxonomy (NCBI): domain Eukaryota; kingdom Metazoa; phylum Chordata; class Aves; order Passeriformes; family Furnariidae; genus Sclerurus; species Sclerurus mexicanus. The sequence goes on from VWZF01004274.1 coordinate 1,001,875, forward strand.
AAAAAGGAAATTATAAAATGTATTTATGTAACTGTAACAAAACAAATCAATATAAAAAGTTTCCTATTTATTTTGATGATGCAAATCCACCAGAAGAAAAAAAAAAAGATAAAACCAAAGGAAATCACTACATATGCTACTGTATTTCTTGCAACTTTAAATTTGTATTGCAGTTAATGAATTCTATAATATTGATTAGATTCAGAATTCCATATATTTGGTTTTAATTATTAAATTGTAAATAATAATGAAAATTAATCAACTGAATATGACTTTAAAGGCCCTGTTGAGGGAAAAGAAATTCTCCACATGTCTGAGTTCTGTTATGCGTTTGATTTTTTATATATAAACTGGTCCTAGAATTCTAGGTACAATGCAAGATAAACAAAATGCTGTTTAAGAAGGAATGTTCCCTTGACTAGGCACAGCATAAACCAATGTTGAATTATGTATGAAGATTAAGTATTGTTATGAGGAAAAAACCCACTTTTTTCCATTTTGATCTAGTTTTGAGTGACAATTCTTAATTGCATTGATTGATAACTTAAAAAAAGAATATTAAAATTTAAAGAAATACTATTCATGTATCTCCTATAAAGCTAACTTACAATGTTAGTTAACCATTTTTTTTCAATGGTTAAGGCCTAAAACCAAGGATTTGTTTTCAATATGCTTTTTGGGGTTTTTTACTATAATTTTCTTACTGTGAAGGGACTAACTTCTTTTACAGCAGGGATGCTGGATCTGCATTCACTGGGAATATTTCTTAAGTTTACTCTACATTCTAATGTCCTGATCTTGCCACCGTACCTTTGCACTATATCTTTTAGACATAAATTCACAGAAGTACTGAATACATATCATAGGCCTCACATACGTTTAGAAGCAAATTTATATATGAGTTAAGAAGAAAAAGGATAGATTTATAGGTGTTGTCAGTTTTATCCATAGCCATGCTTCCTTCTTTGCAGTCTCATCAGATCTCTACAATGAATACAAAATACAACCAGGTCACTAAAAAGTCATCTGCCAGATCACATACTGATTTGAATGGAAGGAAATGGTGTGGATCATAAAGTGGTACTATAAAATATGAGTCATGGAGATATGATAACAGAGACTCTATTCTGTGCTTTGCTCTGGTTTAATTTGTTTAAATCAGTACAGCTGAAATCTCAGTATTATCACATTTCAATTTTGAAATTGTGACAATTTCAAAAGTCTGTTCAGTATTACAATATCAGAACTGAAATTTTGTTTTTAAGGCCATTTTCAGTTGGACTTATTTAGATGTATTTTCTGAGATATAACTTTCATACTGTTTTAACTAACTGTTTTATGGAGAAAGAAACCAAGTAAATGTCAAGATTTGTAGACTTTCTTACAGTTCCTGAATATATTCAAAGAGATTGACATATCAGAATAGCTATTGACTAATGTAATGCCAGAGATATAATTTTGGAACTGAAATAAATGAGATGAAAACCACACAGATGAATACAGACAGTATCACTAATGAAATGCATCAAAACTAACTTACACAGTAGTTGTGAAGTTTGTCCTTTTTATTTATGAGCTTACCTAAAGTTTAAAATAAGTCTATTTAATGAGGAACTTAATTTCAATATTCTGAACAATTTTCCAGTAGAAAAGGAAAACATTTTTAAAGGTTTTAAAATAGCAAGCAGATAGTTCTTGATTTAAATTACTTCCATTTTTAAAACCACTGTAGTTTCTCCTATCAACTTTTTCTATATATTAATGTTTAAACTACAATTAAGTTTAACACAATTTCTGTCATAGTCTCAACAGTATGCTAATTCTGCTATCACTTTATGTACATGAAAGGATTTTTCTAATTTTTTTTTTTTTCATTGCAAAGATATAAGGTACTTGAAGCCTCAGAGAATGCTCTAAATTTGTTGCACCTTCTATGATAACTTAATAAGTATCCATAGTGGATTTATCATCTGAACAATTTATTGTTCAAAGTTTGTCTTAGCTTTGAGATCAAAAATTCAGTTTAAATTGACTCTTATGTCAAAACCAGATAAAGAAAATACATTTGTCTTAAGGCACCATTTAGTACTGAGTGTAGTAGGGTTTGGGATTTTGTTTTACTTTTCTTGCTTACCTACTTTCCTTACTGTTCATTGATTTATATTATGTTTAAATCAGCTACTCACTGAAATCACCTAATGCTTATGACCATCAAAGATTTCAGCAGCACACAGCTTCTAATGTTTTCTGAAGTTTCCTTTTTCAGGGCTTTAACAAGCCATTTAACTGCTCAAAGACAATATCCTGTTTCTTTCCAGTTCCTTGTAGATCTGACCTGGGAGATTTCTTCTCACTTCCCTGCCAGCACCAATTTAAAGGCAGTGGCAACCGTAGTGAGACCAGTCCAGCTATGCTGGCAACCTTTGGTCTTGCACAGGGCTGTCTGTGCTCAACCAGCCCTGAACTTCCTCCAGGATGGTGGCTTGCCTTGACTAATGTTGAATAAGAGCACAGGGGAAGAGAGGGAACAGAAATCTTATTGCACAACAGGAAATTAAAGACATTGCCTTGTGTAGGCAGAGAGTACAAAAAGGTTAAGAATGGATACGATTATTGTCATCATGCACAGAGCAGGGAGGACGGACTGTGAAGAGGTATTGCAAATAATAGCCAGTATCAGGTACAAACTGGTCATGAATGAGTCCAGAGGTTGAAAAAACTGTTGCAGTGTCACTCTTAAGTCTTACTCTGTTACTGTCAGATGTTACTACCAATAAAATTTTGAGTGCAGCATCCCAAGGAGAATACCAAGGAAAAAAAGTTCTGAATTTTCCTTTTATTTGGTTTCCAGATGGAATTTGTGTATTATGGTGCTTGAGGTAGGAAAAAACTGAACTGGAACTACATCTCCTCTGCTTCCATATTCCCATATAATCTGATTTGAACTCTCCAAATGATATAGGATGAATAGAATTTACTCTGTCATTTCATAGTCTTTAAAAAAAAAGATAGTGTAATTTGTTAAACTGGCCCTCAGTACGGTTGGCAGCAGGAAGACCTGAGTGCCATGAAAAAGATTACAATGGTCACAGAGCTGCAGAACTGAAAAGGCCTTCAAGTAGCTATGTAAAACAGATTGTTGCCTTCTTTGTTTTTGTGAAAGTCTTTTGTGCATTTGTTCCATTTGGTGAGTCAATCATACTGATTCTTTTCATAATAATGTTTATATGTGAATGCATGTATGTATATACACAATATGTTCATGGCATACATTGTACTGAAACATACATATATATATATATATATATATATACATACATGTGGTATCATACTATTTGCCATGTATTATAATACATAAGTGATATTGATTATTATCCCATAAATAAAATTGCAAAAAAGCAATCATTTTTAGCTTAAAATTTTGGGGATTAGTCTCAGATCTATTTCAGTCATAAGAGAGAGTTATTTTTAAGATTTTCAAACTCTCTATTGTGAACTGCTTCACTTCTAGAGCTATGTTTCACCAATTTAAATATAATACACACTAATGATTTCATGAAGACTTTTGGGCAGAAAATAATTACATCAACTATCCACTTTATCAGCTTGAATGAGGTATTGTACAGCTTTCAAGGCAAGGCACCTACAGTTCTCTGCTCCCTCTATCTCTGTGCTTTAACTTTCTGGATGAAAGGTTTTTGTCCTAATTTATTGCATTTGCAAACAGGTATTAAAGATCCCAGTGCAAAGTTTATTATTGAAATATCGGGGTCTAACCTTCTTCCACTATTAGAACTTAAAACAGATGGGCTAACAGTGAACGCAATTGCAATGAGGAAAAAGATTTCCTGGTTCTGACCTAGCATAGGTCAACTCTCACAAATGTGTATTTCTACTAACTTTCACATAGTCATTCCAGATTAACAGATGTGGAAGTGATTCAGCAGGTAGAAAATATCTCCTATCAAATTCAAAGGCAATCTTGCTGCCTTTGGTTAAAATTACATTAATGTAGGAGTCTAACTGGGTCTCTCCCATCCCACTCACTTTTCAGACCTGTGTTGGGTTAATCTAAGAATAATAGTAGCTTATTCTTTCATGTCCCACAGTTTATCTATCCAGTACTATATTCACCTGAATGTATGTAGATATTTTCCCTGAGAGTTTATTTTGAAAGAGTGTTTGGGGTATTTTGGATCATTTGAATTATCAAAGGACAAATGAAAGAGGACTCTGTTGCTGTTAAAATCTTGCTTGTTTACATAACAAGCTGTCCATCTGCCTCTAACATCAGGAGATTGCCATGATGGTGACCAACACACATGTACAACTACAGCTCTGACTGTCACAAAGGGCCTCTGGCCTTAAAGGGGCTTTAACTGTGAAGAGAAGTAGTCCAAGGGACTAAGGGTGCCCATTGTTGCTTCCCTCCAGCACCCCAGAGCCTTGCTTTCTGAGCTGCTTCACCAGCCTTGCCCCATCCTCCTGGTCCTGGGGCCTCATTCTGTGATGCTCCAGGATGTCATGTCCTTCCGTCCCCTTTGGGCAGTTCTCTGTCCTGTGCTTGCTCCCCTGAAGGGCTGCCCTCGTCCTACTCATTATAAGCTGCCTTACTGCCCTCCCTGAGCTGAGCTGGAGTGATGCCCAACTTGGTGAAAGGGCACTTTTTACAAGGCATAAGTCCTGCCCACAAAGCTAGGAAAATGTGAGAGCATTCAGGATTTAGTCCAACACTTCTGCTCACGTTTCTCAGACTCATGACCAGGCTATATTTGGATGATTGTCTGATAGTCTACTCGAGGAAGGACTGTAAAGAGGGATGTAACATTTATTCTGATTTTAAAAAAAAACTTCTGCTTCCACCAGCTGCAGTAAGAACACAGCCACCTTCCAATGCTATATTTTATTAATACTGAAAAAGAACACTAGCTTCTCTGACTTTTTCATAGTGACTTAAGCTTTTATTTTTCTCAGATAAAAGCTTTAAACAAAAGCATTTACTTGCACAGGATACACATGGAGCTCCATGCAGATGATGTGTTGAACATGAGCAATGGATACACATACAGTCACATCTCTGGAAGGATGGATTCCAGCACCACTGCAGTAGCAGCACATGTCGAAGTAGCAGTACATTTTCCCATAGAATGTAGAGTTGAAGAATCTGTTCTCTGTCTTTAGTAGTTCTTAAATACAGCTCCAAAATGCTTTTTCATACCTCTGTCCAGAATAAAACTGGATTGTACCACTTCTGGATTTACACTACAATCAACAAATAAATGTTACATTCTGACAGGAACTAAAATAAACTAACCTCTCTGTACAACTACAATTAAACATATCACTTTACAGAAAATTGGCAATGCAAATGACCAAACAGAATACGTAGATGTTTTGCTGAATCAAGTCTTTGGATTTTCATTTTAAATGTTCTGTTAGTGTTTCAAATTAAAACAATATTTCCATCATCTCTTCCATTCCTGTACAGGAGATGGACACTGGTAAAGGTATCTCAATATGCATCCAACTGCTAACAAAATGGCTATGAACCAGTGCTACCACAACAGGCTAGACTGACATTTCAGTCTACGTACCTACAGGAATCACTGAAATTCTTAAATTAGCAGTCATCTTCTATTATATCCCATATATCATCATGGCTAGGCTTCACGAACAAAGATTTGCAAGGGCTCTACCCACGCTTGCTACAAGCACGCTGGTGGCTAAAAAGGCCAATGCGAGATAGGCAAGTCCGATTGCAAAAGGCACAGTGGAAAGTCTCCATGTCTTTTTGGTTTTGTTTCAGTTTGACTGCCGGGAAGACGCCCGTTGGCCACGGCAAGCCAACTGGGTGAAGTGGGAGATGAGCTTTGGTTAGGCCACATTTTCTAGGTCCCTCTCCATGTGGAGCAAGCAGTGTTCTCCTTGAAAAAGGCTGCTTGGTCGTTCAGGATGCTGTCAAACCAGACTGTCATCTCCAGGTCAGTCTCGAGCAACCAATGTCCTGAACCACCTGCATGCAGGGTTGGGGCTGCAGCTTCCAGTGCACCTGCCATTTCATCCCTCACCTGTCACTACAGGGCTTTGCAATTGTGGGAGAAACCCTAGAGCCTGTGCAATGGATTGTTTAGGTGAGGTGCAACGTGTGCAGAACTGGCCCCACACTTTACTCCTAAGGTTGATCTGCCAGGGCCAAGCGAGCTTGGACAATGACAGCTAAGTTGTCAGGATGTAGGTTTGGTTTGAGTATCCTTATCTTAGGATCATCCATCTTATCTTAGATGGATGGCCTTACAGGGCTAAGTGAGCTCCATCTGCCTGGGTTTGAAGTTAGTTGTCCTTCTCCTAGGACAGTTGCCGGGGGGCTAGTGAGCCCATCCTGCCCGTGGACACACTTTGTCTGACCCTTCAGTTGAGCCCTGACTAGCGTGAGAGACCCTACTGGAGGCATGTACCACCGCCGGCACAGCTCGCAACCTCATAAGGGTACGCAAGCTTCTCCCCCATGACAAGGGGGTGTCCATGGAGAAGATCCCATATATCACAGCTTCAGTGTACTTAATGTTCATCTGAGGCTTAGTTTATCACATCTCCTTCTGTTAGATTCTGAAGTTCAGCTGCTGTATTTTTTTTCAGTGAGCTCCCTAATCTACTGAAGAATTCTCATTGCTTCAGTATGTCATGAATTGTTGATTTTTGTCTGCTCTTTTGCATGCAATTCATCTTACTGTAGCTCCATTCATGATCTATGAGGCAAATGATTTCACCTGTCAGCTTGCAATGCCTCACGGATCTGCTGAAAATGAGCACATGGAAAGCTGAGCTGAAGAAGCACCCTTTGATTTGCTTGTTTCTGGGCTATATCTAAGCTATGCACCATTTTTCTCTGTTTATATTGAAAGCTGCTGTTTCATCATCTGGTCCAATAAAGCAAAACATCTGTATGAAGTGTTAGTTTGCTACTGTGTGGCATGCAGTGTTGACAATAAGCAAGAGAAAACCAGATTTATTTTCTATATATAAAGCTAACAGGAGTATTGCTGTACTAAATATAGCTGAAACACAGAGATCTGGATGTGACAGTCTTAATATGAACATCATGTTGTTAGGGGCTACATCTGAGAGCTGTCTGTGATTAGTTAAAGAACATATGGGTTGCTATTTCAAATACTACCAGCAACATGTGTGTGTTTATATATATAGAACTAGGTGAAAATGTTTCCTTATATCCTACAAACTGTTTTGAATTTATTTCCCGAGTGAGTCTGGAACTATGAGGATAGAGATTCTTCTCTCAGAATAGCCAAAAGCATGGTTTATGGGCCATTTGTGTGTATGTATATCTCTTCCTTCTCCATCTATAGTAGACACACATTCACAATAGAATTCCCTTAATGTTGACTCAGAGCTATTTTATTTCATTAAAATAATTGAATTTTCTTTGAAGCAAGAGTACAAGCCTTCTTTTCCAAAATCCTATCAGAGTATCTTACTCTCCCTCCAGGTACTGGACAGAAGGGCTTCCTCGTGACTCTTACCTGATAAATGTTTTACTGATGGCACAAAAGCCAACAAAGTATTCTTGTGGGCTGCTTCCTTGGTTCAGGTGTTTATTGTGAGAAAAACTTTTCCCACTGGCTTTCCTGAACACAAACCACTGATTCTGTGGGTTTTTGGGTTTTTTTGTTGTTTGTTTGTTTGGGTTTTTTTTTTGCTTTTCTTGTTTTGTTGTTGTTTTTTGGGGTTTTGGTGTTTGTTTGTTGTTTTCTTTTTGTGGTGGTGGATTTTTTGCTTTGTTGTGCTCTGTTTTTTCCCATTCCAGCTTTGTAAACTAAGTTTGCTAAAGATAGGAATTTTTCTACAGCAGGAATAGCTTTTATGGCTAGGTAAAGTAATAAAAACTGCAGTTTTCTGCATTACAGAAGTGTTGATTTGCCACAGTTACAATTTAAATACAGTCAGGGAAACTTTTGTGGTTTTACATAATTTAGGCAATGTATATATGCAATATATGTCATTACAGTGTGGCATACATTTGATTGAGGCATTAAGTTGTAATTCTGATACCATCTAGTGCCTGGTGTTTAAAGAGACAATCAGCCACTCATCAGAAATTCTCCATCAGATAGGGCCTGCTATATAGATATGTCTGTGCTTATGGCACTTAGCTGCTTTCTTCAGGGAACTAAATATTGTCCTTAAAATATGAAGAGATAACAATGCTTTGAGTGGTATAGAAGTACAAATACCTTTTCCATAACTGTATGGTGATTGATGTTTATTACACTTGCCTACTGTCAAGCAAAATCCAGAAGCCATAATTTTCTTGAGTGCTTTTGCAATATTATTATAATATTTGAGCATAAATCAAATAACAATCAAGTGAAATTATTTTCTTGGTACACTATGCTAAGGCATAATAATGGATTTAGCAACGATGAAATAAGATTATTCTTCATAATTTTTTATCCCACTAATTTTCCTCTTTGTGTGATCAAGCTGTCTTGTCCCATAGGCATCCACAGTAAGTTCTCAGCAGTCTTAATAACTACCAAGCGCCCTCTCAAACTCAAAAATAACTCCTTCTTTGTCACGTTGGTCCACATCCCTCAGAGGTTGTTGAGGAAGGAGACTCAGTTCTTTGTTCTTGGAAATCAAAATTGTGAGAAACCTGTGATTATCCATTTCCTCTGGTAGCAGCAAGCTAGCCAGTCACCTGAACAGGTCCAATCAGGAGATAAAATTAACATGAACCAACAAAGTGTTCGGTCTCTAAGTAAGGATGTTACATGCAGTATGGTGGAGTGAATTAGAGGGAATTTAGAAGCAAGGAAGCACAAATCTCTAGAACACCATGGTTCACTATTTTGTCTACTTATGAACAATCACATTTGAGCAAGATGGTTTGCTAAAGCCAAAATACATTTCAGAAACACTTCAGAGACATTTGGCAAAGTTTCCAGTAGAAATGTTTTGATCAAGAACAAACAGGAAAGAAAGGCTTGCATCAAAAAGCTGACCTTTTCAACATGAAGCAAAAATTTTGACACACTTCCACTTTTCAGTAGCATTTAAAAGGTTTTGTTTTCATGTCTGTCCTAGTTCAGCAGGTAGGACNGAAGAATAAAATAACACTGGAATTTAAAAATCATTAGTAAACCAAAGCACTATTTTCTAGCAAGCTCTACTTACTGCTTTTAACTAGAATGACTTAACTCAGTGCTGGCTTCACCAGGCAGTAATTTATCATCATCCAAAATGCCTTGTCAGCAATCTTTTGTTACCATCCCACCTTTTCACTACATGATCTTAGCTTGCTGGTGTGTTTTGTATTTCTTATCATGCAAAGATATTGTTTTCCTCCTTATTATATATGCAAAAATGAAGGCAATATTTCCCTGTTATTGAAATCTGCCCTTACAAGTTCATTAATGATGTCTTAATTACTTTCTGAAAATGCTATAAGAGACTCATTTGCCTGACTGCATATACTGACAATTACCACAGTAGGAATTCTCAGAGAGATAAAATAATTGGTCATAGTTTGACTGAAATGATATTTAAATATATTTAAGTGTAATAAAACAAAATTGGAACATTAATTTAATTTCATATACAATTTGCAATTTCATTATGAATATTAAACATCTCTTGGAATGTATCAAATTACTCCATCATTAATCTTTATTTGTTATTTTCAGGAAAGCAACATCTTTTACATAGATTGATGTAACACTAAGGATCCATGAGCAGGCATGTGTTTTAGAATATTGAGTGACAATGCAACCATGCAATTAGACAGATACATAACCTAAAAATCATTGCTCAAATACAAAATTATTTCTAGGATTAAAGATTTTGATTATTTTTATGTAGTTCTATACTGTAGTAGCTAAAATCCATTCACTGAACTGGATGGTACTAAGCCCTTAAAAAATACATCAGAATAGTCCCAGCTGAATGTAACATCTAGTCATCATTGATTTCTGTGCAGGTATCATCAAAATGCATGCACTGAAAAGATCAGAGTTTTCAGATCTTACCTGGACTATACAGGTGTACAATTCGTGCTAATAAACAAAAAAGACATTTCAAATTGTTTCCATAGGACATATAAAAGTGAATTTTAATAGAAAGGAAATCCTTTACAATCAAGTCTCCATGCCTCTGCTTCTCATACAACACATTTTCTTCTGGTTGTCATGATTTCATATACCTTATTATCAAAAAAATTATTACACTTATTACCAAAAGCGCAAATCATGAACCTTGATTTGGACTTGCTATAGGGGAATCTGTCATTCGATGAAGCAAAACTTTATATAGTGTTTTTAAAGTATTCGATTATTAACTTAATGGATTAATTTACTATTTTTTCATCTTATGAGGGTATTAAGAGTCTTCGATACCTTATTGTGTACCCAGTTTCATGGATGCTGTTAAAAAAAAATGCAAACTACAAAATGTGGAGTGATGGTTCTAGGAAATATAGTCTAGAAAGCAGACACAGGCTATGTGATAAACACTTCCTTTTGCTGGTCTCTCCACTTACTTGGTATTTAATCTTACTAAAAGGAATCACTCATATAAACTTTGAGTCTGTATGAAATGGTTTCATATTTTTCTTTGTATATAATTTAGGTCCCAAAAGTGTCATTGTAAAAGTGCATCAAAGAGATCATGGGTGCAGAGACACTTCAGCCACATGTATCTGAGGAGGATATCCTCAGGTATGAAGATCTGGGCAGTTCAAAGACCAAGAGCAGGTGCCATAAATCTGCTAAAACCTAACACAGGAGTTACCTTTGCAGACCCTCAACTGTGTGGGTCAAGTACTATGAAAACCATACACTTGCACTGCTTTCTAGAGTCCATCTGGTAAATTGGGGACTCTCTGGTATAACACAGACCAATTCAAAGCTTTTTGTTTACACAGGTCAAATTTCCCTCACTCTCTCAAGTCTGGTGGGAGCTATTCCATCAGATAGGAAGTGTCTAAACTTCCTTTGTCCACACAAGTGAAATATTTCTCAGTCTTTCTTGCTTGCAAGACCATTGGCATTCCCAGAATGATCCAGCACACAAATAAACCAATAAATAAACAGCAGTGTTTTGAAGGCAGGAGTTTTTGCACTGCTTCAGCAGCTCAACAGTAGGACTATGCAGCATGCATATGAGAGACAGCACTACATAACAGCCCTGAATACTTAATTACACTTTGCAAAATAATCCATAGAATAAGGATGACTTTTCTTAGAAATATTTATTGTCAGGCCAGCAGCTGAACAGTCTGCTTACAAATATTAGGTAGTTCTGAATTCTGTAATACTAACATTCTTACAAAAAAGCAAATAAATGTGCATTTCTGATTGCAAAGATGACCAAATTTTAGGGCACCCAAAGCATTTAGAAGCTAGTAGCAATTTCCTATCAGTCACTACTGAAATAAATACCACAACAGACATTGAAGCAATAATTTACATAGGAAAGTTACTGAACACAGTCTGATACTTTTTCCCTAGCACTTTTCAACCTGTGCAAGAAAAGAAGCTGAAAAAGATTGTAACCTTCAGAAATTAAGAATCCACATGGAAAAATTTGGTGACTCAAACAGTCACACTGAATGCACTTTAAAACTAGAAAATATTTTACATTATAGTTGCAAAGTTTTCCCTACTACATTTTTTGAGACAACATTGGGATGTGACAGAAAACACTGCATGCTTTTTGGAATTATTGGATGTCAGGTGGATCAATCCAAATCACAGGTTTGGGTTTTTTTTCTGTATTAGAAATCTACAAAAGATCAGGTATTTTTAACAGTAGTTTTTACATCCTAACATGCCTGAGATAGAAATCTCTGTGCAGCTCATTGCTGCATTTTTTTTTAAGGCAAGTTACTTAGTGAAACATTACAGTTGTCAGTCTTAGCCATTTAATCCACTACAACACCTAGATACTGATAAAAGGGACCATACTATGGCAAACAAGGTTTCCTGATCTATGGAATTTTTTTACTCTTAGTCAGTCTGTTTAATGGATGTTTATGCTTGATGTAAAACTGAGGTATTTTAATAATTAATAGAACAGATTCAATATAGTAATAATTTGGCTTTATTTTTTAATTTTCAATAAATAAGAAGATGTCTGCAATTTTTGCAGGTAATTTGTTTATAAGTATGTTTTCATGATAAGAAACCATTTGTCTATAAAGGGTTTGGTTGAAAATGGGCTCACTGAGAAGCAGAAACACTTGCCAAAAAGGTTTGTAAAAATTCCTGTATTGTCATTCTATTTTTTTTATATAAATGTGGAAAGAGATGCAGTGACTCAAACAACACAGTTAACATTATACAGACCCAGTTTGAGTTTTTAGAATCTAAAGTTTCTGTGGCACTTGAAGGAACCTTGAGCTTTCACAGTAATTCTATAAAAGGTAAGCAGTTGAATTTAATATTTATATACCCTGACTCACCAGCAGCAAATGCTCAACATTGTTGTTTATTATTAAAAAGAAGAGGACAGCTAATGTCTCTCCAATACATCTTTTTAAAGTGGTCTTTATTCCTGAATGATTCAGAAAATTTAAAAATAGATTTGATGAATACCAAAGGGACATGAGTATGTTGCATGATGTGTGTTGGAGAATATGTCCCTCCTCTCTTTTCTTATGCTCACTTTTCTATTTCTCCCACGTTTCATTCTACTCACAGAAAAAGCAAGCCAGAGAAAATGAAAGGGTTACCCTTGAATATTAGGATATTCTGTAGGGATAACTGCAGCCTAGGACAACTGTTTTGTAAGAACATTTGATTAAAAGGCCAAGATAAGAAATAGGAAAAGCAAAAAATTCTAAAGACACAGATACAAAACAACTAAGGAAACAGTAGTTAATGAAAACCAGAGCTATGGATGGGCTGTTAAAGGCACCATACCTCTGGTGACATTGGGCAGATTAATCATAACTATAATAGGTCAGAATGGAAGTGAGAGTATCCTTGATTTGGCATGAAATAGCAAACTTACTATGGGATCATTGCAAGTGTGTAAAACTTTTTTATGGAATGCTAGAAGGGATTATGGATATATGCTAAATTTATTATAGGCTGCTTAAGAGAAGGATAAAATACTAGAAAAAAAAAACCAGAGTCAATTACAGAGTCTCATGTAAACAATCTGCAGTTCATTACACTTGGATGAGTCCTGTCCCTGATCATAGCATGATCTATACTTCTTTGTAAATTCCTGTTTCTGCCCTTAGAGAGAACTGTATGAGTGCTTATCCTCTTTAGAGTGAGTGGGAGATGCTAGTAAACTCAACTCAGACTAGCTAGGAAGTAGTCTGGCTCTGTGGTCTTGGAGGTGAATATTGGAGGGAGCAGGTTCGAGCCAGCCTGGAGAAGATTAGGGTATTTGTGTCACTTACACAAGTGCTGTTTGTGTGTATCTGGTGCACCTAAATGCACTGCTCTTCTGGCCACATTTGTCTGCTGGTAGTCAGTCATGTCTACTAGCATGTGTGTGTTGAGGAAATCAGCTCAGTGTCACTACTGGCTGAATCTTGCACAGGGAACCACAGCAGCTTCAGACCTTCCAGAGGTCATGAAGTTCACTGGGTTCAGTTTCTTTTAAGGGGCATCATTTAATTTGTCCTTACAATGGTTCAATTTTTTTTTCTATATTTTTACACTGAGGATTTCTTTTTAACAGCATTTCTACAAGTACTGCAATGTTATACATATTATAAAGCAAACATGTAGGTTTTTTGCTTGTTCTTTGTCATCTTTTTCAGTGCTCTTTTTTTTCCCCAAAAATTTTTAAATATGATCTGTGTTTCCCTCATTGCAACTTGTTATTTTCTTGTTACTTTGGGACTGCAGTGTTTCTTTAAACTAGAATCTAATTCTTTCCCTTTCCCATTACATTATTACTGATCTAATAACAAAATAGAGCCTTCATAAGTATAGGCATTGGGAGAGATGCTTTAATTTTTCTTGCATAAATGCTGTTTTGTACAAATGAAATAGCAGAATTCCTTTTCAGAACATAATTGATTGGGTGTTTTTCAAAATCTGCATCATGTTAAAGGTTTTGTGTAAGTTTATATATATATGTTCAGAATTTTGCAAATGCAACAAACACCAGAAAATTATATTTGTGGTGACCTATTTTCCTGTTCCCATTTTTCACAGGATGTTCGCCCCATTATTCTCATTTTACTACTTATTGCTGCAATAGAGAGGGATTGTTTTCTTCTGGCAGTCACTCACTGATGAAAAGGAGGTGACAGTGTGTGCCGTGTAGGAGGTATCTGCCCAGGAGTCATCTCATCAGAAACTCTGTTTCTTATTTTTATGTTCTGTGACTTACCTATTTCATACTACTTAGCACTGCACAGAGACTAGTAATTTACCCTTTAACTCTGCTGGGTTACTTTGGAGTCTTTGCAGTTTGTTTTCATGCTTGAACATGGATTGCTGTATGTCTGTCAAAATTGATGATATTTATGAAAACATCATTTTGAAGCTTGTATTGTTAGGTGAGCGGTTCCAATGATATCACCTCATAAATCAGTGAGAGTTCATCTATATACGTGAGTCTACTTTGTTTCCAGTTAAGTCTGGCCTTGCAGAGAAAGAGATACAAGACAAAAAATTCTTGGAAGTCAGAAACATTGAGGACCTTAACTAGACTATTCCTTTTTAAAGTATTTTTGACCGAATATAGGTTATTTTAATCAGAACCTAATTTTAATCTATGGATGAATACGCAGAGATTGAAAGTTATGAATTCACAATAACGTGGTGCTTTAGGTTTTAGCTCCTCAGAGCCTGGATGAATGTGTCTGCAAGGGATGGATACAAACCAACACAGATTCCTCTGCCCATAATCTGAATTGACCAAAGAGCCAGCTTTAAAGTACGCTTGTGTGCCCATGTACATGTATTCTGCTAAGGGAAAGGGACATATGCAGAAACAAAATGAATGTTGGTGTGGTTGTAACATTAACAAAGATCCGGTAAAGGCAGAATGGTCCAGATGTAACTGTATGGACATAGGTAAATGCATTTTTTTGGCAATATGTCATTTAAAGGTTTCAAAAATACTATCATTTAAGGTTTAGATGGTTCTCTATGAAAAGGTATATACTGCATCTTTTTTTTTTTTGTCTTCTGTCTCATTTTTTCTATAAATAAGGACTATTTCTTTGTGAACAAGTAGCGTTAAGGCCAGCAAAGTCCCAGAACTGCTGACAAATAAGCAAACTGATTGTTCGGGGAGTTGATGCTCCTGTTTTAACTGAAACAGGTAAGGTAGAGTTGTGAATAACAGTTCTTAACTTAGAGTGCTTAAAAATTGGTAAAACCAAACAGCATTCAAAATGGCCACTGTAGACGGTTTTGATATTTCAGTTCTTGGTTTTTTTCCTAGTAAGGGAGCACAATGACACATCCTGCAATTGCTCAGATGCGAAGAAAAAAAACTCCAACTTTTTACGTTTTTAAAACACATTCATATTCAAAATATTCACACTCCCATATAAACCCATAAATTTCTGAATCACTGTTGTCGTCACATTTGCTTGAGGGAGTTCACATTTTTGCTGCATATATTTCATTCAGCATTTCATGGGAACAGTGATTTTGGTTGCAGTAGTCATTATTGCTTCACCATGATTTCTGTCCTGGACAATGTAAGAGACCCATAATGCAACCAAAGCCAATGCACATGAAAATATTTTTGGTGTGTTAATGTGAAGCTATTCTAAAGAAATGGAAAAAAAAAAGATGGATTTTTCATTTTAGAAAATGTACTTATTATTGCCATGTTAGAGTTCCATTGAGTGTTTAAATACTGCTTAAACAGCCTTTTCTGATAGACAATTCCTGGAAAAACCTGTTAGTAGAAGTAAGCTACAGGAATGGACATATGAGGTCTGTTTATCTTAATTAGTAATTTAAAAATTAAATACTTTAAAACAAAGGATCAAGATTTGTGCATAAGACAAGTTATATTCTACCACAAGGATGAAGACTTCATATTGTAAACATCCTGAAGTCAGTCATAATTTATAATCACTATAGTTGCAATTCTAAATTACAGAGCTTACCTGCAAAAGCCAACCTGAACACAATTGCTTTTCAATGTAGAGAATTGTAACCTAGAGAAGCAGATCATCTCAGAGAATTCATGTCTGAGTGGTTATAGGCAACATTTTGAAAAGCATACAAGTGATTTAGGAGTTTTAGGCTGTTAATGTTCATTAGGATTAGACTCCTAAATAGTATAGATGTGTTTATGTAAAGTAGCTTTACCATTCAAGACAAGCATCCTGGCACGTACTTTTGGCTTATTTATTTTTACAATTTGTTTGCATCCATTTAAATAAGCAATCCACGGGGTGGGGAGGTGGAGTTTAGATCCTAGAAAAATTAGTCAGGGATTTCTTAACAGTCTCAAAGCAACAGTATGTGTTGAGTCTGTTGAGACTAGTCAAGCATTTCTTGCTACAGTGTAATAATCCAACCTCAAAAGGTCTTCGTGAAAGCAGAGGTTGGACTGACATACTCCAATATGTTGTTTTATATAGAAATCTGATTAATGGCTAGAATAGTACTAACCTATAAATTTTGCTAATAGCTAGTGAGAGTTCCTTCAATAAATTAGCCTTTTGATCTCTCCACTCAGCAGTAAATCTCTTTATAAGTAGGATTAGTAAAAGTTAATTTAATAATATTGCAGGAGTTTACATTTAATACCATCAGAATGGATGAGCAAGCCAGTTTAAAAACAGAGAATTCCTTAACTACACCACAACATTTTGGACTAACTAGTCATAGCAGAAGTTTACTTTATATATTTTTAAACTACCAACTCTGCTGAATCAATTCAATGCCTTTTGTGTCATCTAATGTATAAACAAAACAAAACAAAAAAATCACCCTCATATCAACCTAGTTGTTCTCAGAAAATTATTTTGCAGGCATTATTCAGTTTGTTCTGGTAGATCCCAAGATTCTTGTTTTTCACAACCTCCTGTGCTCTTCAGTAACTTTTCCCTATATTTTTCCATGATCATAGTTGCCAAGTACACACAGTACCCTCTGGGAATAAACTCAGGTCAGTACCCATGGATGAAAACAGAAGACAATCCAGCAGAACCATGATTATCAGAAAATTTTCAACTTTTATTTTTCATTCTATTGCATCTTAAATTCAGTTAATAATTTTATGATTTCAAAGAAGATTTTCCTTCATTGCTTTTACATTGGAAAGGCACATTAAACAATTATTAATAATTTAGAATAAATTTCCAGCCCAATCCTGAAACACAGATTTACAATAAACTTGAAGTATTAGTCTTTAGTTCCAGTTTGGACTAATGAGTGGACAGAGACTTGCTGAGTTATAAACTTTGTTTTTTATAGGGTAAGTCCTCAGGAGTTATGAGAGTTTATCACTAGAAATGAAGGTTAGCATAAGAAGTGTATGGAGTTTCACCTGGGGATGGATAAGGAGCCAGCCGAAAGCTTACGGGTTTGCATTAAAGTGAGGGCAGGGATAAGTGACAATATAGTGAGGATCTGCTAGAGGCAACCCTACCAGGAAGACCAAGCAGATCAAACCCTCTATAGACAGACAGACAGAAATGGCCTCATGTTCACAAGCCCTGATCCTCTGTTGGAAGGACACAGTAGGGATTAAGCAATCCAGGAGATTCCTGGAAAGTGCTGATGATAATTTCATTCTCCAGGTGATAGAAGAGCTAGCAAGAAGAGGTGTTACACTGGACCTTGTTCTCATTAACAAGAAAGTGCTGGTGGGAAAGTGAATCTCAAGGCAACCTTGGCTGCAGTGACCTTGAACTGGTGGTTTCAAGATTCTCAGGGCAATGAGGAGGGCGCACAGCAATGTCACTACCCTGGACTTCAGAAGATAAGACTTTGGCCTCTTCAGGGATCTGCTTGATAGAGCAACATGGGATAAAACCCCAGGGAAAAGAGGGGCCCAGGAAAGCTAGCTGATATTCAAGGATCATCTTCTCTGAGCACAGGAGCAATAAATCCTGACAAAGAGGATGTCAATCAAAACCGTCAGGCCACCTGCATGGATGAACAAGGAGCTCCTGCAGAAACATGAGCCTACAGAGGGTGCAAACAAAGACAGGCAGTCTGGGAGGAATATAAAGAAGTTGTTCAAACAAACAGCGATGAGATTTAAACATGGTCAGGGATGTCAAGGGAAGCAAGAAAAACTTGTGTGAATATGTTGGTGATAAAAGGAAGACCTGGGAAAACGTAGGCCCTCTCCAGAAGCATACCATACACCTGGTTATTCAGGAGAAGGCTGAGGCACTCAATGATCTTCACTCAATGACTTCCTTAATCTTCATCAGCAAATGCTCAAGCCACATCACTGAAGTCATAGAATGCAAAACCAGGGACAGGGAGAATGAAGAACTGTCCGCTGTAGGAGAAGATCAGATTCGAGACCATCTAAGGAATATGAAGGTTCACAAGTCCATGGGACCTGATAAGATGTATCTGTGGGTCCTGAGGGAACTGGCTGATGAAGTGGCTAAGACATTATCCATCATATTTGAGAAGTCGTGGCAGTCCAGTGAAGTTCTCACTGACTGAAAAGGGGGAAACATAAACACTATTTTAAAAAAGATAAATAAGGAAGACCAGTGAACTGCAGACTGGTCATTCTCACCTCTGTGCCTGGCAAGATCATGGAGGAGATACTGTAAGACTTTAAGGCAATAAATACATTTTTTACCATACACACAAAGCACAATCTTTATAATGCTCCCATCCTTCATATTTCTTATGTAATGTTTTTCAGATATTATAAATAATTTCCTTCAGTATAAGATCAAATATTGATTTATCTTAAACTTATTTAAAACTTGCATATTAAACTGAAATAAAGATAAGTAACCAGCAAAAGGAAACAGTTAAAGGTAATTATAGACATATTTTATTGCATGCTGTCAGTTTTGTATTTATGCACTGGAGGGACAAGAAAAAATAGGTATGTAGAAATACTTTCATGTGTTATTTCATACAGATGAATGTTTTATTTTACTGTATTCTGTGAAAGGCTGATTAAGTTTATCTTTAAGTACTGGATGTAAATTTTTCCATCCATTAGTCCTTTATACTAACACACCTAGGCCGTGCAAATAAGAAATTTAAATATTTAAAATTCTGCAATTTTGTCCTGTGACTGAATCATAACATGGTGTTTCCTCCATTTAAAAATATTTTCATACCATTGGCTACCTTGCAGCTTACAAAAGTCTCCCTGCAGAAATTTACCAAGCAGTATCTCAAATAGAACCATTCACATTAAAATAAATTTAATTAAATCACAACTACTTAAAGCTATGTACCCCATTTCCTAAATCTGCACTGACTGTATAAGATAATTAAAACTACAAAGTTTAGACTTTGTCCCAGCTGCTCATTTCTATACAGTTTAACATTTGAGCATGTCTAATGGAAAATATGTGCATGATTTAATGGTGTACTTAGCATTATGATGAAGTTAGGTTAA
The DNA here is from genome assembly GCA_013396755.1 of Sclerurus mexicanus. Taxonomy (NCBI): domain Eukaryota; kingdom Metazoa; phylum Chordata; class Aves; order Passeriformes; family Furnariidae; genus Sclerurus; species Sclerurus mexicanus. Next base: position 1,021,438 of record VWZF01004274.1, read on the forward strand.
TGCTAACATTTCTGAAAACAAGTGGAGTCTTGCATATGATTAAATCCTATTAGGAGGGATTAAGGCATAATCTTTCACCTCAGAGTCATTAAGAAAAATTAATAACAGGAAGGTCTCTTTTCTAACTAATCAGAGAAGGAAAAGGGCTGACAGACCTTGCACTATGGTATAAGAATTTGGCTAGTTATGTTTTGTCCATAACATCAATTCACAAGAAAAATATGATTTTACCTTTATTAAAATCCCAGTCTAACTCCTGCAAACACTAAATAGATATACAAGGAACTTAAGATTGCAAAGAATTTTTTAGAATCCTGTCACAGATTTATCAAAAAAGGTAGGGAAATTTACACTGCTAAATAAAACTTGCCAGTATTTATTTATTTATTTTCTCAAAGAATAAGTGATTTCATGAGAGAAGAAATTTTGGAACAGCCCCAGATAGTCATGAATTCCTATTAAATTTATGAAATTAGTTTGGCTAAAAAATAAATGAGATATAAAAGTAATCAAAAAGATAAAAATGTAATGGAAATGAATAAACACAACTGCTGACTGTGTGTTTCAGAGTTTGCTAGCACCAGAATATTTAAGGGGAAAAAATTCCAAGCACTCTAAAAAAAAAAAAAAATCCAGTTGTCCTGCACCCCAGAAAAGATGCATGGTCACTGCAGCAAAAAGAATACAAGTTAAGGACTCTGGAGGGGGAAACACATTGTTTGGGTCCCTCCCAGGGCTGCCCTAGGGGACCTTCAAGGTCCAGTATCCAGGTTTGAAACCCATCACTGGGGTCTGCTCTTCATATCACTTTTGACAGTGAGTAGGATTTGGAGCCTGGGGATGGGATGTAGAGAAGCATTTTCAGATTACATGGGATTTATTATGGGACATTTAGGAGATGAACCAAAGATGGCAAAGGGAGGGATTTTGGAGATTTGGGGAAGAACACCTACAGCAGGGTAGAGGAATAAAAGGGGCCAGGCACATGTAAATATTTGGCTGGTCAGTGCACTTCTCTGGCTATGCTCTGTGCCTTGTCCTCTTCTGAAACTCCTCTGTAACCCTTTCCTAGATGAGGGCTTTCTATTTGGTGTTCCTGTGTATATATTGGGGTTTGAGTGCAACAACTAGAGGCAGACCATGGATCAGAGGGCCCATGTGTCCACAGTCCACCAACTGTAGTGAGTGCAGGTGTGAGAGCACAGTTGTGATCACTAGCAGAGCTGGAGCCAACGCGTGGCTCCATATGGTCTGAGGAACCAGAGGAATGAATGAGTTCATTAGGGTGTGAGAGTGCTGGTGTATTGATAAGGGTGAGAGTACAGGAACATCAGCTATGGGGCTTGAGGGAGTTTGGATCAACTCTGTGCCTGTGTGCACACATGCTTATACATGTAAGATGCCAGCAACAGGTCTGGGACAGCCACAAGACAGACTCAGTGTCTGGACTCAATGATCCTTGTGAGTTCCTTCCAACTCTGTACATTCTGTGATTCTGAGTTCAGCTGCTGATCTACCTTGTACATAGGCATATGCATGTCCACTAATGGACTCCACCATGCTGAGCCTGAGAGGACAGCAAGAAGAAGGCATTGGTGCTGCCTGTGTTTCCGTGCCTGATCTAAATGTCCTTCTGTGATCTCTGTGGCCAGGCATATTCATGTGCATATGTGTGGTGTATACATGTGCTCTGTGTGTATGCACCCACTGGGAATACATTTTCAGCCTCATTACAGCTTAGACATGGGAACATGGAGCTGGAGCAGCATCTTCTTGGACTGATATATCCAACATTATATATTTTCTCCAGTATATATCTTCATTGTTTATATATATATATTCCAAACCAAAAAGTTTTTCTTAGCTCAATATGATATTCGGTTGAGATGTAGGTGGAAGAACTTTTGCTTTGGGGAAAGAAAAAATGTCAGTCATACATATTTTGGCTTTTCTTTCTAAGAAAATCATTGGATCAGCTGATCCCACTCTTCATTTTTTATTACTCTTTTAAAACCATACATTTAAAACCATAAATGTGTTTTAAGGCAAGATCTAGAAATCCAACCTGTTGTTTGTAGACTTTCAATTGTTTTACTTCCATCAAGAGACAAATCAATTTATAGAATTGAATTTATTAAATGTGTGCAAAATCATCCTAGTTTACCAATTGAGGATATTACATCTTTGGAGCACAGAAGTCAAACATTGCAGATAAGCACTGCTGGTAAACCAATCCGTTCACTACATAATCACTTATGACAATGGCTTTGCCCCCAAATTTCTGCAACTCCACAACCTAATGATTATTTCTTTAGCAGTTCAAAGCTTTTCAAATGGCTTTCAGATGATGTTCCCAAATTAAAACAGACCAGCATGAGCTTATGTCTCCATGTCTCCTAGTCTAAATGCCTTTAACAAATTCTTGTGGTCAAGAAATTGCACTTTGTTGGGATTTATTTTGCAGATACTGTCTTTCCAAAATGTTGGACCTAGTTCATATAGTAAATCCCAAGATATGCTCCTGTGAATTCTTATTTAGATGGCTAGCTCTGAAATTACAAGTGAATGTCCTTTTCTATTATAAGCCCATATTATGAAGCACACATAATATTAGAGAGAAATTATTTATGGAGTATTGCCTTTTTGTGTGTGTGTCTAGAATATGATGAAATATTGCTTTGTCATTTGATCTACCTGAAATGCATGAAATGCATCACATTCCTCACAAGTCTTGGATTCCCAGGGTGGAGCACTGCTTTTTTTATGAAGCAAATCTTAACACTGCTTCTACTTAGTGCACATTGATGTGCATATTTAACTATCTAAATCACTATTCAAACTTCAAATGTCCTTCTACAGGAATTGTTTCAAGTTCTGAATAGATTTGAAAGTCTCTAAGCATTGTGAAGTGTTTCCTTTCTAGCTGTCTATTTTACCTCTGGGCTGCCATATAGGGGGGGATGGCAGTGCATGACTGAAAGTGGATGTAATAGGATGTCTATGTTAACTGCTGATAGTGGTATTTCCACACTCAGCCTGGTGATCAAAGAAGACTACAAGGTGTTGGAAGCCAATATAAATTTCTTTCAGGCTGCAAATTAATAACTGAGGCTAATCTCTTCAGTTATCTCAGTCTAAAATCTTTACTAAAGATTCACAGAAAACACATAGTTAGAGGCAATAACTGTATCCTTCAAGAAAATGTATTTAAAGCCTAAAACTAATATGAAGCCTATGAACACAGGATAAGGTAAGACAGGTGCTATTAAAACACCACTAAACTTGGAAAAAGGTTGAAATTTAAGAGGATGAAGCAGCTTGGATTTTCAGACTGAAAGCTTATGAACTATTTTCACTGTTGAAATAAAATCAGGAGGGTGTAAAGTCTTTGCATTTCAGATCAGTGAGAGATCTCATTCCAAAATGACCAAATTATATCTCACAATCTGATCTCCCTTTCTAGTAGAACAAGTTCACAGCTTCTGACAATATGAAGAAGTGATCTGTGTCTGGTATTGCTGCACACACTGCCCTTCCCTTGTGGTTTATCTAGTCTGCAGTGCATTTTGTCTTGGTGAAGGGACCATGCCATCCACAAACTTTCATGGCCACAATCTCTTACTGCTTTGCAATATAGAGGCAAAGATGATTTTTGCATAGCACTGAAAGTACAATAAGCTAAGCCACTAGAGGTTAGAGAATTGTGTATTCTTGCAACTCTGAGAGGATGACCTTTAGGAAGAAAACTGCTTTCAAAACTCTTAAAAATGAGAGTCTGTAAAAAGACAAAATAAAATATCCTTCCCACCCTTTCTACAGTATTTACTGTATAAGCAAATAGCACATCTGGCAGCTGACAGATACATTTTTTTCTCTCTTTAAATATATGTATTTTCATGAACAGGAAATGTCTGATTGCAGCATATGCCTCTAATGACGTGCATTTTCAAACAAGTGTTTAATACTTTATCGTCAGAAAATCCTGCATGACTGTTTTTGGATGGGTAACACCCCCAAAATACAAGGCCTATTGAAATTTGGTCTTACATATCTAAAACTGTTGTCTATGCAGAGCTGGATTTGCAAATCTTGCAGACATTGCCTGCCTGTTTTGTATGAATTTATTTTTAACTCTTTCACCTGCATTTAGAGTCTGGAAGAAAAAAAAGGCAGATTTTTTTTCTTCACATCATTTGGTCCACAAAAATAAAATACAAAAGTTTCATATCTAGTTCATTTTGCTTTTTAATCCAGATATTCAAACCTTATTGTCTTATTTAGCAGTACTTGAATTATTGATATCTACTATATATTCTTGACTTTATAAAGCCTAATTGATCATGTGATATAAAAATTAATAAACCAGTGTTTTAATTCACTTTAGTATTCCTGAAAAAAAATCTTATTAAATACTGACTAGCTAATATGTTTAGACAGTTTCTAGTACTGAAGAAGAAAGATTTAGAAATAGCTTATTTCTCCACACTGGTGCCACATAGTTATATTCTTACATAATGGAAAATCTTAAATACTTGGACATGAGGAAAATTGAGTGAGGACAAAACTATATTAAATGATGTGCAGAAGCACTTAATGTACAGGTTAGTACTTTGTACTCAAAAAAATAGCAAGGGGCATGGAAGTAGTTCCTATTTTTTCTGTTGAGGGATAAGTCACCTCCAGTTACAACACTGTCGATTTTAAGATGTTCTTCATGTCTCTAAAAAAGCATTTTATTAATAACAGTGAAACTATCACTTTTAAAATAGAAGAAATCTTTTCAGAAATGTAAAATTCTAAAGTGAAAAGTCCTTAATCTGTGATAGTCACATCAAGAAGTCAATGAACTCTGACTAGCAGCTGAACCCTGGGATTCTTGGGTAAATTCCCTGCTGATGTCAATGTTACTCAAGTCAGCTATTACAAACTTTCACTAGCAGGGAATGCTTTGCTACAAGAGAATTGACCTTTGCTTGAACAGTCAAGACTAACATATTTCTCTCTAGACTTTTAGCACATCAAGCGGGATAATTATTTATAATGATACAATATTGGTAATAACTTTCAGGGTCTGGTTATGTGCCATGAAGTGTTACTTATTTCTAAAAGATTTCTTTTAAATTACTGATAAACCTCCTAGTTCTGACTGATGTTCCAGTATTACAACAAATACCAATGTCAGTGAAAGATTTTATTTCTCAATGCACTTCAGAGTCAGGGTCACCGAAGACATTAAATCCACTAATTCAGCTATTAATATGTTTTTTTTAATATAACCAAATTAGGATATCAAATTTAAGGGCTGGTGATGGCACTGTTGTCACTCTTTAGTTTTTGTATCAAGCAAAGAAACTTCAGTGTTGAAGTTGCTCCAGGAAACAAGTCCTTATTATACAAGATGAACATATTCTTTTGACCTCTTACTGTAAAACAGCTGTGTCTATGTATACCATGTCTTAAAATAAGACATGGCCAGGCACGTCAAGATAATTCACCATAATATGCATCTCCATTTTGGTCATTTGTTTTTTATTATTCTTGGCAGTCTTTCCCAGTATATTATTCAGTGGCTGCATGTGATCCACATTTGATTAATATCTTATTAATCCTACATGATCTAATGGTTCATTAAAATCTGTGTTTCCCTGCAGCACTAGAGCAGCACCTTTTTTTGAGAGAATCTTGTGTTACATTTAGGACACTAGTAATAATTTACCTTCCTTTCTCTTTGACTAATATTAAAGGTATTGAAGGGAGGGAAGGGAAAGGATAATTAGGATAGGGAAGAGCAAAAGGACTATCCTTTATATAGCCCCATGTACTAAGGCCATATATATAGCGTAACTACATATCAGTTACTCCTATGATGAATATTTTCAGGAGTTCTTCAGTAATCTGCATTAAAGACTCAAATGCATAAAATAGACTGGGAACACAAAATCCTAACTTTTAGTAAGAATAATTTATGTTACAAAAGTTTCAAAGCAAATCAAACCAAAGCTCTGTCTAGCTCAGTATTCTTTGTCTGACTTAATGTTTTCTCATATGTTCAAGACAAGCATAAAAGCAAGGCCAAGTGTGGTTTAAGACTTCCCTTGGTATTCCCCGTGTTCATTAGTTTTGTGGCTTAAAAATTGCACTCAGACAGCCATGTTTCGTAGTTATCAATACATCCTCTTAATTGACAAGGTCTAAAACTACTTTGAATCCATATATACTGCTAGTATCAAAAAGATCTTTTGGCAATAAGCTTCACAGTTTCATTAGGAATTGTATCAAAATGGTTTCTATTTTTCTTTAATTCTACTACTGAATCTAGACTAGACTGGACTAATTTCAGTTGGAAAGAACATACAATGAACAATTAGTCAAACTGCAGGACCAATTCAGGGCTGACCAAAAGTTAAAGCATGTTATCAAGGCCATAGTCCAAATGTCTTTTAAAGACTGACAGGCTTGGGACATTGATCCCGTCTCTAGGAAGCCTGCTCCAGTGTTTGATCACTATCTTGGTAAAAAAAAAAAAAGCTTCCTAACACCTAGTCTGTCTTCCCTGGTGCAGCTGTGAAACAATCACACGTGTATCTGGATAACAGAGAGAAGTGAGCAGCATCTCCGTCTGTACGTCCCCTACCATGGAAGCAAAGAGATCACCCCTCAGCCTCTTTCTCTAAACTAGACAAATCCAAAGTCCTCAGCTGCTCCCCATAGGACTTTGTTGAAGCCACGTCACCAACTTTGTTATCTCCTCTGGACACCTTCGAGACCCTTCACATCCTTCTTACACTGTGGGGCCCAGAACTGCACAGACTCTTCAAGGTGAGGCTGCGCCAACATAGAACACAGTAGGATGATCCCCACTTCTTCTTATGATGCTGTGCTTGATGTACCCCAGGATGGGATTTGCCCTCGGCTGACAAGACACCCTGCTGACTCCTACTGAGCCTGTTTTCAGCCAACAATCCCAGATCCCTTCCTGCAGGGCTGTTCTCCAGCCACACCTCTCCCAGTTTATATTTATGCCAGACATTACTCTGTTCTGGGTGCAGGATCCAGCATTTTGACTTGTTAAATTTCAATGCATTAATCATTTCCTACTGCTCCAACCTATCTACATCCCACAGATGCATTTTCCTCATCAGGTCACAGGGATCCCATCAAACCCCAACATACTTTATCTCTCAAAAACTCTTCTATGGTTTAAAAATCCAATGTTCTGTCACAGACATCAGTCCTGGAGCCAGCTATTGACCTATTGGTCTCACCTGTTTCTACTGAAGTCTTCTCCCATTTCCTGTGAGGATTGAAGAAAATGTTACCTGTGCTCCTAAATTTCTTAGTATTCTTCTCAGGGGTCTGAAGTCTCTTTTGATTGACCTTAGACTTTTAATTATAACATCGTTTGTACACATATGAAAGAGTTTGCATTCTGAAGAAAAAAAACCCACACACCACTTACATATATCACGTTATTTCATAGTCTGTGTTGTAATTTCCAAGCTAAAAGATTCTTATTTAACCTTGCAAGTATGTAATTATGCAGCTTAGAGAATTCAAACTCACTTTTCTGTTCCTTTTTTTATATTTATACTTTACATAACTCAGCAAATTAAGCCAGCAAAGACAAGAGCTGATCATCCCATACTTCTTATTTAGAATGCTTGAACAACAGAATATGAAATGGCCTGTGCCATTTCTGCCCTGTGTCCTAATTGCCAAATTATTTGTGTTTAAAGAATCATAAAGTCATAGAATGGTTTGAGTTGAGAGGGACTGTGCTGGTTTAAAGGTAAACCAGCAGGAGAAATGGACCCACCACAAGAGAGATTATAAGTCAGAGTTACAATTTAATGAAAGGTATTGCAATAAATACACTGACACAAAGAGAAAACTGCTTTCAACTCACCAAAACCCAGCAGTATAACCCAGTGTCCCAGGGCACAAGCCCAAAGGGGTTTGTTAGCCCTTGTGCTGAGACCCATGTGGTTCCCCCAAGTCTAAAGCAAAAGGAAGTGAAGAACCTGTTGGTGCAGATGATGGCTGTGGTCTGGTCAGGAGTGATGGTCATAGTCTGGTCAAGAGTGGTGGTTTCCTCCTGTCAAGGTCCTGCTGCTCCTCTGGATCCAACAAGTAGCCCTGAGGTTTTCTTACCCCCGCTTATGTACCTTCTGGGAGCACCCAGTCCCTCCCCCAGGGCAGGGACTCACACAATGGGTGATTAACTCTGAGTCATGGGGTATTGTTGAACCATTGATGGCCCATTAGCAGCCAGGCCCCCTCAGGCTGGGTGTGAAGGTGCTAACGACTCCCTGGGCAGCTGCTGCAAATGGTCCATTGCTCTTGGGAAGTGAATAGAGGGGGGTAGAATACATAGCTTTGATCACCCCCACACAGTGATAACTGGTCCCACCTGCTGAACTAGGACAGGGACCTTAAAGATCATCTAACTCGAACACTCCTGGCATGGACAGGGACACCTCTTGCTAGACCAGGTTGAATAGAGGCCCATCTGTCCTGGTTTTGAACACCTCTAGGGATGAGGAGTCCACAACTTTTGTGGGAAACAGGTTCCAGTGCCTCACCATCCTCACAGTAAAAAATTTCTTCCCACTATCTAATCTAAACCTATTCTCTTTCAGTTTAAAGCCATTGTCTCTTGTACTGCCACTACACATCCTTGTATAAAGTTAGTCCTCACCTTTCTTGTAAGCTCTCTTTAGGAACTGAGAGACCACAATGAGGTGTCCACAAAGACTTCTCTTCTCCGGGCTGAACAGTCACTGCTCTCTCAGCTTGTCTTCATAGATAATGTAGCTGTCTGGGCTCTCCAACAAGTCTACCTCTTTCTTGTGTTAGGAGCCTGTGTTGGGTTTGTGTGGCCACCTCCAGTGGGGGTGGGGTTACAGGTGTGGTGTCTGTGCAAATTTGCTACAAGCTTACTTCATGTCTGGCAGAGCCAATGCCAGCTGGCTCCAGGACATATCCACTGCTGTCCAAGGATGAGCCAATCAGGAACTATAGTAGCACTTCTGTGATAACATATTTCAGAAGGAAAAAAAGAAGTTATTGCGCAGATGTAATTGCAGCCGGGGAAGAGTGGAGTGAGAACAAATGAGAGAAGCAACTTTGAAGACACCAAGGTCAGTGGAGAAGGATGGGGAGGAGAGGTCCAGGCACCAGAGCTGAGATTACCTTGGAGTCTGGGAGAAGCAGGCTGCAGCTTATGGAGGCCTGTGGGANGAACACTCCTGGCATGGACAGGGACACCTCTTGCTAGACCAGGTTGAATAGAGGCCCATCTGTCCTGGTTTTGAACACCTCTAGGGATGAGGAGTCCACAACTTTTGTGGGAAACAGGTTCCAGTGCCTCACCATCCTCACAGTAAAAAATTTCTTCCCACTATCTAATCTAAACCTATTCTCTTTCAGTTTAAAGCCATTGTCTCTTGTACTGCCACTACACATCCTTGTATAAAGTTAGTCCTCACCTTTCTTGTAAGCTCTCTTTAGGAACTGAGAGACCACAATGAGGTGTCCACAAAGACTTCTCTTCTCCGGGCTGAACAGTCACTGCTCTCTCAGCTTGTCTTCATAGATAATGTAGCTGTCTGGGCTCTCCAACAAGTCTACCTCTTTCTTGTGTTAGGAGCCTGTGTTGGGTTTGTGTGGCCACCTCCAGTGGGGGTGGGGTTACAGGTGTGGTGTCTGTGCAAATTTGCTACAAGCTTACTTCATGTCTGGCAGAGCCAATGCCAGCTGGCTCCAGGACATATCCACTGCTGTCCAAGGATGAGCCAATCAGGAACTATAGTAGCACTTCTGTGATAACATATTTCAGAAGGAAAAAAAGAAGTTATTGCGCAGATGTAATTGCAGCCGGGGAAGAGTGGAGTGAGAACAAATGAGAGAAGCAACTTTGAAGACACCAAGGTCAGTGGAGAAGGATGGGGAGGAGAGGTCCAGGCACCAGAGCTGAGATTACCTTGGAGTCTGGGAGAAGCAGGCTGCAGCTTATGGAGGCCTGTGGGAATGCAGAGATTCATCTGCAGCTCATGGAGAAGACCCACACTGGAGCAAGTGGATGACTAAAAAAGGTCTGTGAACCAATGGGAAACCTATGCTAGCACAGGCTCCTGGTAAGGACCTGCAGACACGTGAAAAGAGGAACCCATGCTGGAGCAGGTTTCCTGATAGGATTTGTGACCCTGTGGGGACAAACGCTGGAGCAGGCTGTGCCTGAAGGACTTCACTGCATGGAAAAGTGACCCAAGTTGGAGCAGTTGGCGAAAACTGTTGCCTGTGGGATAGACTCACTTGGAGAAGTTTGTGGAAGGCTGTCTTCCATGGAAGGGACCCCACACTGAAGCAGAGGAAGANACTGCTCTCTCAGCTTGTCTTCATAGATAATGTAGCTGTCTGGGCTCTCCAACAAGTCTACCTCTTTCTTGTGTTAGGAGCCTGTGTTGGGTTTGTGTGGCCACCTCCAGTGGGGGTGGGGTTACAGGTGTGGTGTCTGTGCAAATTTGCTACAAGCTTACTTCATGTCTGGCAGAGCCAATGCCAGCTGGCTCCAGGACATATCCACTGCTGTCCAAGGATGAGCCAATCAGGAACTATAGTAGCACTTCTGTGATAACATATTTCAGAAGGAAAAAAAGAAGTTATTGCGCAGATGTAATTGCAGCCGGGGAAGAGTGGAGTGAGAACAAATGAGAGAAGCAACTTTGAAGACACCAAGGTCAGTGGAGAAGGATGGGGAGGAGAGGTCCAGGCACCAGAGCTGAGATTACCTTGGAGTCTGGGAGAAGCAGGCTGCAGCTTATGGAGGCCTGTGGGAATGCAGAGATTCATCTGCAGCTCATGGAGAAGACCCACACTGGAGCAAGTGGATGACTAAAAAAGGTCTGTGAACCAATGGGAAACCTATGCTAGCACAGGCTCCTGGTAAGGACCTGCAGACACGTGAAAAGAGGAACCCATGCTGGAGCAGGTTTCCTGATAGGATTTGTGACCCTGTGGGGACAAACGCTGGAGCAGGCTGTGCCTGAAGGACTTCACTGCATGGAAAAGTGACCCAAGTTGGAGCAGTTGGCGAAAACTGTTGCCTGTGGGATAGACTCACTTGGAGAAGTTTGTGGAAGGCTGTCTTCCATGGAAGGGACCCCACACTGAAGCAGAGGAAGAACTCTTTTCCCTGAACAGTGGCAGGAGCAATGTATGATGAACTGACCATAACCCCCATTCCCCACCTTCTTGCACTGCTGTGGGGGAGGAGGTAGAGCTGGGAAGGAGGGAGGGGTGGAGGGAAGGTGTTTTTAAGATTTGTTTTTACTTCTCACTATCCTGCTCTGATTTTGTTAGCAATAAAAATTAATATCCCCAAGTTGAGTCTGTTTTGCCTATGATGGTATTCGGTGAGTGATTTCTTCTTGTCCTTATCTCAACTCATGAACACTTCATTGTATTTTCTCTCCCCTGCCCAGTTGTGGAGGATAGTGATAAAGCAGCTTTGGTGGGTGCCCAGCACCCAGCCAGGGCCAACAAGGTCCAGGCACCAGAGCTGAGATTACCTTGGAGTCTGGGAGAAGCAGGCTGCAGCTTATGGAGGCCTGTGGGAATGCAGAGATTCATCTGCAGCTCATGGAGAAGACCCACACTGGAGCAAGTGGATGACTAAAAAAGGTCTGTGAACCAATGGGAAACCTATGCTAGCACAGGCTCCTGGTAAGGACCTGCAGACACGTGAAAAGAGGAACCCATGCTGGAGCAGGTTTCCTGATAGGATTTGTGACCCTGTGGGGACAAACGCTGGAGCAGGCTGTGCCTGAAGGACTTCACTGCATGGAAAAGTGACCCAAGTTGGAGCAGTTGGCGAAAACTGTTGCCTGTGGGATAGACTCACTTGGAGAAGTTTGTGGAAGGCTGTCTTCCATGGAAGGGACCCCACACTGAAGCAGAGGAAGAACTCTTTTCCCTGAACAGTGGCAGGAGCAATGTATGATGAACTGACCATAACCCCCATTCCCCACCTTCTTGCACTGCTGTGGGGGAGGAGGTAGAGCTGGGAAGGAGGGAGGGGTGGAGGGAAGGTGTTTTTAAGATTTGTTTTTACTTCTCACTATCCTGCTCTGATTTTGTTAGCAATAAAAATTAATATCCCCAAGTTGAGTCTGTTTTGCCTATGATGGTATTCGGTGAGTGATTTCTTCTTGTCCTTATCTCAACTCATGAACACTTCATTGTATTTTCTCTCCCCTGCCCAGTTGTGGAGGATAGTGATAAAGCAGCTTTGGTGGGTGCCCAGCACCCAGCCAGGGCCAACATACCACAGGACCCCAGAGCTGGATGCATTACTCCAGATGGGGTCTCACAAGAGTAAGAGGGGGAGAATCATCTGCTTTGACCTGCTGGCCATGCTTCTTCTGATGCAGCCCAGGATGCGGTTGGCTTTCTGTGTTGCAAGTGCACATTGACGAGTCATGTTGAACTCTTTGTCACAAACGCCCCCAAGTCTTTTTCTCCCCAAGACTAGTCTTGATCCATTCTCTGTCCAGCATGTTTGTGCTTAGGACTGCTCTGGTCCATGTTGCAGGACCTTTCTCTTGGCATTGTTGAGTTATGAGTTATGGCATTTATGAGTTTTGCATAGGCCTGGCAGGGTCCCTCTGGATGGCATCCCTTCCCTCCAGTGTGTCAACCCCACTACACAGTGTGGTGGTGTTGTTGACAAACTTGCTCAGGGTGCACTCAACCTTACTGTCCATGTCACTGACAAAAATGTTAAAAAGTGCTAGTCCCAATACTGATCCCTGAGGAATGCCACTCATCGCTCCTTTCCACTTGTCCATCGAGCTGTTGAGCACAATGCTTTTAGTGCAACTATCCAGCCAATTTTTTATCCACTGAATGGTCTATTCATCAAATCCATGTCTCTCCAGTTTAGAGACAAAGATGTCATGTGGGACACTGTCAAATGCTTTGCACAGTTCCAAGTAGGTGACATCAGTTGCCTGATGCCTTGTCTACCACTTCTGTAACCCCATCGTAGAAGGCCACCAAATTTGTCAGACATGATTTGCCCTTGGTGAAGCCTTGTTGACTGTCACCAATGACCTCATTATTTTCCATGTGCCTTAGCATAGTTTCCAGGAGGAGCTACTCCACTATTTTACCAGGGACTGAGGTGAGCCTAACCAACCTGTAGTTACCTGGGTCTCCCTTATTTCCCTTTTGAAAAATGGGTGTTATATTTCTCCTTTTCCTGTCCATGGAAACTTTGAATTGCCATGATTTCTCAAATGTGCTGGAGAGTGGCTTAGTTTCTTCAGGACTAGTGGGGGTATCTCACCAGCTCCCATAGACTTATAAACTGTCAAGTTCCTTAGATGTTCTCGAACCTGGTGTTCTCAAACTCCTTCAACTATTTAAGGAAGATTTATAACATGTTTTATCAAAAATTCCTTTCAGACTTTCTCAATTAAGATTTTTATGAATAATAATATTTCTATGAAAAACAGCATTTAAACAGAAACAAAATGTAAAATAAAAAATATTTTGCTAGAACTTTCTCCTAAGTGAATGCTAATATCTTTAATGAAAGGCTAAAAAGAATATTTTCTTACATTTAATTTCATTTCCAATAATTTCTTATTGAATTATGATCTCTTTTCTGGATGCCTAATTTGTTGTTCTCAAACAACTCAAGAATATAAAAGATCAGAAAAATAATTTAAGGTCAGCCTGTGCTCACTCTAGCTTGTGGACAAAACATATGGCTGGGAGTCTGATCTCTGCACACTAATCCAAAATCTTGTAGGAGTTAATGAAATCTGATAGCTACATATTATTTTAATGTTTTAGTGGGTGTGACATACAACTCATATAACTGATATTTGTATCAAATAAACCCTGTCACAGATAGTCAGAATGGTTTACTGTTGACAAACGTCCCACTTACATGTTCTCAACTTGTCTTCTGTACTGAAGAAAATTTTGATCTTTGAAACAGTATGTTTTGAATGTGGTAGTCTGACTGCAGTCATACCTACAGAATAGCAATAGTGTCATTCCACTGTACTTTCCTCATCTGAAGTGTTTAATAACGTGATTGCAGACTGGTGTTACTTCTCTTTTTATGGCAAGATAAATCCAGTTGCCTATTGGATGAATAAACAGCTTTAAGTATTTGTCATGATTTTTTTGGAATACAGTGTTTGAAATTTCATTAAGGTACTTTTCATAGAATAATCTATTAGAACTTAATCACCTGCTGGAAACTCTGACACATTTGGATCATATTAAATACATAAGCAGATAAAAAGCTCTTTGCCTTGGAACAGTATTACGTCATCAGTGTCAACCATCCTGTGAGTCTTATCTGTCTGGCAGAGTAGTATTACATTAGTAGTATTGGTAATTCTGATTTACTAGGACAAATAACGTATCAGAAGAAATTTGCATCTTCAATCCTGCCAATATATTACTCAGTGATTCAGTGTCAAATATTCCCTGAGGCTTTTCCATTTTTTTATTAATACCCCTAAATTTGATGGCTGGGTAAATGTTATCCTTGTATGTCACATATCTGAACTCCCACCATAGAGTTAGTATTGTCACTAACTAGGGAATCTGCAGGTGATGGAAGCTGTGGGCTGACTTAACTCAATAGAAAGTAGAACCTAAAGCTAACTCTGAAAGTCTTGATCTTGCTACCTACACATAAACCCTTAGGGACATGTAAGACATCCTGGGATCATTTATGGTCTGGGGCATAGGATCACACGTAGGTGTGTGGCATGCCCGCCAGATCCATGAAGATGTCTTTGATGTCCATTGGTCTTATATACATATTGAGACAATTAAATTGTGCTTCAGCTGGCTGGTTCAAAATAGTCTTTAGAATCTGTTATCTCTTTTGATCAGAAACCAAATTCAGTTGCCTAAACACAGACTGTAGTGAGACATTAAATATCAAGCACACATGTGTATGCATGTATACACCTACAAGTATGGTTTCAGTTTATATGTCTGTATTTTGAAACAAATTCTTCCACATTAATTTGAGGATAAGTATCTAATTCTTTACTAGATTTTGTTCTCTGACTTGAGGTACCTCAATCTCCAACTGCTGGCACATAGTGTTTGGAGAGTAAAAAGCTGGAGAAACAGTTTGTAGTGCCATCAGATGAATCCTACTCACAGTTGTTGAAATTGACATTCAGGCTGAGAACAGAGTAAGATGGAAATGCCATGGATGACTATGTGCCTTGTCTTCCTTCAGAGGAACAGAGGTTAAAGTAGCTGAAGCCTAAAGATAATTTTCTGGACTGTCAGAAGAAGTGTTTGTGGTATAGCAGATATTTTAGAACAAACAACAATATTATCTCACTCTATGAAGTAGCAGAAAGGTGATTTGAGGAAGGGTGAACACAGGAAAAGCAATGAGAGCTTTCAGACCTTGTGCATTCTGGCTCATTTCTCCAGTGAGCAATGTGGTAGAACATGTTATGGCATTTAGCACAAACTAAGTGCTGTTTATATTGATACACCATTCCATTCATGCCTGTATACTTGTCAGTATATATGTATCAGTATGCATCTATAATTAGTCTTATTTCAGATCTGAGGTTTTAGGGTTTTTTTGTTTTATGATACATGAACATAAGTCCTTAGCACTTAAGCGTACCTTTGCCTGTCCCATGCTTTTCTGCAAAGCATGAATCAGATCTTGTACAAAAGCTATAATTTTGGAGGCAGAACTAAGAGGTATTTTACCTAAGATCTTCTAAATGTGATTTGAATTATATGATTGAATATTTTTCTACTTAAGTTATTCTCTTTATCATTTGGAATTTGCTTGCATTAACCAAAGCCAATGCACTTTTAATGACAAGATTTGTCTTAGAATTGAACAGTAGCTGTTATTTTGAATGATCTAAATATGAACTAAAATAAAGAAAATTTAGATTTGGACATAACCATATGATAAATGTCAAATAACAGCAGCTTGTGTCAACAAGTTATTCAATGCTAGAAAGATGACATTTTCTTAAACTTCAATATATGTAATTTAAGTGTCACATTCTGATTAAAAATTACCTGTACCACTTCTATCTTGTAATGGTGGTTTTGTTTAACTTTTAACTGAATCTTAGTAGAAATGCTGTGCAAATGCAAGAGCTTTTAAATCTGCTTTAACTGAGGGTGTTGTGTAGACTGCAGGGAAAATGTTGCTGGTTTTGTTTGGGGTCTTATCAGACATAGACCTGGGAACTTGTGGAGAGAAGTGAGATGTCGAGGAAGAAAAAAGAACTTGCTCAGACCTGTCTCATTCGCCTTGTGGTGGTGAAGCCTCAAGTACAAAAGAGAAACAAACTGACATTTCCTGGGCCAATGGATATTTGTTTTGTTAAACTTTAGGAGAACTGATCTAAAGTACCTTTACACTGGTGAAGACAAAAAGGCAATTAATAACTTGTGGTTCGTGCTGCAGAACTGTTAGCTGTATTTTTGATGACTCCAGCTTGCACTCTCAGTCATGAAACATGAAGATTGCTTGGGAGATTTTCAGCATGAAACAATCCCAAAGAACAGACAGCATGAGACTGAGCCAGGTTTGCCTCCCTCCAGCACGCAGAGCAGAGTTTATATATCCAAATGCTCCACCTGTTTTCCTGCCACTCCACAATGCACATTGTATGCACTATAATTTCACGCTATAAAAACTGTAATATAAAGTTAGCATTGCTTCAAATAATTTGAGCAGAGCAAAATATGTCTAAACCACTTAAATATTATATGGGTGTCACAAAGAAGACTCCCAGTACAATTTTTAAGTTGTGGTTGCAACCAGTCCACTAAAAAGGTAGCCAGACTTAAACAGTGGGGTTGTAAGTCAGCCCACGTGATTTGGTCTAGTGCCAAGGTCACCCCATACCTCTCCCTGTTTAGCATACAAATTTTAGTAGTACATTTATGCTTATGTTTCATTTGCTTGTTTATACAATTTTCAATCAAGCTTTTAGTCACAATAGGGTTCTTTTCAGTATCCAATTTAATTAAAATAAATGTTCAGAAAAGCTAGCAGAAGGGAATCCCTTGTCACTGAGTTATTTTTTCCGTATATGGGTAAAATTGAATTTCCAATTCATAAACAAGACAGCTTCTTGAGGTTTATCATACAGAGCAAGGATGTCTTTACTGCATTGAAGAGTTTGGAGTCATTATATTCCCATATGTTGACAACTTTTTCTTACCCTGATATCCTTTTCAATGTTGATATATTTATTTTCACTCCACCTGGGGGACTCAAACTTTCATGTTGGAAAGTCAAGGGACAGTTAAATAATTTACTTTGGGGAGGAATAATACATGAGAGCCCTTATTCAAAACTGAAGGTGTTATATGTTCTATAAAAAGAAAAAAAAAGTAGTAGTTTATTTATGTTACTTATCCATTTTATTAAAAATTAAGTGTTTAAGCTAACACAAAGGAAATATAAAACAGTCGTGACAGCAATTTAAAGCTAGAGTGGTTATTCACATATCCATGCATATCTGCTAATATTCTTACTCAGAGCATGAGATTTATCTCACTGTCTGACTATCCAAAATTTGGTTTAACTGAAGTTTGTAGTTTAGTCTCTTTTTATGGACAAGCAAGAAATAGGCAATTTCAGAGGATGAGTAATTCCAGGATAGTATGCCTATCTATATCTATATAGATATATATCTTTCGGAAGTGTCTAGAGGTTCTCTCCATTAACTTGACATTGAAAATAAACAAAATAAACTCTGATTTTTAGACAGCTAAAGTTAACACAGCTGAGATTAACCTCAGGCTTTAAAATATACATGCCTTCTTTCTTAGCCTTGATTTTTCTGTTTCCTTCTTAAACAAAGGAACCTCCCTTACACCCAGGCAAATTTGTAACATTCATTACTATTCATTTCAGTCCATAATGAAAATGAAAGCTTGGCAAAATTTGTAATAACTCAACAATGAAATAGCACCCCTTTTTTGTACTGAAAAATGGAAATGTGAAAACAAGATACACCCATGTATTGCAGTCCAGACATAAAAATCATCAAGAGAATCCACTTACTTAAATAATAAAGACTCCAGAATGACAGCCAAACTAAAGATACATTGCTGATTGAGCATAGATAGTCAGTTACATACAGAAGGAACAGACACCTAAGCTGAAAACAGTTCTTCTTGGAAATGTGACTGATTTTAGAATACAGATTTTTGTAAAGACACTAGTATTTGGCTTGGTTCTGTCTCAGAATGCCCTGCTACTTGGGTAAAACTATAGTGTTTCCACTGGGGCACCGAGTGGCTGCTTCCCACCATGCACACCAGTGACAGTGCCAGCCACCCTTCACCACAGTCTGGCAGCTGCCAAGGGCTCCAGGGCCAGCTGCTTCTCCCCACTGGTAGAGCTGAACAGACAGAGAGGAAAATAACCTTCATCTCTGAATGAAAAGGTCTGTGTAGATGACAGTAAGTTTAATTATTTTTCTACTGAGTTACTGAGTCTATTGTTTTAGCTTCCAAAAGAGTTCTGAAAATAAAAATAATTCATCTTGTGTAAAGGAATTCTTTTTAGCCTTTGAAGTCACTCTGTTCTGCTGCATCTTTTATGACCAGATTGCAGTCTGTTCTCCATGGAGTATGTAGGGAGAAAAAAAATGTGTTGGTTTGGGAGTTTTGTTTTTTGTTGAGTTGTGCTTTTTAGTTTGAGGTTGGTTTTGTGTTTTTTGGTTTTATTTTTTTTTGTTTTGTTTTTTTACTGGAGGTGTAAAATGATTCTGGTTTCCCCATAAAGCATATAAAAAGGGGAAATAAATACTAAAGTGCTATTTGTTAAAATTGTACTAGAACAATAGATTTTACAATGTACATTTTCCTTGTCACTGCCTTATTTTTATAATCTATACCATGTTTTTTGGAACAAAGCAGTCCTTTACTGATGAAAGAAGTCTTCACATGACAATTCAATACCTACTACAGTATTTGCTTAAAACAAATTGCAGTGGATGGGGAAAACACAGCTAATTTTTAATGTCTTTTTTTTTTCTAATAAATTATTCTTGTCCTTAGCATTAGTCTATGCAAGTATTTTTCGTATGTTGCATTTACATCAAGTTAAGAGACTGACTCTCAGATTATGTGAAAAAAGAAAAAAATTAGCTTCTTTTTTCTTTAATGGATGTATCATTTGCTTTTGACCATAACAATTTGCTGTAGAGAGTATCCCTGAATTGTCACTATTATAATAATAATGACTACAGAAGAAATTTGACCTTCCACTAACGCTTTCTATCTAACTTTTCAATGCAACTCATAAACTTAACTTGCAACTCTGAAAACCAATTGAAATTGAGGAAATGTCAGCTTTTGGAGGGCTTTAAGATAAGTGAGCTCAAACAAATCTCTTGTTAATGTTGATTGCCTTACATTCAGATCAGTTCTTGAACTTACACTATGAGATGCCAGAGGAGAAGAAAAGTGAAAGAATAGGAAAAGATACAGCTTTAGTAAATGCAGACTTTGACTTACTAATACAAAGTATTAGTAAGGAAATAGAATGGATATTTGTTTTGCTTTGTTTTCTATTACTTAAATGTTATAAATCACCAAGTGAAATTGCATCATACTTTGTACATTTTAAGACTCCATCTAGATATGTGTTTTCATTGCGTATGAAGTATTTAATAACAGCTTTTTAAGTGTTATCATAAAATTACCTTTAGTCCAGTGACTTTATATTAGAATATTTTCACATCTTGACATCAGTTTTTGGATTTTCCTTGAATTCATTCACCACTTCACCAAATTCAGAAGCAGAATATAACAGTCGCATTGTAACAATTTTTTAAAAGATAGAAATATTTTCATATTAAAGTGAGATAAAAAATAAAAGTATCTTTTCTAATAGTGATAGAAAAGTAATTATATTCAGGAACACTCTTTCAATTATTAAGTTATAAATTTTACTAATTTTCAGAAAGCTGAATATTTAAAACCATTATTCTAAACTATTCTTGGCCAAAGTGATAAGTAAAAGTCAGTATCAGTAACTTTCTCATAATTTCTCATCATTATCACGCTTCTTTCAAAGATTCTCACATAAAACAACAGCAGAATAAGTGCAGAGGATCATATGAGGAGAGATAGTGAGGACAGAGAGAAAGAGAAAGAAGGTATGCAAAAGAGAGGAGTCAAAGTAAAGTTCAGCCCAGGACTGTTTAGCTGATAAAGGAAGGAAACAGGCTGGTAAACTATTCATATTGACATGCACACCCAGATGACTGCCTGACCATAAGTCTTCAGGCTGTGCTGGCAAATATATATATATGTATCTTTGCTGATATAATTGTTTGGGGGTTTTATTCAATTTTGGTTTGGGTTTTTTTTTGGGGGGGTTGTTGTTTTATTTGTTTGCTTGTATGGGTTTTTTTTGAGTGGGTGTTTGTTTTTGGATTTTTATGGGAGGTTTTTTGTGGTTGTTTGCTATGATTTCATAGACTGGCACTTAAAACCCCAACAATTTGACAAAAAAAATGCTAATTCCTTCCTGCACAAAAAAATAAAAGGAATTTTTTAGAAAAACAAAAATAGAGCATTGACAAGTCATGGTTTTTTTTCCCCAAATATTCTTATTCCTTTACATGCAGGGTGATTGAAGAGCTGCTTCACAGACAGGAACTGAAATAAAGAAGGGAAAACAATAAGAACAAGAAGGATAAAATTACTATGTCTCCCATTTCTCTGAAATGTGCTGTGACTACAGTACCTTTGAGAATTTTTTTTCAGAAATTGCAACACTTCCTTATCAATTCATTATTGATTGCACCTTTAGAATTCAACATTTCAAACTATAAAAAAGAGATTTTTCACAGTCCATTTTCTCAATGGTCTTGTTAACATTTTTACCACCAATTAACTCTTTTGAAATGTCATTCTCATGCAGACTGTGGCCTTGCAGCTGGAAGAATTCAGGATGCTATAGGAGGTGAGATGAGCACAGCTCAGAGCAGAAGAAAAGGCCATCATGTTTTAGTGCCTCCTTTAAAATTCACTGCAGTATTTGCAGCAACCTATTAGTGTAGTTTTATTTGGAACATGACCAAAACCTAAGTTTTTATTTAAAATGTGCAGTTTAATTTTGGTCATGTTCCAAGCTAAATTACATTAGTAAAGTATTATAAATAATGCAGTGTGTTTTAACAGAGGCACAAAAACATGACAGCTTTAGTTTCTGCCCCTCTCTTTCCATTACATCATTGGCTCTTCTGCAGCATCCAAAAGCTAGAAAAAGAGCTTTTCATGATCTCTTCTACTCAAAGTTCAAAAGAACATTCTGGCAAGTGAACAAGTGTTAACATGTCATAAAAATGTTAATAAAAACAATGATAAGAGAGTAGAGAAGAGCAGTGTGACAATGTGACACTGCCAGTCTTCGTTAGGCTGGATACTCGACAGGTTTCAAGGGTTGAACTACGGGAGATGCATGAATTTGGCCATCTGCCTTGAATTTCCCATTGCATATATTATAAAATCAGTCCTTTAGCACAGTGTATATATGTTGGAACAAGTCTGTTAGACTGAATTGAACTTCTACATCAATAGTTCTTATAAGCCGTCTTCAAAATGCCAATCTCATTGAGGGGAAGTGCATCTGCATGTATGACATATAGGGCTATAGAGTGTAACTGTGAGATATTTGTATTTCTTATGTCTGAAGAAACAAATCAAGTTATCAATGTTATCTTAGGTAAATACTAATAAGCTTTCTGTAATTTATCTTTACACACTTTGGTCTCTATATGCCATATTTCATATAAATTTGGGTAATAATAAATTTGTTAAAAATATTTGTTTTACTTTAATTATTGTGACAGTGTATTTCTAGTTCCTCCAACGAGAAATATCTGCAATGCAGCTGGGATATTTCCACAGCTTGGATGATTCATGCAAGCTAGTCTTAAGCCAGATAGCTTAAATACTGTTGCTGGGAAAAAATGTCCAATCGACATGGACCCAAGGATCAAAGGGATTTACTGATTTATTATCAACCTATAATTAATCAACAATGAGAGAATTATAAATTTAGGATCAATATCAGCAGTGCAGCAGATATATCACATTATCAGACAGTTGCAAAATGTTATACACATAAATAAACTTTTATCACCCCATGTTCCAGTTATTAAAGGGTAGCTGCAAAGAAGATGGAGACTCTCATTTTACAAAGAGTCACATGAAACAAATGAGGGTTTATGGGTACAGGTTACTCCTGGCAAGATTTCAGTTGGTCACAAGGAAAATTTTTCAAAATAAGAATAATCAACCATTGGAATAAACTCCCTAGGGAAGTGGTGGATTCCCCAGCGTTGGATGCTTTTAACATTCATCCAGACAGGGTGCTGGCCCATCTTGTCTAAAACATGCTTTTGCCAAGAAAAGCTGGATCATATGATCCCTGAGGTCCTTTTCAACATGGTGTTCTATGATCACTAAAATCCCTTGTATTACTAATCCCAAACAGGTGTTCCCCCCAACTATAGGCCATGACAGGGGATACAGGCTCCCCTACTCTGGACATATGGAAACCCCTGCTTGCACACACTTGTTCTAGGAGACCTGAGTACTCCTGATGGGCCACAGGAGGTGAATTCACACCCCTCAGGTGCAGGTAACAGAGTACCCCTGTGGTGGATGTGAGTAAGCTGCAGCAGCACCCAGGGACACTCATGTTGGGTCCATGCTGACAAGCCCAGGAAGAGCCCATGATGCTGTGGGGCCACATCTGGCAGCATACCATAACTTCTCTGCTCCTGTCTTCCACCCATTCTGAATTCCTGGGCGTTTGTTTTGGTTTTTTGTTTGTTTGTCTGGTTTTATTTGTTTTTTGGCTTTCAGCTGGATTTTGCTGAAATCTGTGTTGCAAAAATCTCTGTAACTCCTTGGACAGTTTTTAATCCAGTCCTCTTCAGCATTCTCAGTCTGAGGTAAAAAGCTCACTCTAGTAGTTTGTTGTCCCACCCATGCACAGTATTGCACACATTCCTATCCCACTGGCTTCTTTTCCCAGGTGGACCTTGAAGACCATGGTGAAACCATCCCAACATGAAGCTCAACATGAAATCTATCCAAGAAGCAGAATAAGTGCTGGACTGAGCACCTTTTATAAATCAGTATGTCAGAAACATTTTCATACCAGAGATTTGATTTAATTTACATGAAACAATTTGGGTTGCAATTGCACCTGAACCTTTAAGGACTACTGCAACAAAGACAACTAATACTCATACGAAAGCAAAGCTCATGCAGGGAGTTTACTGGGGCTGTAATGGGTAATGCATATGCATCCAATGAATGAGGTCAGGTGAAGATTTTCCTTTTAAAGAGAATTTGAGTTGTTCCTTTTTGTATGTTTTATAACTGTACTGTAATGTATAGTACACTACTGACTTCAAGAATATTGTGGTCAGTATGACCAGGGCAGTGATCAGCACTCGGCAATGGTGAGGCTGTATCTCAAATTCTGCGTCCAGTTTTGGGCACTCCATTACCAGAAAGACATTGAGGTGCTGGAGTGTGTCTAGAGAAGGGTAGCAAAGCTGGTGAAGGCTCTGGAGCAGAAGTTTTATGAGAAGCAGCTGAGGGAGCTGGGGTTATTTAGTCTGGAGGAGTCTCAGGGGGAACCTCATTGCTCTCTATAACTACTTGGAAGGAGGTAGTAGTGAGGTGGGGATCAGTCTTTTCTGCCTTGTCTCAAGGGAAATGATGAGAGTGAAATGGCCTTAAGATGCAACATGGTATGTTCAGATTAGACATTAGAAATTTATTTTTTTTTTACTGAAAGAGAGGTCAGGCATTGGAATAAGTTGCCCAGGGAGATGGTGGAATGACAGCCTCTGAAAGTGCTCAAGAGGCATGTGGACGTGGCACTTAAGGATATGGTTTAGTGGTGGTTATGATGGTACTGGGGTGATGGCTGGACAAGATGATCTTGAAGGTCTCTTTCAAACTTGATGATTCTGTGATTCTGTGACATCATCACTGAGCTTACATTGCTTTTATAGGTAAATAATGACTTCATTAAAATTCACATGCCCAACTTTATAAATCTGATAGACATATGTATACCTCTCAAAAGCAATAAATGTGCAAAGAGAGTATTAAAGTAATATGAAAACTAATGAAAATATGAAACATGTACTATAGAACCTAAGACCTACTCAAATTTATTCTCTCCAGTAATAAGAAATGGATAACCCATGTGAACCTAAACCTAGGTGAATGTGCTGGAAAGCATCAAGAAGACACTGTTCCTACAGTTATTTAAAGCCCTGACCAGTAAAATAGAAAGTAGGACAAATTCAGCATCAGGATAGGTCAGCATGTCTTATTTCACATTGGACTTTGTTACAACAAAATCTAATTTTGTACTCAGCCAGGAGTATAGGCTATGTGTAGGCTATATAAAATCATAGGATCATTTATGCTGGAAAAGACCTCTAAAATAATGCTAAGCTAACTTGGCACTGCCAAGTCTTAAGCTTTAATACCTATAACACCAGTATTCTTCAACTGCAGGAGTAGGTAATGCTCACTGGAATAAATCTTTGAACAAAACCAACAAACTCATGCAGATGAAAAGTGTTGCATATACCTACCTGACATGTTGGTTCTGTTTATTGCCTGGAATTCACCTTTGCATCATAGCCCACTTTTGAAAGAGAGAAAAGATGTATTTTAATTATAGCTTATATTAAATGCTGGTAAAATACAATCCTTAGCTATTTTAGAGTCACTAAAATTGATAAAGTCATCCCATCATTAAATGTATTGGCAAAACCAGGCCAAGTAGCAAATCTGTTGTAATGAATTGTAGCTATTACCATATTTTCACACATAAGGGTGTATTAATTCCCTTTAGTATTCCTGAAAAAAATCTTATTAAACACACACAAGTGTAATTGTTTAGATGCGTGTCTTATTCGCTTCTTTTCTCATAGGGTTTCAAGGATATAGGGCTTCATCTGCACATTTAAGCAAGGTAAAATAAAAAGACCATTGCTCCACTGTATGATCATTTGAAAAACAGGTGTACATAGAGAGTTTTCCATTTAAAAAAACTTTTAATTTTCCTGTCTCAAAAGATCTTGTATTCTTCTTATAGTCACTACAGTCTAGCATAAATAAATAAATAAATCTAACTTTTACTCAAGTAAAATTTCTTATTGGTTTTAGTGAATTTCACTCAGTAGCTATTGTGCCAGAAAGAGGAAAATGCTTGGCTCACTGTACCTGGGTTTAATTTAAAGATCTGATACAGTCAACCAGTAGGACTTTGAATATTTGAATGCTTTGGGGATGAGTGGAAGCCTACTCAAGTCATTAAAATCTGTAGATTGATCTGAAATATTTCAAGTGGAGTCATCAGTTCTTCAGCTACCTGTCTATTAAAAAAAAACAAAAACCAAAAAACAAAGAGGAAATTGAAGGAGAAAATTATATTTTTGTATTTCACAGTGCTGGTGTGAGCAGGTTTGTGAAATGCACAGGTAACAGAGCACATAAAAGTGATTCAGAACATTGCATGAGCAAGTACACCTAACATGACCTACACATTACCTACACAGCCAATGGAGAGAAGCAACCCTGACACCTTGATTAGACTCACATAAAAGATGTGGCTGAATTTAGATACTGCTACTACTTCTTGTATGTAGCAAAGTAGGATCTGAAGCTTGGATAGTAGAACTGCTATTGCCTCAGATCCGGTTCTGTAATACTTCTCTCAGCACTAACAACCTTCTTACAAGGGCATTATAAATGTAAATAAAAAAAAAAAGAACTCCGAGAGAGAGGGAAAATAAAGTGAAGGAGAGATGAATATCTTTGAAGGAATTTTATAAGCAGGAAGCATTTTTTTTTTTCTAATGAGCCTATAAAGGTGTTCATAGACAGTAAGTAATCAATAATCTTATTTATCTATAATTAGACCAGATATTTTATCATAATCATTAGCAAATGTCTCCATAACTTCAGCAGACTGACAATATTATCTTGATCCAACTAAGGAATATCTATCTTTAGGGCAGGCTAAGCAGAATATTGTTTTATAGATGAAATAAGCCTGTTTTACAAACAACAAGAAGTAACATTAATTAAGTTGTAACTAATCAGTAGGGGGGGTGAAGAACAGAATAATTTGAATTCCCTTTTGTGTGTGCTACATCCCCTTTCTTGCTGGATGTGCAAGGGATATGAGCTTAGCACTGGGTCCTACCTCCCTACAGAAAACCATTCATATTCACTCATTTAGCTCTGAAAATTTTCTCATTAATTTCATTCTGTTAGTCAAAATGTTAGTTGCCACATACTCATCTAACTCTGGAAAAATAAACAGTTCTCTTAAAAATCTAATACAAGTGAACAGCTCTCAAATATTTTAAAAGACTTGCAACTGAGTGTACATACAGCAATATGTAGGAAATTAGAGACCATTATGATGGGTGTTTATAAAACTTCAAACACTTTTCCAGACTGACATTCACTAACACCACACTTTGCCAATGTGTAGTTATTGCTCATTATCATCATTATTGCTGTATATTCACCGAATTATTCCTTAACAATCTTACTCTACAGTACCTGTGAGTGCAAGATATTAGTGTATTGCAATGCATAAGAACACTATGGAGCTGATGCCACACAGTGCTAATGCCTATAGTCTCTTGTTCCTAGCCAAGGTGAAGGTGGTTTGGTTTGAGAAGTCTTTCATGAAAGAAGCTAAAATCCATTTGAGTGTCTTCTTTCTTTCTCATCTTTCCTCTCTGGTCTCTGATGTGTTTACACTCATCTCCCTTCCCAGAAGCAAAATGATCTCATCTACTCCTCACATAATTCATATTGTTTCAGGAACTGGGACTTTTTCTGTTTTTGCAAGTCACTGTCTTATTTGTCCTGTGGATTACTTGGGTTTCTTTGGGCATCTTTCCTGCTCATTTTACAACTTTTTTCTTGCTATTTTACACATTGTTTCTCTACTCGTACAAGTTTTTTCCTGTATTCAAGTTGTGCAACTGTCCCACAAGCATTTGTTTGCCTCTTTAATGTTTAATGTATTACATTACATTAAATATATTTATATATTTTAAAGGAGGAAAAAAGACAAAAAATTAAAAAACCAGCAATCTACTGACTTTCTCACAGTGACAAGGAGTAACTATCAGCCTCAAAAATAATCTCTGAAATCTTTAGAACCAAAGCAGCGAGCAAAAAAAAAGAGAAGGAACATTATTGTCTAGGACTCCAGTAGTGCAGTCTTACAGCTACTTATGAGGGAGAAGAATCTAGACCTAGACCCATTGATCTAATATGAACAGAAACTGGAGAGCTTTACTACAAGGAGAGTTTGGACAACTTAACAGAAAATGAGAGAAGCATCTCATAATATGATAAAGTCTTTTGAGGGTCTGGAATCTGCTACTGAACTCTCTCCTGTAATTTTTTTCAATGCTTTTGTGATACTTCGGTGAAAGAAAAAGCATAAGGGATTGACTCTTCTTAAATAAGGCATACTAGACACTGCTTATAACCTCAATACATGTTTTTGTATACCTCAATAAGCATTTTTGTTGTAATAGATTTGTAAGTAAATGTTTGATAGAGAAACTACAGGGAAGGGATTGATTTACTCTAATACCACTTATACATTCACACACATTCACCTATTTCATACAGTCACTCTACATGTGAATGTATGAAAGTTTAATCCTGCCTGAATTACTACTGTTTCAAAACAGTAATAAAACAAGAGAGCTGACATTGTCCCTCAATAGCAGGGATCAGTAAGGAACAGACAAAGATGAGCTTGTTGAAGAGAGAACATTTTACCCATGATCAGACTTCCTAACAAGACAAATGCATAATCAGGAGGACTAGAATACAAGTGAAAATTTTCCACTCTATCACGAAGTACATGAATATGGCATGTATCAATATCTCAGGGAACATTCACTTGGCAGCAATATCTGAGAAGGGTAAGCTGCAGCTAAACAGAAAAAGATATTTCAAAAACAAAGCTGCGTGCTGCTGTTTTTCATTGCCCATGTGGCACTGGTAAAAACTGGGATTATGGTAGGATTACACAGCAGGATAGGCAGAGGAAGGCTGGTGATTCTGCTTTCTCATAATTAATTGAAAGAGGCACTGTGATCTTCTGGGCATAGGAAGAAGAATATTTTTCTGGCAGGCTCTCCCTCTCCCTAACCCATGACTGCCTGAGGTTCTGCCTGTCTCTACTCTTTACACAAAAGGCTGCTGGTTCCAGCAGTGGATGCACACAGAGTCTTGGCTGCCAGGTGGGGACAATCAGAACATCAATCATAGCAAATTAATCTCTTTTGGACATTTCTGAGCTTGGAGACTATTTTAACAGAAGAGAAGGCTTGTTTACAGTCTTCAGGCTCTTCTGAGAAACAAGCTGTGTGCCGTAGCATTTAAAAATCATGATTGAATATTCATGAAATAAAAAAATAGTGTCTAACTAAATGTTAATCAGAAAGTTCTGGATTCTATCTTATCTTGCAGATTTTATGACGTATGCTGACTACTTTCTTTATTAAAAGCCATCCCTCCTTTCTCTAAATCACTTAACTCTGTTTTTTGCTGGACAGTTGTATCTGTACAGGCAATGGAACAATTTTGCATCTCATGCTGGATATTCATCTTTTTACATAGACTCCTGTCACTTGTTCTACCAAAATCTTTAGCTGAATAAATTTTCCAAGAACATTGTGTTATAAAACATTGAGCAAAATAGAAACTAGCCAAGGGAAAAAAAGTGAATAACATCTATTGAAATAGATATTAAGAATGATTTAGCTTGTGATCTTTTGATTGAATAGGATACTATCAATTTCTCATTCTTTTTTTCTCCTCAATAAATTTGATGCTTTCTTTTCCCTGGGAATATTGGACTTTTTATTTTCTTTTTTCTTTTTCTTTTTCTTTTTCTTTTTCTTTTTCTTTTTCTTTTTCTTTTTCTTTTTCTTTTTCTTTTTCTTTTTCTTTTTCTTTTTCTTTTTCTTTTTTTTCTTTTTCTTTTTTTTGTTTTTTTTTTGTTTGGTTGTTTTTTTCTGTTGCTTTGGGGTTTTTTTCTGGTGAATTAAGAAATATAAATCTATAATTTTCATAAAGAAAACATCTTCAGTTGAATTCTTGACCACACTTTCAACAACCTTTTCTGATGAAAAATCCAGTCTCACCAGATGACCATTAATTTCAGCTTGGATTTAGGGCTTTACTGACAGATTGTCCAACTGTCATTTTCCTTTTAACACCAGAAGTAATACTGTTAATTTAAAGGACCATATTCAAGATAGAGGTATATATTTCAGCAAGACATTACTTGCATGACTCACAGCAAGCTAGTAAAACAAAGATTTTTAAAGCAAAGATTTTATTTCCCATTATTTAAACTATTGTTTCACCTTTAGCATATCATCCATCATGGACAACAAAACCCTGGTGGTCAATTTTGCATTGTTTCATAATAATCTTCCTCTTGCCCAGTGTTTATGCTGCTTTTACCTGTTGCATTGGATCTGAACTGAGAGAACAACACATTGCTATTTATTTTTAATAAAACATTTCAGTGATTTGCAAGATGATGGACAAAATATATTATTAAGGCACAATTATCTAGAGGCACAGCAGAATTTGAAAGTAAATCTCCTGACACTTTTGAGAGTGATTTCAGGACCAGAGAAAACAAAATATCAGTCCTATACTAAAGCTGCGTCATATTAATTACTCAATTCTGTTATAAATTCTCATCCTGTTGGCTTGATTGTCAAATATTTCAGAATCAGCTTAACATTCTTGCTAACACACTCTATAATCAGTACCACATTTTGCAATGAACACGATACTAAAAATTTCCTAGTAAAAGTAACAATAAGTATATTTTTATATATGTGTATATTTTTATGTATGTGTGAATATTGGGAATTGATCAGTCCTGAATGTGTCCTTCCAAATGCAAATTTTTTCTACCAGTAGAAATCTGAATATGATATGAAACGATGAGATAAAATAAAAAGCAGTAAACTGTTACAGTCTACTTCCTTAAACTATTACAGTCTACTTCCTTTATTACCACTTTCAGTTTCCATGAGAATGGAAATATGGCAACTGTAGTAAATCTAGCTCTAACTTTTAAAATAAGAAAAATGTAGTTCTTTAGGACTGTGCAATGGAAATAAAAGTATCTCAGAAGCTGATCGTGTAATCCAATGCAAAATATAAACATTTCCCCTGAAATTTATGTAAATTTCCCCATATAATGAAGTTAAAGAGAACACATATGTAAATCAGGATGACCAGATTGGGTTGTTATTTTTTATCAACTTAGTAGAGAGTATGAGGCCTGCTTTTAGTCATCCTTCTGTGTACACTCTCATTTACCATAGAACTCGATGCTATCTAACATGATAGTCTCTCCCAAGCTGGCACATCCTCCGATTTAATGGAGTTGACGGTAGAGTGAAACACAAAACATTCAGTTACTTTAAATTGATATGTATTTGCAAGTGATTTATCTTCAAAACAAATTATAGTATTTTATAAAACTTATGAAAGATATACCCGTAGGCTTTTATTTCTTTAATTAAGCTACTTCAACCAATAAAATATGAGCTTCTCCCTCTCCATTTGACAATTCTACATAGAGTCCAACTTTCAAAACTCGGCAAATTAGAAATTTCTACACAATTCCTAGAAAAATTTCTAATTATGTTTTTAGTTCTAAAAATCAAGGGTATCCAAGGCTTCACAAATAAATTATATTATTACTGTAATCTCTGAAATGTTTTGCATTGTCCCAAAGTTAATGAAACTGCAATATTTTCATCACATTATGCGGAGTATTTTCAATAGATTTCATTTATTATTATTCATGAGGCACAGATTACTATCAAATCAAGTCTTCTATTTTGATAAAAAGCTTAAATTCAACTAATCCTAAAAAAATACATGTCTTTCTATGTGTTTTCCTGAATGGGAATAACTTGAGGAGGCAATAAAATTCCTTATTTCATAGATAATGATTAAATCAATAATCATGAAAAAAAAAGTATATGAGATTAATAAAAGCAGTTATGGGTATATTATTGTCACCTTTTCATATTGCATATCTTTAGTGTATTTGGAAAAAATCTCTAATCTGTGTCATGGAATATTGATATTTTCTTTTATAAGCATTACATAGTATCACTAGTTATGCATATATTTTGGGATAGAGATGTTTCCTTCTCTCTCTCTTTTCCTCAACATGTAGTTGCATACATAAACAGATTCTACAAATTTATTCAAGGCAGATAAGGATACTTTTAAGGAAAATGGAGTACTTAGAAATTTTAGTTCATTTCTAATGTAGGGCAAAGATCTCACTCTAGGAAATTCTGTAATGAGTACATAACTTCTACATCTGTTTCAAAATATTTTTTTTTTCTGTAAGAGGAAATTAACTTAATTGCTAGGTAAGTTCTTCCACTGATTTATTTTTACTATCTCAGTTTATTAGCTTCAGCTTTAAGTAAGATAGCACGCCATTTCCTTAGGGACTCCCAGAAAAAAAATTACTATGAAGGAATTGCTGTTCAATACCGAGTTACTGTTTCTTTCTCCTTGACAACTAAACTAGTACTACTCTGTACCTTTAGGATTAAACTGCTAGTGTTGCTAATAACTGAGCAAAACAAGCATCAGCACTGAAGACTGCTGGCATGGTTGTGTCTGCCCGGGGAACTTTTGCTGTAGTAAGGCAAGTTCTGCCAGCCAGCAGTGCTAAAAATCTCACTTCTTTCTACACATGCTGAGCACAAATGCAGCAGCAGGTAGTAAAAATATCAAACCTACACCACATCTGATAGCTGTGAATAACTGTAGACAGTTTACACCCCTGCACTTCTGCAGAGGTATAAGACTCTATTACCTCTTCTCTTTTGTAGTGATTCAGCTTCAAGTGGTATAGCCTTTCACTCTTACTTCTACTTTGGTACTATGTCAGTAAGCTTAATTTTTAATAAGATTGTATCATGGACCAGATCCAAGCATAGATCTGGGCAGCCAATACTATGCTGTGGGTCCTGCAAAAATGACACAAGGCTTCAGAAATGGGCATTACAAGGTTAATCATGAAGCCTCTTACTGTTCTTACTGCTGGTTTACATTCTGAAAGGCTTCCCTTCCTGAGTGCATCATTGCACCATCACTTAAATGTGAACATTTCCACTCAGTGAATGTTGGGTAACTTTAGCAAGCACCAGCCTATGAAGCATGTGCACACAGTGGTGTGCTGTTTCCCGTTGTACACTGTCTAGTGGATGTTAACAGTAAGTGCAGTGCTGACTGGATTTCCCGTGCAGCTTGGTGTGACAGAGCCTGCTGATCTATCACAGCCTGTCAGCACCCTTGCAGCATGCCTAATGAGGGGGTCTGCGATAATGTGGAAGATAAGCTATTCCTTTCCCACCAATTGATCCTTGCACTTCTAGGTGATTTGTCTTTGATGCTTTTTGCAGCATCTTACAGAGCTGCAGGCTAAAAAGACAACAAATTTTTCTTCCTTAACTTAGAAGATGCCTGGAGTCAAATACTAAGACAAATATAATAACAGCAGAATTGTACTCAGAAATCATACGTTGGACACTAACCAAAGGAAACAAAGTTTATTGAATTTCTGCTGGGATTTCTGTTTCTTTTATTTTCCAGTAATAAGGGATTTTAGAAGAAAATATTAT
Organism: Sclerurus mexicanus; assembly: GCA_013396755.1. Classification (NCBI taxonomy): domain Eukaryota; kingdom Metazoa; phylum Chordata; class Aves; order Passeriformes; family Furnariidae; genus Sclerurus; species Sclerurus mexicanus. The sequence goes on from VWZF01004274.1 coordinate 1,054,266, forward strand.
GAAATATAAAAAAAATAATAACTTTGCAGATGTCAAAATCATGAGCAGAAGGAATGTCAATATTTGAAAGAGATTCAGCTGAAAGTTAGAAAGTAGAACCCACAAAAAGATGTAATTTGTACATATGCTTTCTGTTAGAACTGTGAGTTTTATTCTCTACATACCTGTGCTTGGAACAGTCACTATGAGTTCCAAGTGAAAATCAAAAAATAGTTGGACTTGCTCTTGGTTGTCCAAACCCATCCATTCCCAGGCATTAGAAAGCTTCAATTTAAATGGAATGTGAAGGTTCATACAGTAGTTTCCTTCTTCCTTTAAACTTCTTACAGCTGTGGGAATACAAAATTTCTGACAGGAAAAACATTGCTTTCAGAAATAGACTGAACTCCACAAACCTATAGAGTGCGGAGTGGGAAATATGAATAACTAACTTGGTTGCCTATTTTGTCAAAACTTAGTTGTCTCTTTTGCTCAAAACAGTAACAACTCCATCTCATCCTTAAATGCCTTAAGAATGCAGTCAAGGAGTACTAAAAATGGTTCCATCATTTTTTTCCCCCAGATATTCTGAAATTGATGGATCTTAGTCCCAGAAAAAGATGTCACCACTATTTTCACTAAGTCATCTCCATTATTTTGCTTGCTGCAGTCATGGGCAACAGAAATCGTCTCTTTGTCATACTTTTTCTGCTGGTGTAGGTTCTACAACAGCACAAATATAGCATGCCAGCCTCTTCCACTGATATCAGACCTCGCTTCTCAAAGTCAATCTTCTTTTCTTAAATGCTGCTAGGTTCACTTGTGGAGTGGCCTACCTAGGCAGAGGTCAGATCTTTCATTAGGAAATCCAGAACAGAGCAAGGAATATTGATAGACTTCATTGTTTCCTAATAAAAATCTTTGTTGTCTTAAGTAATGTGCAATTCTCAATGGAAGTTTAATACCCATTAGTTCTAGATGATGTTTTAATAAGCTATAAAAAAGGTAATATTTTAATTGCTAAATAGCAGTAAACATTGATTTTTTTGTTTTGTTTTGTTTTGTTTTTTGGGGTTTTTTTGCCTTGCTGCTCTCCCCAGGACAAGCTAGGTGGGCTCTTTAGCCTGGACTGTCAGCTCTTAATTTCTAGTTTTCTTGACTGTTATCTCCTTCCCTGCCTTCCCTGCTCTCACATTTTTTTTCGCCTTTCAACTCCTGTTACAGCCTCCAATTACAATCTGGAAAACTGCCAACATCAAAATTCATATAGGGAGAAAAGGCTGCAATGGGGACAGGAAGAATGGGAGACAGAACATAAAATAAAAGACTAATGAAGGATAAACATCAACAATCGAAATTCAACCTCAAATTTAGTAATGTCTTTTCAATAAAAAATAAATATTAAATTAGTTTCATATTCATACCAACTTGCAGAAATAGACTATACACATCATGTATTTAAACACCTCATGTATCTATCAATATTAATGCATCCTATAGAATGCATTGTGTTCCAAAATTATAATCGAGCTATATTAGATCCATAAGACCTAGTCTTTGTTTTGATGGGGCAGCAAAGAGTTCATAACCTTGAGACTCACATTTCTCAGGTTTTTTTGACACATGGCCATTATTGTATGATTTGAACGACACTGCATAAAATTGCAGTCTCAGGGGTATATTCAAGGAATTAGAGACTTTGACCTAGAATGTTATGCACAGTTTGGAACATCATAAATAGTTAATTATAGAACAATAATCAATTTTGTATAAAAGGAAATATGAGTTGGCAGGAGAAATAATGATTAGCCAACTGAGCTAAGAAATGTACAGTAAGATGAATGGCGCAAAAAGTCCATTTGTTCAGCAACTACAGAGGAATTCAGAGGATGTAAATAACATGGCAGTTTGATGTAAATGGTTCCTGACATCTCAGATTTTGAAATATAGGGATCTCTAGTCTCTAAAGTGTACCCAGTAAATATATCTTTAAAAAAATGCCCAAACTACCCCTCCACTCTAAAAAAATAAAAAAGGAAAAAAAAAAACAAACCTGTCAATAACCTTTTTTTTTTAACAATAACAGTATTTTCAACTTGCTTGTCCCTGAATTTCATTAAATGCTAGATTTTATGACTGACACAAAGATACTGTTGACTTGCAATTTTACTGTTAAAATTACATGTTTTAATTAAGCAAACAAAAAATTTTGCTTTTCTGTAACTTTTTAAAATCACTTAGTTATTTTCAACTAAGTGTCCCATGGAAATAAAACTTTTCCTTCTGTAGCAGCTGCCTTTCTTATTTTCTAATAAAACCAAGTTATTTAATGGTTTTACTACTATCACATGTTCTATTGCAACTTGACCAACTATTTTAAAGCTATAGGTGTAAAATAGCATTATAAGAGAACCAGGTTTACAACAGATGTGTTAAAAAGATAAAATATAAAATTAATTTAAAAGCTTATTTTAAAACTTGCGTTTTAATTTAACACATATATTGAAGATTTAAGTCAAACGTATTTTTCTGTATTCTATTTTTATTCTATGTTCAGAAATAAAAACTTGGTATAGTTCAAATCTGAAAATAAAACAAGTTTCAAATTATCAAAATTTTAAGCAAAGTGCAAATATTCACTTTCAAACCACTTTATCAGCTTCCCCTGGATTCTCTTTAAGGAACCTTTTCTCATCTCATTCCCTGTTCTCGGTCAAATCACTTCATGTTTCCCAGATTCTTGTTTTATAAAGTGATTAAAATATTTACTTATTTGCCTTGACTCCCAAAGGGCTCTCTGTGGGTTAATTAGTTAATGTTTGGATAGCACTTTGAAAATTTAAAGTGTCATATTACTGCCAAGCATTATTATTATGAAACCTATTAAAACCACAATGCATGATCAATTAGCTCAGATCAAAGGACACATAGCTGCAAAGGATCTAATTAAAAGTTGATAAATAGAATTATTGAAAGCAGGTGAACTTTTGTACTACCTCACAGTTACAGTGCATGGAGACCTATTAGTCACCACCATGCCCTGTATTCCTCATGTCACAGACTGAACAGCTAGAGGTTTTAAAAAAGCCAATATTTTCCATATTTGTTTAAGAGCTCATTAAGCAGACTAAAAATCCTTGCTCTACAATATCTACAGGCCTTTATTTAAAGTGCTGTGTGAATGTGGCTAGACAAATAGGAAGAAATGCCTCTGAAATACAGTGATATAAGTTACGAATGATATTGTAACTACTCAGAAGGTCATGCCATTTTCTTCTGTCTAAAATGTAAAAGTGGTCATTAGGAAATTTAGTGACAGTGATGATAGAAGCTCATGTGATAATGTAGTGTTTAGGGCAATATTGTCAGAAAATTTTCATTGTCTACATCAGGTCTTTCTTTTACTTTGGGGATAAGAGCATGACATTTGGCTACGGTTTTGAAATTGAGAAAATACATCAATATCTTTTAACATTTTTTGTCACATTGCTTTTTTGATATAAAATGAAAGGAGAAAGGATTGTATCCAAAAATAGGTTTCTATACCCTTCATCTTTTGAACTGCATTTATATATCTATCTAGTTCTTGGCATTTTCTTGATCTGCCAGAATACCTATTAGCCCGTGTGAATCCTAGTAAAATATACATATTTTAACTGGGTTAAAAATTACAGCTATAGTAATAAAACCATAGGGCATTATTGAGGTTCACACTTTCTTTTTGCACTTGTCATGTTTATTCTTCGATCTGTGCCTTTCTTTATTCTTCTTTGTTAGGAATTTATCTACCTTAGTTTCTTTTCTTCCTCACTTCTTTATGAATATGCTTTGCAGCTCTGGATCTCTGAGTGCTCCATGTCATGTAATAGTGTATTTAAAATTAATTTGTGTGAAGAAAACTTCTTTCATACTTTTTTATTTACTTCCTTGCCTCCTTTTTGACATTATAGTGTTAAAAATTATTCAGAGGCTTCAATTCACCAAATGCACTACTACTTACAATATTCAAATTATATTTGTATATCTACACTCATCTGTATACCTACACCCCTTCGTAAAATTAAAGGGCTTTAGATTAAGTCATCTTTAATATGCTTTTTTTGAGGAAATAAGCCAACACTCTTCCAAATTTTTAGTTTCACTTTAAAGTAATCCTAGGAATGCTAGTTGGAAGGAGATCAGAAGATTATTTAATTTTCTTTTAACGGGGACTATTGTTACTATCAGATTGTCTAGGCAATAGAGAATGCTACAAGCATTTATAATTTTGTACTAAATACACTGCAGGGACATATAATCTTTCCAAAATTAATCACTAATAATGAAAAAATAAGATACATAAAAAGTGATAACTTACATAAAAATACTGATGAGACATCAAAGCCAATTTTTTACAGCAATGATATCCCAAACATTGAAAGTAGTGAGAACGCATCTTTCCCATTCATTCATTGTCAAATCATACAGTCTGTGACTTTTTACCCGTATAAATCCTTCAATCAAAGCAGAGAGACAAGCTGAACATTTTTTAAAAATAAGATTATTGAGTCACTTCTCTTATTTCTCAACCTTTTCAATTTTTAAAAACATCCTAATACTCAGGATGAAGCCTTTCATGGTCAGAAAAGCAACATGAATCCTTGTACGCATCAAGTAATTGTGAACTCTGCACTATACCAGTATCATTTGTTCCAGCACTACTCTGTTTTTTACACCCCTGAAACTGGATATTACTTAAGCTACTGTGCACTGTACTTTCTTTTTATTACATGAAGCACTTTGAACTATGTTTTACACGGTGTTTGAAGTATAATTTAAGCAGTATGTTACTAATTCCCTCCTTTGATTTGTACTGTATTCTTCTTGCAAGAAAGTTAATGTCCTCTTTGCCCTCTTCATTAAAGCAACATATTAGGTTGAAAGCTCTGTTTGTGTTCTGATTTTTTTTTTTAAATAATAACTCCCTAATCTCTTTCCCAATAAGTATGCTGAAATATCTCACAACAGATAACTTTTACATCGTATTTTTAGTTTAAGTTCTATTGCACATGCACCTTACTTGAATAACATTTATCATGTGCTAGGTAATTCATTAGAGCTCTCCAAAGTCTTCAGTTCACATATATTTTTTTTGCCTTTGGGTATCTGTATTGAATGAACATACTATGTTTTGTACTAAAAAAAAACAAAACAAAGGTTTAAAGACTCCTTATGATTATTATCACCCCAAGCACTGTCATAATATTTCAAACAAAGCTCAATCACTTGAGCTTTACTGAATTTTTTTAAATTATTCTCGTATGATATTTTGACACCTGTTTCATTTCTTTTCAGTAGACTTGCCCTGAACGTCTTAAGCCACCGAATCTCTGAAAGGCCTGAGAAATTACTGAGGAATTTCTATCAGTTTCAAATTTTTGTTCTTTTTACATACCTCCCTTTGCTTTAAAAGCACTCAATTAGAGCAAAATTTGAGATTACTTCATTAATTTGTTAAGGCATTTTGCCAGTAGTGTTATTTGAATGTTTTCAGTGCCAGATCTTCAGAGATCAAAAATATTGGTTGATGGAGGACTGGGCCTCTTTGGTTTGTATAGCAGACTACAATATACCCCTTGTAACACCAAGGAAGATAGCAGTGGTAACCCCAGTAGCCCACACTCTCCTCATCATTTTACCTCTAGGTTACTGTATTATTCTCATTAAATACTGATTTTACCAAATATTTTTTTACCAAAAGTATCCACAGTTATGTAATACCTGTGTCAATGTCAGGATCGACATTTCTTATGTAATTTAACAGAATACAAATAAGCATATTTAGTCTAAATTATTATTAATGTTATGGAATGAAGAAAGCACTATTCAAAAACCAAAGTGTGTTCACAAAAGGACTCAAAATTTACCAACTGAAATATCCCTGGATAAACCAGTTAACATTTTATGCTACTAAAGCATATTTTTGTCGGTTTTAGTCAGTTTTAAATATTTCAGATAAGTGCTCTGCAATGAATCCATTTGAAAGGCTTTTGAGGAATAATTGTTTTAAGGAAGTTTTTCTTCTTCTTTACCCCAGTATTTACCAATAATATTCGGGGTGTACGTGCTTCCTTCTCATAAATCTGCAAAATAAAATGTCATTGTTTGCTTAGCATGTGTGATCATCTCAGAAACTTCTGTAAGAAGCCTTATCTTACTCTTCAGCAGCAAGCTTGTTTCTTCTAAAGGAATGTTATTAAAAACCATAACACTGCAGAAACAAAGAGTTTGTTTACTTTGTCAGTAAAGATAAAGTTTTCTTCAGGCCAAATATTTGGATTTCCATGTGCTAAGTTTCTTTGTGAGCAGTGGGTACTAAAAAGATAAAAACACTCAAGAGAAATCTCAAGCAGAACCAGTAAATCTTTCCTGACTTCCAGCAATATCAAAATAACAGCCCAAGATGACTTGATTCATCATCAACCAACTGTGAATCCTGCAAATCTTGTTCAGATATTAGGAAAAAGCCCCCACATTTCAATGTTTTTAAGAGGGTTATCTTTTTCTCTACATTTTTCCCCCCTTGAAATAGAATTTAGAAATTTTGCAAGACCTTTAAAATTCTATCTGATTTGCATAGGTTTTCTTAATGTTTTCCACCAACAACTAATTGAAGAAACCATGTGAAATTTAAGTCAATCAAGGTGTTTCCTTGAAGAATCAGATAGTAATGGTTCAATTAAATTCAGTGGGAGTTTCCATAACACCCTAAACCACAAACTCTGGAGGTTTTTTGGATCCTCCCACACGCCAGTCTTAATCACTTTTTTTACATAACTGAACAAAATTAACCATGACTGAGTTGGAAAATAGTGAAAAAATCTCCACAGATACCAAGATAAGTCATCAGATAGAGTCACACAGAACGACCTTGGAAATTCATTCAAAGAATGTGTTCACTGACATTCAACTTAAATTTTAACCCAAAGAAACCAAAATATTAAAAGATAATCAGATTGTGATGTGGTAGTACTTGTATCTGGGATCAGTGTTCCCAGAAGCTCCATTCTTATTGAAATTCAAGGTAAAAGAACACATTCTTAAATGTATGCTGCTCAGGTTAGTTGATTTAGATTAGCAAAATCACATACAGCTATAAGTTAACAACACTGAGCTACTGACCGACTTTTAAAATCTTGACCTTACTTTTAAATGTTATAAAGGATAACTGAACTCTCTTTAGTATTTCATCGTGTTAAATGCAATTGAAGTACTCTTTCATAAAATCTGGCCTAAATGCTGACAACAATAGATTCAGAGATTGATTGTTTTCAGTAACAGTATGATTTGCATATGCAGATTGAAAGCATTTTGCTTTCTTTTTACTAAAAACAGTTTAACAGCCACCAAAAACCAACCAACCAAAATGAACCAAGAGAAAACCCCAAAAATTCAGACATATGTACCCTATAACTTAGATGTGAGAATGAAAAATTAGTAATGGCAGCTGAAATATTCTTTGATTACAAAATGAAATAATATTTTCCATATTTGCTCTAATTATGATATATCTTTACACCATTTTTCTGTGGTTTTGTTCTTTATTTATACCTTAGAAAGAGGCAGCAAAAATTACAGAAAAGTGTCATAGGCCTTTGTTTGAATTTACTACTTCTTCCTTATTTAAATTTCAGTTTCCATCTAAATTTCATCTTATAAACACATTTTTTTCACAAAATAGAGCACCAAGCCAGTATGTCCACAGTATGATAGATCATCTGCTCTATGTATAAACATACACAAGTAACAAAATACAACTTACACAGTTATATGGGGATCAGAGCAAAAGTTAAGACCTGTCCAAGTCAAGTACTCTGAAAATCCCTGCTCAGCTACTGCAGAACTGGAGTGGAACTTTAGCACCAGCATTCTTCAGCTCTCAGCATCTCAGTCTCGCTGGTGACAAGAATTTGACCACACAGTTTGAGAACCTCAACATAGTATGTTTCCAGCCTCATCTGATTCATACTAATAGGGAGTTACAGAAGGCACTTACAGCTTTCATTTTCTTTCAGATATTGCTAGAAGAAAATGAAAGGTGGCAGGTCAGATCTCAGTTAGAGCACTCATGCCAGGACAGGAAAACCCACATTTTGGTTTGTACAAAACATCAAGCCCCCTATAACCATAGCTGCCACAAGTGAACCATATAAAATGCTCTAAGCTGTCACTAAATAGAGGGGAGAAGGAAGAGAAAACACCTGCCTCTTTAGCCTCTATTTTCAAAGTTGTGTTCCTGTGAAGAGTCCATGAGGCACAACTGAAGCCTTGTGACTCAGTGGGGCACAGACCACCAATCTGTAGTGATCAAGTAAATTGTATATTTTACACAGTAATTACCTGATGTAAAATGAATGCATCAAATTACTATTTTTCTGCTTAATAACCTTTTGACTGATTTTTTTTTATCTGTTCTGCTTGTTTTTTGAATGTTTATGGTTTTAATCACTGCAGTCATTAAAGCCCAACACCTACTAACATCTTCTACATGCAGCAAACTACCTGCCACTGCTGCTGCTGCCCTAAAAGAACTCATGGAACACTAAGATTCTCAGACAGCCATATCACAAAGCATGAACAAGCTCCTGCCTCTTTTGCAAGCCAAGAAATAAGAATGAAGAGCTAAAAGAACAAAGTGAAGCACACTGAAGCAAAATGCTTTACCTTTTATCATTGTGGGTAACTGAATAAAAAGTACTGTATATAAAAACACAGTTTGCTGGGGTTTTTGTCAATACCTCCAATATACAATGCCATACTGTTTTTTTACCAGAATTATGAAAATTTCAAAAATACTGAAAAATTGCCAATGAAATTTTGAAATATCTGAAAATTAATTTCTAGTTTATAGTCAGAAATGCCTACTTAGTTATACTTTAAACAGCAGCATTTCCTAGAGAATCTAGAATCTTTTAATCAGGACCAAATTTCTGCATATACACAACTAGTAAAAAGTCTATTCAAACCATACAGTAATAGCCATTCTGCAGTGTATGTCTTGAGACCCATTAAAATGCAGAATCAGCGCTTTAGGCAAGCTGATGTCACTTTGCTGTCTCTCTTCCAGCTTAATGGAATCTTGTGACAGACTGAGCAACAGTTAAAAATTACTCAGACAATTTATTCTTTTATCATTTTACCATGTATTTAAAACTTTTAAGCTATCTATTCCTCTTAATACATTTTGATACTTTAACTTAAAGCTAATCTGTATCTTGTCCCACTCAAAGTACAAATTATCACTTTTGGGGCTTTTAGCCAGAGATTAAAAAAAATTAGGCCCTTTTTTTGTCTCCTTTCTTGCAATATTAATCATAAATTATAAATTACTAGATTTCTAAGTTTGGGTAGGATTTAGATAACAGCAGGTCTACTTTTAAAATTCTTTTATATATTAGTACTCCCTTACGTGTTAAGTCAGAAAGTGCTTGGGTTTGTGTTAGTTCTGCAGAAAATACTATATTTATTGGAGTTGACAAAGAGTGACAAAATTAAAGGCACAACATTATAATAGAAAGACTATCCTCCAGATTTAGACATGTAAATTTAGATATTGGCTTGTGCTGTAGATGTCTACATTTCTAATATCAATGAAGGGTGATTCAGTGTAATTTGAAAAGCATACACAAACACACACACAGAATCACAGAATGGGTAATATTGGAACAGACCACTGGAGGTCATCCAGTCCGACCTCTCTTCTCAAGCAGATTTTCCTAGAACAAATTACTCAGGATTGTGTCCAGACAGCTTTTGAGTATTTCCAGAAAAGGAGACTCCATGACCTCTCTGGAAAGCCTGTTCCAGTGCTCAGACACCCACATAGTAAATAAGTTCATCTTCATGTTCAGGTGAAACTTCTTGTGTTCCAGTTTCTGCCAGTTGCCTCTCATTTTATTTCTTGGCACCACCAAGAATGACTTGACTTATTCCTCTTGAAACTCTCCCTTCAGATACTTATATGCATTAAGATCCCCTCTCAGTCTTCTCCAGGAAAAACAGGACCAACTCTCTCAGCCTTTCATCAAAAGTGAGGTGTTCTCTTCTCCTCATCATCTTCATAGCACTCTGCTGGATCTGCTCCAGGAGCTCCATGTCTCTCTTGTACTGAAAAGCCCAGAACTGCACACAGCACTCCAGATGCAGCCTCACTGAGGCTGAGCAGAGGGGCAGAATCACCTCTCTTGGCCAGTGGACAATGCTTTTCCTCTTGTTCTATTTTCTCCTTCCTTGTCCAGTTGTGAAGGGGAGTGATAGAGCAGCATTGGTAGGCATCTGGCATCCAGACAGGGTCAACCCACCACAGCCAGTCATTCTGTCCCTGGCCCAGGACTAAGTACTTTGTCAAATTTGACACTGTTCTTACCAACCCACTCTTCCACCTGTCCAGGTCTTTCTTTAAGATGGACGTCCCAACTGACAGGTTCAGCTCACCACCCACTTTAGTGTCATTGGCAAATTTGATAAGAGCATCTTCAATCCCATCACTTGTGTCATTTATAATAATGTTGAACAGTGTGGAGTGCTGTTTCATTCCCTGATGGACCCCCCTTTTGATAGGCCATCAGTCTGAATAAAAACCTTTGATCACTACTCTCTGAGTGCAGCCGGTGAGCAAGTTTTCCACTCACTTGTCAGGGCTACTGGATTCTGTGATCTGGGATCTGGCTATGCCAGTAAAGGCAGACAAAAAGATGGGATTGAGAAACTCTGTCTTGTCAGTATTATTAGTAACTTAGGTTCCTGCCCTGTTTAGTAAAGGGTCTGTGTTTTCCCTTGTGCTTCTCCTTACAGCTCAGGTATGCGAAGAATCCTTTTCTTTTTTTGTCATCCATAACTAGTCATGAGATTAAGTTTTATCATCCAGACTGAACAATTCACAGGCACTTTCAAGGCCTTTGTGCCATTTAATATATTTCCAAGCTCCAGATTAGCAGTTTTGACTGAAGCCTGGACCCCCTTCCTATAAATTGATGCTCTTCACTGGAAATGAAATCCATATGAATTCATAGTTTTAATTTATATTAGCATTAATTAACTGAGTCTCACTATATCACTCTGCAGTAGACTAGTTTTACTATCAATTTATGTTGATATGGAAACCTAGATAACAGTCAAGAATTTTCGTATCTTTTATATGAATATGGTTTTTTAAAAGTACATATATTTATATATGCACGTACTGGGGGTTTTATTTCAGGAGAAAACCAATTAAGACTGCTATGTAATGAGCTATCATGCCAACAATTAATCAATTTCCTTATAATTTGTATGATGCAGTAATATAAATTAGACAAGCAGGATTGATAATTGGCAATAAAATATCAAGCTATAATTCTCCAACCTCCGTGGCCAGACTACACATACTCATGTAAAAATAGAACTTAATTTTTAGCTTACTGTCTATAATTTACTACCTAAGGAAAAAAAAAGTTAGGATTATGGTCATTAGAACAATCTAAAACACCCCCAGAAAAACTAGAAAACTTTTAGGGAATAAGCATGTACAGCAATTTCAAGAAACCAAGTCATCTGGCTTACATAACCACTACAGAATTGTACGGAACCAATGAAAAAAATCTGTAATTCTGCCAGGCCCATCAAAAAGGGCTGATTACAATAAGACATTTAAAATGGTAATAAAAACCTTTGTTGAGGCAGCTGTATATTGTATCTAGTTGTGAATACTTGAAAAAGTTCTCCAGTGGAGCACAGATTCACAAGTGAGGAACAGTTAGAACAGAAAAATGCAGAATGAGATAGTTTTGATCTTCATTCTGAATTTTTGTAAAGAGGGAAATCTGTTATGAATTGGTATCTCACTTTTGTTTTCTATATATTGCATGAATTGCTTTTCTCTAAAATCTGGAGGAATTTGCAAGGAGATAAGAAACAGACCAAATTCACTAATACTACATTTGAATGGTAGTGTTTTGGGTAGAAAAACATTATGGAGAAAGTCCAGAGTTTAATGTAAATGCTTCCAGTTGATAGAAATAAGATTCTGAAGAGAATTCCTTAAGTTCTGCATGAGTTTTCTCAAGTAGGCCCAGTTTGTTCCTTGAAGTTCTTGAAAATAAAATATTCCTCTTAAATGTCACTAAATTTATGTTTCACAATTTTTTCTTTTTTAGTAGTATTTTTAGTTCTTTAAAACAGGACATGCCAGAGTTGATTACTCTTCCTTAGCAGCTTAAAGATAGTAACATTTCATCTTTGAGCAGAGGCTTTTAAAATTTTGGCTAAATCACTGTGAACCGACTTTGGCTGGAGTATTATTAAACTATTTAAGAATCACTGTAAGTATTTTAAAATCATGATGATTTCTAGTTTTACTGGATAAGATTAATCTTTTTTATTAGAAAAGAATCATACTTACAATTTAATACAAAATATATAATGAACATTACTGTCACAAAGATAAGCTTCATTCATCATACCAAGAAATGTTAATTTTTCAATGACATCTCCAACTATTTTGCTTGTTTGGGTTTTTAAATTGATAAAGCAATTCGAAAAGCTTTCCATAACATGGGATTACAGAAAATGGAAATGAGTCAATAACCAGATAGAATTCCTATTGATTTCAACAGGTATAAGCAGAATAGCATATATTTCTAACCAGTCTAATAGTTCAAAGTTAGTATATGGCAATAAAAATGGAAATATTCTTTTCACAAATCATCTGTTACTTTGCTAATCTTTGCTAATATCACTTTTTACATTTGATTAATTTTTTTGCTCAACAAATTCCAATAAGAAAATTCCCTTAATTCCTGAATCACCACACTGTTGATATTAAATAACACTTTTCTCTGTCTTCACAGAATCAACAGTAATTAATTAAACATATAATATGTCATGAGTAGTAGAAAAATAAATGTAAAGGACATATTCTCAAAGGAGGCAACATCTGCCTAAAACAGTAGTGCCTTCAAGTATTGACACCTTTGAGTGCCAATCTTCGAGTATAGGGCTAGCATAAACCAGATTTCCACAGGTATATCTCCTTGTCAACAGGTAAATTTTGTCAAAGTAAAACCTTTTTTTTTTTTTAAGCTCTGAAAGAGTAGCAGATGCCTGTGTCAGAGCTATGAAACTAATTCTGACTAAGCTGTCATACTTTTGGACATTGTCAGAGTACACAGTGCTGAACAGAAGAAAATGATTTTGAAACTTCCTGAAAACATCTGCTTTTTTAAAAACTAGTGTTGATTTATGCATATGCAGTAAGTATAACATTTTTTAGGAAATACTGGATTTGTGGCAAATTCCCCACACTTACTCTTTTACTTTCTGGACAAAAAAATATCTGGCATCCTAATACAAGTAGGTAGGGATTATGGGAGACAAGGAAGCAGGGGAATTAAGGTACAGATCATTAAATATTCCTCTTCTGCTTATGCACAGTAAAAGAATTCCATCATTAAATAGGACTACTCTGTAGATCTCAGATACAGGCAAGTTTGTCCTCTGACTTTTCTGTTCTCATTTAGGGGGAAAGAGTTTTGCAAAGCCTTTGTATTTCTGATCACTCTGCAATATACTTTGAGGCCAAAGAAAGACTCAGCTAGCAGAGATGTAGCAGTTGTACAGCAAGGCCTCAGAGCACCTCTGCTGGTGCTGCAGGGGGATGCCTGAAGATAGGGCATAGAGATCTCAGGTGGGGAGGACACCTCTGTAGAGGTCTGGGACTGGAGAGAGGGTTGTTGACTCTTCTGTGCCTTGGTTACAATCCTCAGTAACCAGGTGAAGGAAATACAAGATGAGGTGAGCAACAGCATGAGTTCCTGACAACAGGAATGAAAACAAAAACCACACTCATCTTTAAGAAGGAAAGGAAGTAGCAACTGCAATGAGTCAAATTTGTAGTAACTGCAATTAGCCAAATTTGAGTCTCTTGGACAGTTAGAGAGGGAATCCTCTTATAAACTACTTCTGTGCCTATAAAGAGCAAGAAGACAGGAAAGGTCAACGTGCGTTTAGCACAAACAGTCATGTCTGACTAACCTGATATGGTGAGATAACTGGTTTTGTGGATAAGAAAGGTAGTGGATTTTGCAGACCTTAACTTCAGTAAGTCTTCTGTAGGCTCCTTATCACCAAATATGTGAGATACTGACTGGATAACTGGATGACAAAATTGGGTTGGAACATATGGTGTTGCTTGATTGAAGGGCTTAAAGGGTTGTAAGCAGTGCTGAAAAGTCCAGCTGGCAGACAGTAACTAGGAGGATCCCTCAGAGATTCATGTTGGGACCAACACTGTTTCACATCTTCATTAAGTAACTGGAGTGGAGGGCACTTTCAGCAGGTTTGCAAGTGCTACCTGACTTGGCATTGCAGGACTGTCAAATATGCAGGACAGGGAAAATGGTCAGAATGATTGGAGGAGTAAATTGAAAGGAGCTTTATGGGGTTCAACAGCCCAGATGCAAAGGGGCTTGGAACCAAGTTGAACATGAGCCAGCAATGTGTTCTTACAGCAAAGAACAGTGGTGTCCTGGGTGGCATTAGACAAAGTATTGCCAGCAAGTGGAGAGAGGTGATCCTTCCCCTCTGTTCAGTGCTGGTGAGGCCATACCTGTAGTATTGTGTCACATTCTGGATTCCCAGTGCAAGAGAGACATAGACATACTCAAGAGAGTCCAATGAAGGACCATAAAGATGATGAAGGGACTGGAGCATCTCTCCTATGAAGAAAGACTGTGAGAGGGCTGGGACTGTTGAGCCTGGAGAAGGGAAACATCATGGTAAACTTCATCACTATATACAAATAAATACCTGAAGGAGGATGCAACGAGGGTGGAGTCAGGCTCTTTTTTTCACTGTTGCCCAGTAACAGACCCAGAGGTGATGGACATACACTGAAACAAGGAGTTTGCCTCTGAATATCAGGAAACACTTTTTCACTGTGAGGATGGTCAAACACTGGAACAGGTTTTCCAGACAGGTTGTGGATTTTCTTTTCTTGAAAATATTCAAAAGACACCTGGATATAATCCTGGACCACTAGCTTTAGTTGCCCTGGTGCAATTTAAGGCCATTGTCTTTAATTCTTTCACTTGAGACATGGCAGAAGAGATTGATCCTCACCTCACTACACCCTCCTTTCAGGTAGTTGTAGAGAACAACCTTTCCAATCTCAATTGTGATTCTGTGAAAAGCAAATATGAAGTCTTGCACCTGTAAGTAAATAATTGTCCACAGCAATACAGGCTGAGGGTTGATAATCTGGGAAGCAGCTCTGGGGGGAAACAACCTCAGGTCCTGTTGAGCGACAAGCTGAACACGAGCTAGTAATGTGATTTTGCAGCAAAGAGAGTCCAACAGTAGCCTTGGTTGCATTAGTAAGAATGGAGCCATCAGGTTAGGGAAAGTGAGCCTTCCTTTCTTTTTTGCATCTGTGAGAGCACATATGACTGTCATGTCCAGTTTTGGGCTCATTTCTAGACATTGACATGCCACAGTGAGACACAGGGAAGGCAAATAAGCTGGTCATGACTGAAGCACATGACCTATGAAGAGAAGCTGGGGAAATAGGTTTGTTCAGCCATAAGAGAAGGGTCAGGGAAGACATTGTGAAATTGCCATTAGTAAAGACTCAACTACATACAGCCCTGGGCAATGTAATTTAAGTAGACCTCCTTTGGGCACTGGATTGGAACTAGATGACCTACAGAAGTCCCTTCTAACCAGAGTCATTCTGTAACTCTCTGGTAAGATTTGTTTTCTTATATCAAGACATATTTTCTGAAGTAATTATTAAAAAAAAAAAACAAACACAGAAAACAAAACAAGAAAAGAAAAACAGCAACAAAAACCCAACAAAAATGAAACCAAACAAACAAACAAAACCAAAACCCAAACCTGGGGGAAAAGAAGAATGGTAAGTATGTTAAATTATAAAAATTTCATTTGTGAATGAAAAGCATTTTGGTCCAGTTTTAGGCTGTACAATTACAGAAGTGACAGTAAAAAGAAATATTTCTTTTGCTAAGAGAAATAAAATGGATGACTGGTCAATTAAATGGCAAAGCAATAATAACATTTTTTGATATCTTTTTACATTCATGTTATACCTATTTAATATTATGCCTGGCAGCATTCCAGTTATAATTGGAAGAAGAATCCATATATATATTTAATTAGTCCAGCTCCTTAACTCAAAGATTTTAAAGACTCCTAGACTCTTCTGAAAAAAACACCTTATTTGATACATACAGAAAAATCAAGACTATAAATTCCCAATTATTTTTTCTGTGTGTGCAAGATGAGATATAAGTTTAAGTAGTTCTAACAGTATATGTTTTATCAGATTCCTTCTACATGAGAAGATAATATTTTTTTCTACATTTTTTTGTGTTGGTCACCTTTGAGAAAGCACGTTTTCCTAATCAACAGTGCAGTAGTATCTGAGGAAAACAGGCAAGAAGTAGTTAAACTCACTGATAAGCAAGAATTATTTACGACAACAGACATTCACAGCCAGTTGGGAGACAGATTTTGTTTGAGGGATGATGTTGAAACTGGATGTTGAATTCTCCTGTTCTGTACATTGAGAATAAGATACTAGGTATGTTGCCTTACACATTATAGTATTGAACTATATTGAACTATAAAACTAATAAGGAAAATTAAATATTTATTTAATTACTGGCATGTGTCCAGTGCTTTCTCCAAGCAGATTAAAAGAAACCATAGCCTAAGAATGTAATTTAGAAGAAAAAAAATGAAACCAAGATGTTTGACAAAGAATACAATCCAGAATACCACAGGAAAAGGACTCCCTGATATATTGAATTCTTTGAAGGACAGACCCAGTGAAAATGAGGGTACGGTATAACTCCAATTTTAGCTCCTGAATATTAAAACAATGCAATAGGTGCACTAGATACAGTCAAATTATTTGCCCAGCCCTTCACAATAAATGAGTTTTATATGACTTCATTTTATTTGCAGTAGACTTATCAAACCACTTTGGTTGCAGCAAGATATCACACATGCTGCTCTGAAAGATATGTTCTTACATCAGGACAGAAATGTTCCAGTCTTCTGCTAAAAAAAAAAAAAAAATGTTATGTTTGCTGTGCTTGGCTTATATGAGTCTACGCTGGTAAATTCCATAGGATACAAATCTATCTGAAGCAATCAATATTTATTTTATTAATGTCCTGAAAACAACACTGTTCAAAAAGTCTGAAGTATTGGAGAAGTTCAAAAGAATAATAATACTACTGCC
Source organism: Sclerurus mexicanus (assembly GCA_013396755.1). Classification (NCBI taxonomy): domain Eukaryota; kingdom Metazoa; phylum Chordata; class Aves; order Passeriformes; family Furnariidae; genus Sclerurus; species Sclerurus mexicanus. The sequence goes on from VWZF01004274.1 coordinate 1,071,526, forward strand.
AGTGTATCTACATAGATAAAGAGCTGCTTTAAGTCAATGCTTTATTCAGAGACCTGGTGGATGTTCCATGAATCTGAAGGAGAGTGTAACTTTTACAGCATTTATAGTGGAGTAGTAGTGGATACCCCACCACAGAAAGACAAAATAATACTTTGTTAGTGTAGGGTAAAAAAATCTCTCCAATGAGGTCAAAGAAATACCTACATAAATAAGATAGGTTTAGTTTTTGATTGACAGATCACATGTTCAAGACTAGCTCAGATAAACCCCTGCATTACAGTAATTCATAATCCATTTTGAATGTCATTGCAATGTGGTTTATATGACAGAAATTGTTTAACCGCAGGATATTATTGGCAGTTAAGAATAACCAGGTAAAAAGGTAATAAACAAGTATAAATATGCTTTCAGTAGGCATCAAATGTGCAGTGAATGGATAATAATCAAGGATCATTCGTTAGGCTGAAGGTCAGACATGTAATGGAGACTGCATGTAATGAATAGAAGTTTGATGTATGCATGAGCAATATTCGACTTCCGAATCAATGTAACCCTTTCAACCATTTTTTGTGAGGAAATAGAAAACAATGCAAGGATAGCTTCTAGTTTCACTATTATTAACCAAACAGAATAGCTGTGCTTTAAATACTATTAACATAAAGTTAAAAATACGGGGTAAAAAAAAAAGCTAATTACATGAAAACATATACTCTTCTGGCATAAGGTGATGAAACTCCTGCAACCTTGCAGGAAGTTGAGTTTTCATCTCCTAGTATTTGTCAGGAGCCGTATCTTCCTGACAGTTGTCAAAATACACCTGTATGGTACCACTTCCTCCTCCCATTCCAGATAATACATGCAAAGGAGAAAGAAACTTGTGCTGTCACAATATGGTTTTTGTATGCTATGGCATACAATGCACAGTGACTTTCAGACTGTAGATTGACAGACTGGAAAAAAAATCTTTGTCTTTATATTGTCTTAATAGATGATGCAATAATCACTAAGAAACAATATCCACTGGGCACAGAAGGCATACAGGTAAGCAATGCTGTACTGGGTATAATCCATGTGAAACCTTGTCGTAGAGGAAACAATTTTGAAGGAAATACTTCTACTGAAAAAGCTGAAACACCACTATGAACATCCTTGAATATATTCTCACTCACCAACTCATATTAAATATTTACAGCTGTTATAATTTGTTTAGAATATGGCCTCATAGTGTAAACACTTCCCCAGCTGTTTGCTATCAGATTTACATTTTAGTAAAGATGTTTATAAAAGATTTTAGTAAAGATATTAAAACTTCTAACAGCCAAGTGTAGAGAATGTATCCACAAAAAAACCTATAACACTAAACAGAGCATTACAAATTCATTCTGGAAATCCATTAATAAAGGGAAGTAGGTATCTGCTTAAATTAAGCATTTATCTTTCACTGTTGGGGGCAAAGGTTTATATCCAACACTAATAAGTAGAGCTACACTATTGGCCTCATCAGTTGAGTAGGCTGTTGACAAATGAATTTCATGACCTCACTAGCTGTCTGCAAAACACACCTTTACAACAACATAATCCATAATTCTCATGCTATTGATAAAATTGTTTATACTAATGGAAAATTCAATCTAAGTAATACAGGATGCAGTGGCAACAACCTTGGAGAAACATCACCTAAATGCATGGAGATTGTTTTATTTTTACACCTGCAAAACTGACTTCTTAGTAGAAACTGAAAAAATAAGGTAATCTGTAAGTGGGCTTTAAACACAAAACTCTGATCCTGCAAGATGATGTGAAGTACAAAATCTTACCCTACTTTAGAATTTCTTTGCAGCATTGGGATTGCACAGTGAAAATACACTGGTTTGAGTGATATATTCTGAAATATACTAGAATAGCTAGATTTCCCATAGTAATAGAAAATACCTAAAGATTATGCACTGCAATAGCAAGATTGCAGTATCTGAGGCTTTTGCAGTCTAGTTCATAAACTGTTAGTAAAAGTTGACAAAAAAGTTCCAACTGGTTAATAGTCTATGGCTCATTTCCTGCATAATCACATAATTCTGTGATAGCTTCCTGCATCACGCTGGAAGAAACCTGATGCTCTCGGACACTTTTCATGTAACTGAAGAATCTCAGTCATGTCTTTCTGTCATAGCTTCCCAGGAACAGAAATAAACCACAAGGTGCCTGATTTCCTGAAATACTAGCCACCCATGTAACTGCATTCCAAGGCAGCTGCAGATGTCTAACAGTTCAGAGAAATCAGATCCTTCTCCATTTCAACCTTCTTAGTCAAAACAAAATACTGCTTAGGTTCCTTTTTCACTCAGTGAATTAACGTTAACACAAAGGTTAGTCACTATTATTGGGTTTTGGCTTTCACGAATATTTAGTCATCTCTGCTATACTAACTTGGTTAACAGCTCATGTAGACTCTCCATTATAACAAGGAAACATTCTTTTCCCTCTTGTCACACTCAATAAATCTGTTCACTCCCCAGCAAATATGTCTTGGCAGCAGTCCAATTGTGGGAGTCACTAACAAGATGGTACACCTGAGGTCAACCAAATCACTCTCTAATACAATAATCACATCTCAGCTTGGCAGTCCATCACCTATCATTCTCCCCAAATGAACAAACAAAACTGCAGGAGAAAATACTCCTGGGCACCAGCTTGCAATTCAATGGTGGCAACAGCTGGTCCAGCAGATGCTTCTCATGTGCTTCAACACCTGTGTTTTTGCATTGCATTTCTGCAGTAGGCCACATTAGTAGACAGTTTTTTCTTTTTTTTTTTTTTTTCAAAATCCTGAAATATCCATCTTAAAATAAATGTTTCAAGGGATTTAGCAGAACTCTACTTCTCTTGCTTGAGGGAAACAATCCAGTTGTAGAAAAGAGCCTGGAAGAGCCTTAAAAGTCTTTATTAGTATTATCTTTGTAATTTATGTGTTATGTAGGTTTGAGGCACTTCAGTCCTCCTGGTATCCTGTATGACTGAATGACACATGGCAAAGAAATACAATTAACCAGCCAGAGATCTAGGTTAAGTTGATGTGGATGAGAGGGGTACATATAGGTATTTTTAAAATAAAACTCAGAAGAACTTTTACTTGAGGACACTTTATTATTTGGACAAATAATGTCTTAGTTCCTGAATAGAGCAGTGGGGGGTTGTTATTTTATATACATGTAGTCTTAGTATATATGTATACTTAGTATATATATATATATATATATATATATAAGTATATATATACTTAGTATATATGTATATATATGTATATATGTAGTATATATGTATAGTATATATGTATATATATATGTATATAAGTATGCATACTTAGTCTTGTAAACCTTATTACCATGTGGAAATCCTTAGTGATGAATAAAGCACCTCCACATTTGGAAATCTAATGATTTCAAAATATACATTTTAAGAGTTGGACTCAATGTTGCTCATGGATCCCCTCCAACTCAGGAGAGCTTATGGTTCTATGACTCTATATCCTTTATTCTATATTCTTTGTACTTTGACAGAAAAAAAAAAGGAATGCAGATAAATCATGCTTTTCCTTTCATCAGAAATTCCTCCCATGTAAGACAAAAGGAACATTGTATAACCTCACTCATCTGTATTGGAACTACATCTTTGCCTACTACCATCTCCATTCTAGATAAGCTCATATCTCTAAGGAACCTTTGACAGCTTATGCATTTCACCATGTCATGGAAAGCACTTGTTAGGGAATTTCTTATTATGGAGATCAGACTGGGTAAAATACAGATCACAAAAGTATGGTCTCTCTGGAATTCTTAACTACCTAGAACTGAATTTTTGTTTTCGTCTTTTCCTCTTTTTTTTTTTTTTTTCATTTCTGTAAAATTCTCTTATGAAAATACAGGCAGCACAGAACTTAGTGGGGAACTAGTAACTTAACCTGTGAGTTAGTAAAACATGGATGCTTTTTCTATGCATGTAAATAATGTCTGAAATCTGCTGCACTCTAAACTGATAAATCAACATCATGGTAGGCAGTGACCCGGTAGTCAAAAGGATTTAGGGCTCATTTGGCATTTTCAGTGTTTACAGGAAAACAGGAGTATTGCTGACTAAAAATATAATTTTAAAAATATGGTTTAAAATGTCACCTCCCTTTGCTTTCTATCTGGGATAAATTCAAAAATGTTTAAATTAGTAAATAGAACTTGAGGAACTATATAAAATATACTTTCTTAAATATGTCTTGGTTTGTTGTTTTAATAATATAAACAGTTATTTTCAAAAGTGACATTTACCTGATACTTTTCTAAAACAGTATAAATTATAAAGAACTCATTTTGCAGGTAGCAGATTCAACTATTGCCAGTACTACTCAGATAATACCCACTAAAATCTGTCTCAGATGCTTTTGAGAAAGAGTAAAATGTATCTTGAAAATGAAAAGGAAAAAAACCAAATCTTTCAGGACAGAAATGCCTTGATGTAAAGTGAAATTAAATGTCTTTCTGAAGTTCTTAATGTTAACTTCCACCTTACTATGGGAATGTAGTACATCACAGATGAAAAATGTAAGTAAGGTGTCTGGAAAACTGCAGAGCACTGTTAAAAATTATGAGGCCCTAAACCCCATTAAGATTGTCCATTATTCATTGAAAGAATTCTGCTTTAAAAATATATGAACTCAATCTGTGACAGAAGCTCTGCCTCAAACATTTCCTTCCTATCTGTTCGTTGAGAAAGACAGTGATTGTTAGCCACTATCTAGACATTTGATGACCTCTCTATTCAGAAATAAGTGACTTGTCAGTTCTCACAGTTCTTATGATATTGTTAAAATAGGTAACAAAACAATTGAACAGTTAGCCACAAAAAGACATGTGTCAAAGGAGACTTTGGCAGCTCAGTGATGCGACTTTAGAAAAAGCAGCAATAGCAGAGTTAACAAAGGAAAAAAATGATGAAGCATTTAATGGCATAAAGTGCTTCCCATACATTCATATAGGAGACTATAATTTCAAAAGTCAGCTTTTGTGAATGTGTTTCACATTCTTTTGTAAAATGCATTTTCTAATATTTAGAAATATCAGGGGCTAGTCTCTACCAGTTCCTTTGAATTGCAGCAGTGTATGATGTGCCACATCGACTAAGTCAACTATGTTGTTAATTAACTAGAGAAGCAACAGTATTAATAATTTCCAGTAGATACTAATGGGAAAACCTGAACCAAGAAATGCCTATCTTTCTACATTTGTGCATCAGATTATGTCTAATGTACAGTAAGTTTATAAAAAGAAAACCTCATTTCCTATGTAAACTTTTTTTATAAAAACATAAGGATTATGGTAAAGTCCTGAACGACACAAAAAAAAAGAAAAAATCCTGTTGCTAAACCCACCACAACCCTCCCCCCTCCCCTTCTACATTATTTAATCATCTAAATATCCCTTAGCCATGAGGAAAATTTTCAAAAGTGCTTAAGGAAATGTTAGGTGCTTAACATATTTTCTTTGTAATACCCCTTAGTATCTGTCTGAACCTTTAAACTAATATTTTTCTTTGGCCTGACTCTGAGACTCAGGTCATCAGGGGACTTAAGCATCTAAATCAATGAAATTCTTAACTTATTTAAATACTTTGAAAATGTATTTTATATCTCGCTAATTGGTACTGATACTGGAAAGTCAATTACAGCAACTTTAAAGAGTCTAAATTTGAAAGTTTACTGAAAATGAGTCATATCATGGTTGGCAAGCCAGCCAAGCAAAACCACTAGGGACTTCTGGAAAATTAGCACTTTTTTCTTTCAAGAATTCAGTCTTTACTATTAAAAATGGGTTATCAGAGTAAATACTAAAGCCAAAAGTCTCTAGCATTATGTCCTGAATATTAAAGGAAAATGTGAATCAGTGACAATTTGTTAAATTCTTTGCCTTACTGTGCCTATTCATAAGATACAGTCAAACAACTCGTATACATTTCTTATGATGAATATAGTAGTTGTGCTCAATTTTCAATCAACAAGGAGTAAATGCTCGCCTTCACATTCATGTGATAACGACGAATAAGAAAGAATATTAAAAGTTCGTCAGGATGTTTTAAAGCTTGTTCCGACTCAGAAGAAAAGAAAAATCCCTGTGAACCCTTTAAGACCTCAAAATTTCATTGCAACTGTTGTTAGAGATGCTTTGTGTAGACCAGCTATAGCAGCAAAATGATAGCCAATAAAGTTACTGGTGGAAATGAGAGTTCAACATGTAATTGTTACCACTTTGGAAATACAGCATACTCCTGGCTCTCTTATGTCAGGACTATTTTGAGGACTTTCACTGACATAGATATATTGCTCACAGATGGATCATTCAATGATCTCTGCATAGCATGGCTTGTACTGGGAGAAACTGCCAGCGTATATTGCATATATGCAGTCAGATCAATGAAGTTTTTAATTTTGGGTGTGTGTTTCACTGCATTGATATAAAATGTAGCTTTCATTATCTAATTCTATCATACCAGGAGCTCTCAGAATTTCTTTAAGAAAAGTGGTCTTATATTAACAAAAAATTTCTTTTCGTACTTGTTCCTGTTAAAAAATTCCCAAGACTAAAATATTGAGGTGGACAATTATGGGTCTATTTCATATATTTTACATTATTTTAGGTACATTATGTGATTATAAAGCAATTTTAAAAATGGAAATAGAAATGTAATAATTACCATATAGAAAAACAGAATTGGTGATTGAAGCATAGGTTGACATTAGTTGGAGAATATGACTTGAGTTTCACTGGTTCAGTAATAAGAAAAGACAAAGGCAGAGATGTTATAGTCAAAAAAAGCAGATTCTGAATATCACTCAGGTGACTTGTACCTAACAAGTTGTAGAGAATCATATCTATCCATCAGCATGGTGATGAGGCACTGCAGCTATCAAGTGCACAAGTGGATCTATAAAGGTTAATACAGCAAAAGTACTTCTCAAATGGAAAAAATACCAAATAATATTCACCATTTAGGAACAGTTTGTGAAAGACTAATGATGACGCCTAGAGGTTTAGAAAACATGGGCTTTGAGGATCAGATTTTTAAAAATTCCTAAAAGAATAGAAAGGGTAGAGGTGGAAGTGAAAGACAAAAATTATTGCACACACATCACAAAGAGTAAGAGTTTAGTTTCTTTTTCATGTTAGATAGAATAAGAAGTAACAGCCACAGGTTGCAACAATCATTCCTGAAATTTAGATTATGAAATAAAATTTCATAATGGTGAAAATAAATTACTTGATGGATTTCCCATGAGTCTCCATCATTTCAATATTTACAAATATGAACTACTCAAAAAAGACTTCATTCTGTCATTACGTAAAAGCTTAAATGCAAACCTATATTAACTGTTTGAAAACAGAACAAATTAAAAGATAGGTTAATGCATGCTTTCCAGTCAGGTGGAAACTACGGTTGGCTTTCACATGCAGTGACCAATATGTACTCAGGTGAGTGTTTCTACTGTTAAGTTAGATTTGATCTTCAGATAGCTTCAGAGAAGCTGTATCCACCAAAATCTGGGTAGCTTTAAGTGACCTAGATCATGTAAGAATTTCTTTTGACAAGCATGGTCTTGTCTTTTCAGTTTCTGTGGGTTTTCATTACAGGTGTCATGTTTTCATTAACCACTGCTATTCATAATGCTAAATACCTTGTTCCACTGTTTGAGCTCTTTTACTATTGGGATCTCTCAAATTCAAATTCAAAACTGGAGCCAGAATGGTGAATATTTTTTCCTGGTGAAGCTGCTGACTCTTACACAGCTTCTCAGGAAAAGGCAGTAAGCAAAATTCACAAAGATCTTTCAAAATTGAAATGCTGTGTTCCATAATAGCTAAATCTTGGGAACCTGCTTAATTCAGAGGCCTGTGCTAAGCATCTAAATTCTTTCTATTATGGGTGAATGAAGCTGAGCAGCTTCAGAATGGGATCCACAGATAGCAGCTGGATGAACAGAGGGTACCTTTTCATAAACTGGAAAGACTGTTCTGCCTATCAGCTTATTCACAAAATACTCAGACATTTCTGGCATGAAACTACATTACATAGCATAACAATGGTCTCATTTTATAATAGAACAATACTTCAGATAGCTTTTGTTTAACTTAGAGAAAATCTCACACAGCTATCCTTTCTGACTCACCTGTAGCTTTCTATCATTTTTATTGCCTGTTCAGAGCAAGGGTAAAGATCAGTTTAGTGAAAAGATTATTGCACTTGATATGTATAAAATGGACATTGATTTCTACTGCAGTTGCAGGGGAAAAAAAAAGTTATAAAGAAAAAAAAACATTTATTAGATTCCTGATCAGTGGTCCCTGTCACTAACCTTTCCTGTTCCTGCATCTCTGAGTCACAGACATAGACTGCCCTAGGTTTTGCTTAGGCAGAGCATTCTGTCAAGAAAGTCCTATGTTGAAAAAGTCGCATTCAAGGTATGGATCTGAGCCAGAAGATTAACAACAAAAAAATTCCCAAATCTGATCACTCCAGTGTCAGTCTGTGAGGATTCTGGAAATTTACTTCAGTCTGTGCACTTCCCACAGTAATGTCCCAGTTCCACTTTGCTGTTGAGAAAAGATGTGTTCTACCACTACCTTCAGTTGTTAATATAGCTACCCAGATCCTTAACATAAATCTTTTGGGATAGTTTACACTGAATGATTTCAAAGCAATGGGATTTCTTTTAACTCAAAGAATACTTTCTTGCACTAAGACCTGCAGATTCCAGAACCTTAATATCCAGTAAATAAATACACCTATTTAAAACACGGCAGCTTCTGCTCAGGGGAAAGGTGAACTTCGGCCTGTATGTTTCCTGTATTTTTCCCTTTAATACCTGCTTCAAGCTACTGTGCCATTAGAAATTGAAAGAGTAACCTGTCTGACATAGCTACGTTGACAGTGTTTCTAATAAGAAGGCAAGGTAGCAAAGTGTACATGCTTGGAAAACAATGGGGAGCAAAGATCAGGACATAGAAGATAGTGCAAGAAATCTGAAACACAGATAATAAGCAAAGATTGTAAAATGGTAAACTTGTGGAAAGTGGTTTGAAGGGAAAGAAATATAAAGAAAATGAAAAATGATGATTCAAAAAGTCAGTGGTAAATACTACAATTGACTTCTGGACTTTGGAAGGAAAGACTAAAATTACATGCGGGTGCCAATGTGATATTTATCTAAACAAGGACATAAAATGAAAATGGGCAATTCTAGTATATAAGGAATTAATGATAAATATACATACATATAAATAAAGGAGGATTGGTAGAACACATATTTGATTTAGAGCTGAAATCAAGACCAAAACTTTTAAAAGGTATAACAGAGGAACCATTTGATGACATTTTTTGACCTATATTATTCAAGAAATCAAGTTAAGTTATTATAATGGTCTTTTCTGGTCCAGATACCTGAAATTAATATAATATTTAGAGAACAGTAGTATGGACATACCTTCTGCTAGACCTAGGATTATTTTTTTCTGTTATTTTTTACTTTTTTCATTTGTAGAGCACAGTTCATCTAACTTGTTCTAGTATCTACCATTCCTCTCTTTACTTGCCTTCAATTTTCTAACTGCCCAGCAGTAGTACAGAACAAGAGCTAACCCTGATGTCAATACCAGGGGATGATGATTTACTTAAGAAAACAAAAAGAACAGTTGAATAAGAAAGCTGGAGAGAAGCAACTGAATAGGATTTCTGTGTGGGATACACTATTGACTGTGACATAACAGATTTTGAACAGCTTTGATCATGCAGTATGTTGGCTTTCAGGTTAGTTTTCAGAATAAGATGGTAAGAGATCACCTTATGCCAGATAAGCAGAAGCAGGTTGTGTCATGCTGGTCATGAAAAATATTTAAGCAATATTATAAATCCAATAAATTTTTAAATGAGATTCAATTCCTTTGGAAAACATAAGGAAAATTTATGTCTGTAGTCTGAGAAGGACATTGAAGAACAGAAGGGACATTGGTAATACATTAGAAAGCACAAGAAAATGAGGCTTATTTTTCTTATAAAATGAACCTGATTGTGATTAATTAATCCATAGGTTTTACAACCTTAAATGCCTGGTTTAGTCATCCAAGCCTTGCATACCTGAAAAGAACATTAAGAACAATGAGCCAAAGATGATATGATTCAGGTCTTCCCTCATATTGTAAGGTTTTTCTTTGTTTGCTGTGAAGTTTTATCAAGAACAAAGTATTTTTCTTCTTAATATGAAGAAAAACAGGCACTTAAGCTGATAAGGTAAATAAAAAAGTCTCTAAATAGAATATCATATCCAAGCAAAACACCTGTTCCACGTGTCTGGAAAGATCTTAAATTCCTATGTAATGGACTCCTGGATTTTAGGATCCTAATCTCTGGGAGGGGAATCTGGCTTCCATTCCAATCAGGTGCTCTCCTGAGATGCAAAAGCCATAGGCTTTAAGATTCCTAGGCCAAGCAGGACATAGAAGTCTCATTTCCTGGACAAAGAATTTCAGTAGTGAGGCTAATAGACAATTTCTTTTGATCCTTCAGGAGCAGCTCTTTGAAAGATACTTAGATCTGTCAGTGAGAGTTGGGCATATTGCTGATATGTCGCCTGAACGAGTAAAGGGAACATCAAGTCTGAGGCATCTACAAACCTTCTCGTAAGACCATGACCAATGTAGAGTACCGACACCTTTGAACCTACTGTGTTTCTGTGCCTTCTGATCCAGCCACACACCACTTGTATATTAACAAGCTCAGATTACCTTGACTGCTCATTACTCTTGATGCAATTATTGCTTTCTTATTTCCAGTACAACAATAACAAATGCATATTTATTACAACAAAATGACACCGCCTTGCCTGAGCGGCAGTGTGATTTATTTTTGTTGTTCATGACTCAAATTAAAAGTCTGATATGTAATTAAAATGTGCAGTTTGCTGTAAAGCAGAATACTGTTATTCAACATTAAAAACTAAGTTGTTACCATTACAAGACAATGAAATTGGTACCAAAAAGTTAGGTTAATCAAGAATTAAAATAAATAAAACATATTAATAATAAAAAAAACAACCAAACAAAAAAAAACAACAAAACCCCAAACAAACAAACAAGCAAAAACCACATACCAAAACAAACAAACAAACAAAAAACCCAAAAACCAAACAACAAGTAACTGCCTTTAGAATTATAAAATGGAATATGGGGTTGAATCTATGGCTTTGAAAAAAAATTACCAAAGAAAAAAAAAGCCAACCATAATATGGGCAAAAGTTCATCTTACTTCAGGGATACCAATAAAATTAAGTTAAGCATAATAAATTAATGGAAAGAAAATCACCTTGCTAGATGCCACTATACAGTAATGTTGGGATATTCAAGTGTAACTGCAAAGTTTCATGATGAAAAATACAATTATGTCTACATGCAAAATTATCATTTGACTGAGCTATGTGTAAATCTGCACTGTTCATTTTGTGAAACTTTAGCAGCATTCAACACTTACCATTCAGCTGAAATTTGCTGGGCAACTCACAGCTTCTTACTTTATCCTAAGTTTCCCTTTCTGTTTTAGAGATTATCCTGTGTTAGTCCTTCATTGCTCATGAAAGTGTTTTTCCAGAGCCTGTTTAGAAAGCTAATCATATAACTGTAATCTGCATTAGTGTGTCTATCTAGTGAAGTGGCATATTTTCCAGAAGGTAATTAAAAATTTTTTAAGAAGCAGTATTGAGAAAATGCCAGGAAAAAGCCGTTGACTGCCTGAGCACACTGCACAGCCAAGCACTAGTTCATGATGCTGCTTTTAAGTCTAGAGATCTGAAATTTTGATGGAATGACACACTTCACTTTCAGAAGCAAATTAGAAAATGAGGGACTTTGGCATTCACCTTGCTAATCACTGTTCATTTTCTCAAAAAAAAAAAAAAAAGGTAGATCTTTATGTAGAGGGTTATGAAGTAAAGGTAATTGACTCTAAAGCTGGAACCACTAGAGTATGATTAAAGTGAAAGACTGAGATAAAAGGCAAACAGAGGAGCAAAATACCAAAATTAATAGGTAGAGAAAATCAAGTGGTTTAGAGTATGGAGCACTTTCTGCAAATTAAAAGAGCAACAAAGACAAACATGTAAGAGCAAAATGTGAGTCTGTCTTACTAAGACAAGTAAGAATTTGATCTGGAGTTCGACACTGCCCAAGAAAAGCAGGGACCTACAGTGACCTTGTGAGCCACACAATTTTATTGATAAGAATGTTTATGCTAGTAATGAAATTCATTGCACTTACAGTCACACCATGCCTAATTTTTTATATGTCTACAAAAATCAGTAGCAAGGATACCTAAACAAATTATTCTTTCTCATATTAACAAATGAAACCAGCAATTTTATTTAATAAGCTCCATAATTCCTCAAGTAATTAACCTTTAAAAACTTATGACTGGTATGAGTCTTTGTAGACTGCATTTTAACTGAAGTAAATAATTGTGGCTAGACTATACCTTTCAAATGAGCTAATATTGGGAAAACTGGTAGATTCTTTAATATGTTATTGTGCTTGAGACCTGTGGAAATCTTCTGAGTTCATTGTACTTCATTAGTTCATTTTCCCCAGGATTATTAGAGAAACAGAAAGATTGCAGGTGAATTTAGAGATTAGTCCATTAGACTGTACATGCTTCCATTTCAAAGTTTGTTAATTTTCTTTCTCCTTTGTCAGTTTTAATTTGTCTCTAAAACCAAAATGAAATAATTGTGCAAGTGTCTGAGTTCTGTTTCACAGTCAAGGTCTTAGTGCAGGTATAAAATTGGCTTTTAGATTCTACTGACACTAGTTAAATGATTACACAGTAACATATGTTGAGACAAGGCTCCTGACATGTTAAATTAAATCAAAATCAAAATTAGTTCAATCACAGTCGGGTGTTTATTCACACTAGTAATATATCTTGTAAAACAACTATAAAGCTACTGTTTGCAAAATATTACCATGAAAAATAATCACTGCCTTTGGAAAACAATGGCAAGAAATTATAAACATTGAAATTATTCATACTCATACTTTGAAATACCTTCTTCTGGCAAGTCACTACCTCCTTTAAAATAGGACTTTACAAAGCACCTGCCTGTCAAACTAATATTCTGTGCAATGATTAGGCACCAACACTATCAAAGTCATTCTAAACTTTCAGAACTCTCTTTGGCTAGTTTCCCACATTACTCATAAAACCAGCACAAAGTCTACTTCCATTCAGCCTTTTACAGCTATTAAAAAAATTGAAACATTTAATTCACACTCTGACATCCTTACAGAAGAGAGTGCAGGCAGAGGCATTCTCCAGGCTTTTGTAAAGGGTCATCAGATTGAATTCCAAGGCTAATCCATATACATAAAGAAAATAACATCTTCCTTTCTGAAAATAGCTATAAAAACAGAAGGATCATGTATTTATATGAGTATCTGAAAATAAATGGCAGGACTGCAATACCAAATTGCATTGCTGTAAGTCTTACTGCGCAGACAGGGACAGATTTTGAAATTCATTTAAATGTGAGGACAAGGAGATTTAAACCCTAAAGGGCCTTCTGTTGAGATATCTAATCTTGGCAGAGAAAGCAGTGGGTGCTAATTTTTACTTGTTTTACACACTTTAATAATGTTATCCAGAGATCTTATATATGGAATAACCACATTGGCATTAATATGCTTACCTGTAGGAATATGAGTTACTGATAAAATTAAGAGCTGTTGGAATGAGACTTTAATTTCTAACTTGTAATTGATTTTAAGATTATTAAAGATCCATTAGGATTGTGATAAAATTTCCAGTGTCTTCAGTGAAATCAAAGCTGAATCTACAAATGAAAACTTAATATTTGCTCTAAAAGAGGCAACAGAAATGTTCATGATTAAAAATATTTGCCCTTATTATAAGCTGTCCAAATCAATTTAAATGTATTGCTCATGCTAGTTTAGGCTCTCTGGGCCCACTTCAGTTTAGGCATATGTGTATGCTGTGTGACAACTCTGCTGAGTGATAAAATAGAGCCACGTAGCATCACATTTCAGCATCTGACACACCACACGCTGGCTAAACTGTTCTGTAGTTATTTGTTGATGTTTTTCCACTGAATTCACCAGCAGCTGATACAAGTAAGAAAAAAATAGGTGTCTAACTTCATCTGCAGATCTTCTTAGTGCTTTGGTGATAATGGGCCATTCTGTTGCTGAATACAGCAAAAAAAGAAATAAGATTTTATGTAAAACTAGGTCAATATCAAACCTAGTCAGAAAAGATGGGGGACTAAAGCACAAAGACTTGAAGTGACTGGTTCCAAATTATTCAGGCAGTTCATAGGAAAAAGCAAATAGGGGAACTCACTATTGTAAAGTGTCACGTCAGCAGCTTCAAAAAGCCAAACCTTTCCCATTCTGAAGGCAAAAAAAAAATTCCACTTGAGAAGTTAAAAATATGGTGGTTCCAGCATTCTGAAACACAGATTAAAAGGTGCTCCTTTCAACTAATTTCAACTCTATTCCCCTCCCATCACACACAACCAAGTCTTCTAGATGTATCCAAGGTACACAAGAAATTAAGCTAAGGGTGAGATGAAAGTCTTAGTTTGGTATCAATCATTTTTGTCATTAGAAACTCCAGATACAACAGAAGTAAAACTTCAAATGGCAAATATATTTTCAGGGGAAAATGTATTCATCTCACTGAGTTTTCTTTCAGGAAGATTTCCATAGGCACATAATAAATAGTATAACGCTATTCTTTGGTGATAATGGTTTTGACTGAGTGTTTTTTCCTCTATACTTTGTATTATCGTTCAGTGTCTGTTAGGAATGGATTTTTTCTTTTTTCACCTGCTTTACTATAAGCTTTGTAGATGAATCAGTATGTCGCTTTTCCCTTCTATGGGTAGTAATAATAAATAGGTGAAATGACTCCAATGAACTATAATAATGATTTGAGAGAAAAAGACCATTAAAAAGCTCTCAAGAGTAATCATGGGTTCCTGATTGTCTAAATCATTATTAAGACCCATCAAATTAATTTTTGTAATCAAGATACATTAATCGCATGATTTTGTGGTTTGAGGGAACTTTTCCTCCTTCATGTATATACTCTCTCCACTGCATTCTAGAGCAGTGTGATCAACTTGACTAGCTACACCTCTGAGTCACAAGTTAAAATGAGGTATTTAGATGTATAGTAAATAAAAATACTCAGTTAAGGACTGTTATTCTGAAATGCATATATTCTATAGGTATGTCTCCAGCAACACACTTGAAGTTAATATAAAGTATATATTAACTTCACAGAGCTAAACAAAAGAGACTGTACGTGTTAATACTCCAGTTTCACACATCCTAATTTCCAGGAATTAAACCCCAAAGTTCCAGGTCTTCCCTGATTCATTTTTGCAAGCAGTGAATACTTCCTATGTCAGGGTTGCCAAAATGTGTTGACTTCATTTTCCTTTCTCTTGGTCTTCACCTGTCTTTGAAATTTCCTCCAAGGAGCTGAGACCAGATGTGGCTTTTGTATGGCAAGTCTTCCCCACATGCATCAGCTGAGAACTGTCTTCTGCTGTGGTGAGCTCCTCGGCAGCCGAATTAAGAAATTTAAATCTGCTTTGTTCAATTCAAGCCAGGGCAAGAATGCCTTAAAAGGATCTTTTGAGAGGAGATTATGTTCAAATCATCTTGATGAGCTTAATGCACTCATATAGAACTTCTTGGCACTCTTTGCATCACAGAGCTTTACATAAATTACACCACTTTCTATTTTATTTAGTTTACAAAGCATAATTTAAATTTCATAAAGCAATCCAGTTCATTTCTTTGAGGTAGGATACCTCATCTGTAAACATCAGTGTTCCTGAGATAGGACATCTTCAAAGATACAGTTTTCAGAGATAATCAAAGGCTGCTTCACAAATAGCTGTTGCAGAAAAAAAATGGCTCCAGTTTCATTGCAAAAGGGTTCCTTGCTGCTGCTCATGATATATAAGTAGATGTAAAGAGATGAATTAGAATGAAGGACCTCCACAGATCTTCATTTAAGAAAAAAATCAGTTTAATATGTTGAGCACAATTTTGTAACACTGAGACTCTTTATAGCTGGACTGTATTAATAATGAAGGGCTTAGCTTTCTTCTACTGTGTTCTCTAAAGAGGTTCTATGGTGCCTTTTCTTTGGAAAGAAGCCCAAATTTTCTGAGGTAAATCAGTGAGAGAGAGGTGACAATGTAGCCTTATGCCATGTGGTTCAGAGCTTTCCTCTTTCTCTGCCTCCTAGAAGGCCTGTCTGTTTTCTTTCACAACCACTGAAGTTCAGGAAGGAGTGCAGTTGGTGAAATGACCTTTTTATTTACAGCAGTAATAGATTCCTTCTTTGCTTATAATTATGTCTGAAAATAACTCCAGGAAAAAAAAAAGTTAACAGTAGCAGACAAACTGTTGTATGCTCAATAAGCAAGAAGAATCCAGTCTAGTACTATGAATGTAGACTCAATTATACCACCCAATCACACAGTAACACTTTGATCTCTGACTATGTGCCTGTTAAGAAGGAACACAAACTTATGAGGCTGCAGAAGTCAGTGCTCTGATCCACAGCAGTACACTGGGTGCCTGACATCTGTGTAGGGTCAGAGCACAGATGTCAGTTCTCTCCGCCTTTGTAGAACCTTCTTTTATATTCT
The DNA here is from genome assembly GCA_013396755.1 of Sclerurus mexicanus. Lineage (NCBI taxonomy): Eukaryota > Metazoa > Chordata > Aves > Passeriformes > Furnariidae > Sclerurus > Sclerurus mexicanus. The sequence continues at coordinate 1,088,291 of VWZF01004274.1, forward strand.
CTAGAAAGCACTGGGTTCACATGTGAGAACTCACCATTACTATGAGAGACATTGCAACACTCTCCTAATTCAACATCCTTCCACAATAATCAAATACAACATTTTTAATTAATTTTTAATTAGGTTCCTGATCCACATATTTTATTCCAGTTTGCTTTTATGTTATATTGTGCATATTAAAGTCTATTATTCATTAAAGAATTTTCTTTTGATATTCTGTGGCAAGTTAGTGAATATTCAAAGAAATTAAATTAATTCAAAGAAATTAATTCTATGCTGATCACACTTAAAATTTCTTCTATGTTATCAGTCCTTGTAGTAATCTTTCATTAATTATAGCTATAACTAATGTGTATATATAATAGATAATGAAATATTTTATGCATATATAATTATATATAATTGGCTTTTATAGATATAACTGAGATATATAGAACTCAGTCTGGAAAAGAAAGAGACAAACTCAAGAATTATCTTGAGTTTCTAGCTTTTATTTTCTGAGCAAACAGGCCCTCTCTAGAAGGGTCTTTTAAAACAAGTCTGCAAGAATAGTGAGGAATAGAACAGGTTAAGGAGAGTGTTTCATTTTTATTTTATTTTGGTTATTATCCAAATAAATGCTCTTGGAGTTTAGCCCAGTTTGGGCTCTGCAGCAGGGTTCATAAAACTCTGACAAGGCTGGTTTTAACCAGAGTTTCTGCTTCTCATTTTTACAGAGCTGCAGAGCTGATCTTCAGCTTGAACTACAAATCCTGGAACCTTCAGCACTTGGTTCAGTACCTCTGCATGACAAGGCTGGTGTGTTCATGTGAGCCTCCTGTCAGAGCCTGAGAGGTTCCGTAGGAAATATTTTGCAGTCCATGAACTTACAAATAGCTATTTCACCCAAAATATATTCTATTGCTTTTACTCAGAAAAGATAAAACAGAATTAAAACATATTAAAACATTCTCTGACTTTCTTAAAACAGAAGTAAAATGACCTTTCTTCTCTAGCTAAAGGAGGATTAAGATAGTTACCCAATACCACTTTACCTCTGAATTAAAAATCCATACAAAGCTTTAATACTCTCTAGCTAGTGTTTGATGGTTAATTTCTTTTACTTCTTCTGAATGTCCTATGCCTTTTTTATGTTAATGGACTCATTCCCCCTTTACAAACCTCTTAAAAATTGTCTTAATTTACCAAGATACTAAAATATGTGGTTAATTTAAAGCACATAAACATGTTCATTCATTATGACACTTCTCTTGCCCTTTAAGGTAAACACATTTTCTGAATTGTAGCCTGAAAAAGAGTGTGTTCACAAAGTGTGTTTTTGGAATGTCATAGTTCCCAGTCCTCCAAGGTGCTGATCACTCTGTGCTCCTAACAATCACAAGACCAATAGCAAGTTCTCAGAACCCTGCAGGAACAAATCTTCCCCCTATCAGTCAACAAAATCAAGGTCTGATTTACATGTGTCTACCCGTCTTCACAGTTTGAGTAATTTTGTGCTCACAAATCACTGACCTGAATTTATATGCCTAAAGTGAATGTGAGCACAAATATTAGCTGTTATCTAATCACCTAAAGAGTATTTGCACCTGTTATGAATTATGCATGCAGAAAGTCAAGCTCAATTATTTGTATATGCAAAGTTGAATATACAAAAAGCCTATTTCTTAAAATTTAGGACAAGATGTTAAATTTACTATATTTTATACAACAAGTACTAGCTTATCAGAATACTGAATATTTTATGTCTAGATAAGTGCATATGCTTAAAAGTGGTAAAATATGGATTAATACAAGATTGCTTACATAGGAACTGGATAATGTTTCTTGTCTGCATGCCAAACATTTTGAATGAATTTAGTAAACTTACTCAAAGAAGACAGTAGACTATCATTAGAGAGCATAAATTTTTGCATTTGTTTATGTAAATTACTGTGTTTAAAAATAAGATTTTTTAAATATCAGTTCAACCTAGGTATAAGGAAAGGAGTTGAAATCTTTAAGAAAGTAAAATGGTGAAAAGAAACAGAAAAAGTTCCTGAACTAACATAACAAATATTTCCAAAAGCAAGAACACTTACTGAGGTCAGCTGAAGTCTTCTGTCTTGTTTCCATGGGTCTGTCTGCTACTGCAAATGAACAGTTATAACTGTATGAAACTAGGAAATATTTTTTCCCACTATTGCTTTGCTAAGAATGACTGCTATTGAGGTGAGTCAAAACAATGCCTATTAGCAGGTAGGACAAGGGAAAAGAATCAGCTAGGAGCTCATGTTCTGACAGCTGACAATGAGAGATCAAGAGGGAAAAAGAATCGAGCAAGCAGAAGAGTTGAAGAGACTTACCAGAAATCCTACACAACCTCATCCAAAAGAAAGTTATTCTAAGAACAAAAAAACTTTGCAAACAGTGATTTCACATTTCTTAAACTACATAGTTGAATCTTTGATGTCTTGCCTTTGCATCCTGTTCAGCTCCCTGCTGCAAGTTTCCAGCAAGAACCTGCTAGTGTAAATGATGTGATGTAATTTTAGTAGTGAATATATCTGGCCATTCAGTCCACATTAAAGACTAAGTGAAGAACAGTCTCAAGATAGCAACTACCTTCTTTATATTCAATATGAAAATAAGGTTTTGACTTCAGACATGAGAGGTATAGCTGAACAAACATGACGCAGATTCACACTTGTCTGTGCTACAAATTTTGTTTTTCTTGTTGCACACTGAGCAATCTAAGCTGTTTTAAAAGAGCCACTTACAGTGACTCAAAAAAACACAGTTGAAAACATTCTAATAACATTCTTTTTCATCATTTGCAGACAAATTACCAGCAGAAAAAGTGCTAATTATTTCAAAGTTTGAACTAGCACAGCCTTTAAAACTAAAATATGAAAAAAAAATTATTTTCTGCATATCCTGCCAAATAATTGTCTGTTTACTGTAAGGACATCTAAGAACTTCAAATCTAAACAGGAGAGGAAGAATTTAGTCTGTGCTATTTTAAGTTCAGAGAAATCTTTAGGCAAAGCAAAACATCCTAGTAATCACCACAGATGAAACGGAAATGCTTCAAAGAAGTAAATTTGCAATTTTCAGCCTCTTTTTCATTTAAGAAAATGTCCTGAAAGTCCTTGAATTTTGACAGTTTGCATCAGCTAGCTGCCTGCAGCATTCCCCTGGGGCTGCTCTTCAGATGCTCTCAGGTTGGGATCTATAGTAATGCTGTTTCATATCACAAGTGCAAACAGCTCTTCTTGCATACTTATCTCATTGCTATCTTGGAAACTGTATGCATAGCACAATAGCTTTTAAAATACTGATGGAATATTCAGTTGTTATCTCTCTTTCAGCTCTCCCTCAAAAAGCAGTACAAACATTTTCAGCCTTTGCTTAATATGATATATACCTTTCTTACTATTCACTGAACGTATTCAGAGTTAAAATAACAGTTGAATTAAAAATAACCAACCAATAAATAAATTATTAAACCATCTAAAAGACACTGGCCAAATTTTCAAAGTCAAGTGACTCTGTATTTCTGGATATATTATTATGATTAGGTGCAGATTTACCAGAACTGACTCAATCAAAATTTCACCTCCCAAATTACATAGCTGGTATATCACATGTTTCTACACAGTAAAACATCATTTCCTGATTATTCAGCCTTTTCCTACACATCTACTTGATTTAGAGATAGTGTGTAGCATAGGATCCAGTAAAACACCTTTGTTTGTTTCTATGAACATCCCAGGATAACTTAAATAGCATGTTCTGTCAATGTTTGGACTCCTGAGTCAAGCCTAATTTCCCTTTATAATCAACAAAGAACTGGTCAATACAGTAAAGAATATGGAAAACTATTTCTTTCATCCTACAGTAGGTGGGCATTTATTGTTCAGCTGATTAACTCTATAGACTCCATTGACCATATCAAATCATTTGAGATTAGCTCAGCTGGTTGGAGCATGGTGCTAATAACACCAAAGCTGTGGGTTTGATCCCTGTATGGGCCATTCGCTTAAGAGTTGGACTTGATACCTGTGGGTCCCTTCCAACTCAGAATATTCTGTAAATATGATGCAAATCTAGACACGTGGCTTACATGAAGATACTACAAAGAGGTACAGAATTTAAGTGTTCTATTTCATAAGATAACCCCCAAACCCTCAATTTCCATAAGCAAGGACACACTCTTGCTGTGAGATGGAGTTCTATGTTCTCATGTATAAAGTTTGCAGGTATTCAAATGGGATTTATGCTTATTGAAGAGGATAATCTACAAATCCGTGAATCTTTTGGTGCCAAGACTTTACTAATGCATTTCATTTCAGCATGCACTTCTAGGCATGTCTTTCTGATTACTTCAGATTGACAGAGTCTTGGATACTTTTCAGGCCTAAGCTTGATTTCAGAAAATCATAGAATTCTCTGACATTCTGCTGAGCTGGAAGGGACCCATATCAAGGATCACTGAGTCCAACTTCTAGCCCTGCACAGGACCATCTCCAAGATGGGCTCTGCAGCAGGGCATACACCATGTGCCTCAGAGTATCATCCAAACACTTCTTGAGCTCTGTCAGGCTTGGTGCTGTGACCACTGCCCTGAGGAGCCTGTTCCAGTGCTCAACCACCCTCTGGGTGAGAAATGTTTTTCTGATATCCAAACAAACCTCCCCTAACACAACTTCAGGCCATTCCCTCGGGTCCTGTCATTGGTCACCACAGAGAAGAGATCAGTGTCTGCCCATCCCCTTCCCCTCACAACGAAGTTGTAACTGTAATGAGGTCTCCCCTCAGTTTCCTCTTTGCCAGGCTGAACAGACCAAGCTGCTCCTCCTGCAGCTTCCCCTCAAGGCCCTTCACCATCTTCATTGCCCTCCTTTGAATGCTCTCTAAGAGCTTAATATCTTTCCTATATTGTGGTGCCCAAAACTGCACACAACATCCAAGGTGAAACTACCCCAGTGCAGAGCAGAGTGGGACAATCCCCTCCCTCGTCTGGCTGGTGATGCTTTGCCTGATACCCCCCAGGACAAGGTTGGCATTCCTGGCTGCCAGGGCACTGCTGACTCATATTCAACTTGCCGTCAAGCAGGACCCCCAGGTCCCTTTCCATGGCACAGCTTTCCAGCATCTCATTCCCCAGTCTGTATGAATATCCAGGGTTGCCCTATCCCAGGTCCAGAATCCATGATTTTCCCTTGTTGAAATACATATTGTTGGTGATTGCCCAGTCCTTTAATTTGTCGAGGTCTCTCTGCAGGGCCTCCTGTCTTCGAGGGAGTCAAGAGCTCCTTCAAGATTTGTGACATCTGTAATTTATTAAATATTGAAATACATAAAGCTTTGAGAGATTAGTCTCCCTGCTACAAGAGGATAGTTCTCATTATTGGGCAGCAGAAACCTTTGCTTTCACAAAACACTTCACAAGCCACTGTCTTGGAAAGGAACAGGCTATGAATTAGAACCTTAGACATTGAGGCCACTTCCTTGATCATTATCTTAAATGGGATCAATCTCTCTCTGTGAGTAGCTGTTCTTATGGAAAGAGTCTAGATGACTCAATAAATAAAGCTGTAGTTATCTGAGGCTCGGTGTTGCTCCAGCTGGTAGCCAAGGGGACTTGCTTTAACAGAACAGGAGGCGTGTCTTTCTCAGGTCCAGTGCTCTTTTTCAGTGCTGTAGAGGCTTTTTTCCCTTATAGAACTAGTGTTCTCAGCTTTGGAATATGTTTCCTTGAACTCCTTAATTGCCTGGCGTTCCAGGGGAACCTGCATGTTATCTTACTTACAACCTCCCACTGGGCCAAGGAGTTCAGCTTTGCCCTGTCACAGCCAGGTTAGCATGGTCTGGAACTGGCTATGCCTCCTCACAGAGGCTGCCCTGCAGCCCCTGCTGCCTGCACCTGGCCCTTTATATGCAGTGCAGTGAGATCTGTCCCCTCTAAAACAACTTATTATCAATTTGCAGAGTTGAATCTACAGTAAGTCACCCTTCAAAGGGTAAAAAGCTCAGTAGCACTTAGTTCCCTGGAGTCTTTGATGCTCTGAGGTGGCATGCGGTGTCAGGTTGCTCATCAGCCATTTGGGCAGCAGCCAGTTCAGACCACAGGCTTAAACTGTGGCAGCAAAACTGTCTCGTAAATTCTAGGACTGAACACAATATCTACAAGTAATTCTTGCATTTTTTCTTAGTGTTCAACTTTTCCTCTGGCCTTGTTTATATATCTAGCTTCAATTTTAAAAAAAATACCTTGTTTAGCAAGACCCCTGAAGGGACTGCAGAGCTTTTACTGAGAAGCTTTAAATAAGAGCTCCTGCTGTGTCACCTTGTCTACCTTGGTTGCAATAATTTCAAAAGATTTCAACAAACTAGTCAGGCATGATCTTGATCCTTTCCTGAATCACAGTGACAACCCATAATCAGACTGTTTTTCTCATGCATCTTTTCCACTTCGATATCAGGGTTTTAAAAACTTTTCAAGTTGATGGCAAACTACATTCTTTGTAAGTTCTTTATGTCTGTCTGTAGATCTGCTAGCCAGTTTAGCACCAGTAAATTAATCTGGAACTGTTATCTTCTAGGTATAGGCCACACTCAAGTTTCCCTCAGTGTTGCTTTACCTTAGGTTCTATGATTTTGGTCTTCATCTACCGGTGAGCATATACTCTGAAGCTACAGAGGTGCATTGACTCCAGGTAGGTATCTGGAAAAGGAAAGTTATAGTATATAACCTCATTGAATACTTGCTGCATTCATTACAGGGATGACAAGGAGAGTCCCCACTCAGCCCTGCTACTGTCTCACAGTTAATATAGGAGAACAGCACTATGAATGCTTTCTTGGATTTCTCTGACAGCTTGGCAAAAATACATGAGAGGCACTTGGCTATCATCAGTCATCTATGAAATTTCTACTCTTAGAAATTCCATAGGGGGGATAGATGGATCCATCCATCAACTTTCTTTGGAATTTGCCCTGACACCTACCTGATGAACCAAAGAAATTTTGTGTACTAAATATGTAAAGGAATGGTTTGAATATTTTGAGTAGGTTTAAAATTCATAAACATACCAATACATTTTAAATTTTGTGAGGCAAAAAATTAGAGTGAATTCCAGCAGGAGGAAGGCTGGCCGACATAAAGGAACTGGAAACATGATTTCAAATATAGTGTCAAAAGTCTAAATACAACATTTAAAATTAAAGGCTTTTAAAATATTTTTAAGAATAATACTTCTACAATTATAAGGTGCGTTTTCTGTTTGTTTGAGTCTTTATTTGTTTTGTGGGAACACAAATTAAGTTAATGAAATGTATTTGAAGCTGAGGAGAAAATTCTTACCACTGGAGGAAAATACAATGTAATGTTTCAATCTATAAAACAGTGTAAGCACAGAATTATCCAGAAGTAACTGATTATTCATTTGATTCCTTGAATTGTAAAATTTATTACATTGCTTACTTTCCATGCACATGTAACTACAGTTTAAATTTGTCAGGCTACTTTGCTTAACCATGCATATACTAAAAGGTAGATGTATATTCTATTGTCATGCACATATGTAATTGTGATTATTCAGTTTATCAAGCAAGAAGTGAATCAACAGTGTCACTAGATTTGTTTTAGGCTGTCACATTCTTCTGTTGTTGCTTTCAAAGTCCAATGGCTTCTGAGCTAAAAGAGGGCAAGAACTTAGACAAGAGCAGTGAAGCAAAAATTACTTTTTGTCATTAAAACCAAACCATCCTGAAAAATGATTTGCTTTTAATGGATTTTTTTTTCTTTATACAGGTGTTCACATGCATCAAGCTACCTTTAATTTGGTTGGTTTAGGATTTTGCAGCACAGCAAATATATGCAGCTGTTAACAAAGTGTAGAGTGTAGAGGTATTTACTGATTCTCCACTGGACCTTATACAAAGGGAAGGAATTGTCGATTTCCCTTTGATAATACCCACACTTGTTATACTTTTCATTTCTCTGTAGTGGCATCATAACTGCTCCATTTATTCTGCAATCTCAAAGTTGTGACTTGTATCATGTAGTCTTCACTGTTAGGATTTCAGTACAGCTGTAAATATTTCTGAATTCGAGCAGTCCTACTCTCTTCTGTTCAAAAAATTCTCTCTCAGAACTGTTAAAATGTTTATAAAATGACAGAAAATCATTAATTAAAAAAACCCTTAATCTAGCTGTTTATTTGCTTTCAGAATATTAAGGTCAGCCATCACTACTGATGCTTTTCAAGGACCCTGAGCCATAACAAGAGAGGAAAAAACAGATGCAAACATGGAATTTATCTGTTCAAATATGACAGTAGCATAGAAATTAGACATGTATAACAGCTCTGTCCTGTTGCCACTTTTGATCTTCGTGGTATTTTTTGACAGTTAATAGCTTGATGTGTTACCAGTACTTGGTGGGCCCAGCCTTGGTGAAGAGTTCAGAACAGCAACCAGCAAGACAGAAAAAAGACTGTAAGAGGTTTCATGAGTGGGATGCCTTAATTGTCTGAGTGGGCATTTTCCAAAACTGATATTGGTAAAGAAGACTACAACCATCAGTCCAATTAAACAGCAGCAGGGGAATTAAGAGACCTGTAGGAGGAAAAGAAAAAGTAATTAGGCAGATATACAAGTGAAAAACAAGGATAGGTGAAGACAGGAGTAGGGCAACAATGGCACTAGTACCACCCTTTCAGATGTGGCCCCATGGCACTCTGCCTGTGCCCCCATCCACTGCCTCCATCTCACCCACAGCCATCCTGGGACACTTGGTGACTTGCACCCTGGGGGTTTAGGGTGTCTCCTCTCTGAGATAGGGGACAGCCAGCACACTCACATCTCCCAGAGCAGGAGGGACGGGCAGGGTGACCCACAGGCCTGGGGAGGGCTTGAATCACCCATAGCATCTGAAGGAGTACTTGTACATTTATTACTGTGCTGGGGTTAAAAGGAGGGATTAAGATTTATAAGGATTATAAAGGGTATCTAGAAAACAATTTGACACATTAACATTTGGAATACTGTGGTTTATTTGACCTATTTCTAATATTGATCCTGAATATAGTTTGCTGATTCTCAGTTAATTACACCTCATTAATAAATAAGTAAACCCCCCTGAATTCTGATTTGATTTAAACTACATGAATTGGACAGGTTTTCCACAGTACAGGAACTTGATTTACTAATGAGTGTCTTAACTGTGATTGAGCAGCTTGGAAACATGAGAGTTTATCCAGCTGCACCCACCACTTTGCTGGCCATTCTGACAGCTCATATCTGATTTGAATTAAAGTTACGTGAAGTGAAAAGTATTTTGCTGGCAGTTCTGCTCCTCTCAATTGAACAGTCTGGGATAAGTTAGATGGCTAAAAAGACCAGATATTTTTATCTGTTTTTTGGGGGATTGTGTTCTTACTCTCACCCTGATTTTTATGTATCACAAGTTCTGTCAACACACTGGTTTCAGTGTATGCTATGTGATAAATTTTCAGAACTAATTATTTTATAATTTTCAGTGCATTGACTATTGAAAAATTTCTCTTTATATATTATTAAATTGAAGTTACAGAAGAAGTTACTGTCTCAGCAATGGTTAGTATGCTATCCTTATTTTGAATGGCAAAACTGCCCAATAGTGGTGAATTGATACACAATTTTACTATTGCATCTATTAATTTTTGCAGTGATGGCATTAAAATACATCAAGGAGTCTCAAAACTGTAGGCAACTTTCCAGATCAGGGTATCAGATATTTAAGTATTTAGTGTATGAATCCAGATAACTATTCAGGGAGGACTGAGGCAATCTGATACAAGTGTGTAATAGAAGTGATGAAGATTCCTTCCTCAGGATAGACTGCCTCTGGGGGATTTTTTGAGCCTTAGATTTTCCTGATTTTTTGAGGGGGATTATTCTGACAAAAATCCCAGTCAAGTGACTCAAAGGTCAGTATCAGGTGTTTCAAGAGAAGAAAAAAATTATATCTACTAATTGAGACTACTGGTATAGTAATTGGAATGTGTTTTACTGGAACCTGATTGACTCAATACAAGGGACACTTTTTACCATTATACTCTATCTTCTACCCTAACTGTGCATATTAATGCTTTTCGTTTTTATTAATCCCATTAATCTCAGAATTAGATAATATCTCATAGCAATTACCTACATATGCTAATTAAATGTTCTGTAAATTAGTTCTCCAGGTTTAAAATTACTTCATAATTTTTTTTTTAAAGTTCCATCTTTTTATTTGTAGACATATATTTTTCAACTTGTTATTTATCTTATCTTTCAATGTACCTAATCCTTAAAATACCTCCTTACAGTAAAGTTCCTCTATATGTCTTATCCTTCAGGATCTGATTTAGAACCCACAGGAGGAAGTAATACCCATAGGAAGTTCTATTATTATTTATTTATTGACAGATATTCTGTTTTTTAATGGAAGAGTAACCGTACTAATGAACTTCAAGGTTTACTTTCTAACCAGGAGATCAGAATACATATTTTTGAATGCTGATCAAGTGTTCTTCCACAGATATTCTAATACCACAGAATCACAAAAGACTTGAGATTGGGTGGCAGTTCTGGAGATCACCTAGGCACTGCTCAAAGTAGAGTCAGCTGGAGAAGGCTCCCTAAGGCCATGTCCACCTGGATTTCAAATATCTCCATCAACAGAGAACCTGTGCCAGTGTTGAAACTATGTCACAGTAAAAAGATAACTATTACATGTAAATGGAATTTCCTGTATTTCCCTTTGTCCCCATTGCCTTGTTCTTTCAATGGACAACACGGGAAAGAGCCTGATCCATTCTTTTTGTACTCTCCCTTCAAGCTTTATATATATATATATATAAATATATATATATGCATATATATAGATAAGATTCCCTCAAACCTTCAATTTTCTATGCTGAGCATTCCCATATGCCTCAGCCTCTTCTCATAGCCATTAATAATCTTTGTACAACTTTCTGGTCTCTCAGAGAATAATGTATTAAGATTGTTATTTGCTTTCTGAAACTTTCTTTCATCATTGGATGGTTTAGTGTATGGTTACTGGTGTGATCTTGAAAGTGTTCAGTTCAGGCTTAGATCTGTTCTCTGCTAATTCAGTGGGAGTTTTATTGCTGACTTCAATATAAGAACAATAAAGACTGCATGCAGCCTGCCTGTGAAAATCCAGCCTAGTAGCAGAAACTATTTACATTTGTTCTTATTTTATTTTTGTTTTATACATCTCCTTATTTTGTGTTTAACTAATCACAGAATCATGGAATCTCCTGAGCTGGAAGGGACCCACAAGGATCATCAAGTCCATGCATAGGACCATCCCCAAGATTCACACCATGTGTCTGAGAGTATCATCTGAATGCTTCTTGAACAATGTCCTTTCGTATTCTCTTGTGCTGTAGTTTTAACAGTTTTTACGCTTGTATTAAACAACTTTTTCTTTCCATTTGAACTTAAGCTGAACATTTAATTTATCCACTATTTAGATTAATAGTGTCATTCATTTTGGCATATTTTGAAAGATATATGAGAGGAAGAGAAATTGAAATGGAGACTTTTCCTGAATTGTTCTAAGAAAACTCGGACGTTTAAAATTTTGATTGCAAGCTTATTTAATTTAATTTACTCTTCTTAGAAATATTTAATAAATTAGTCATATATTTCTGTATGCATGCATCTTTATAAGTAAGTCTGTAGAGTGTCTAAACCAGAATTCCTTCAGAGCAGTAAGCTCTCTTCTAAATATACCTACAAGAGCCTAAGACTGAATTTGCTGCTTCCAATACCACTAATGTTCTTAACAACTCCTATATGTAAAACACATTAAATTAAAAGAGTCTTAGCTACTACGTTCTTATTATTGTCATGAGGCTGCAGGCATAATATTAAACAATTAGGCAGCTATATAACTGAATCTGTCATTTTGACCAAATGTCCTACAATCAGAGTGAGTGTCTTCACTGAGTTTTCCTAACTTTTGTCAAGTTTTTTCAGTCCTCTCTTGGCTTCCATATCTGATATTTGCAAAGCCTTTTCACCAAGTTTTCTTTATCCATTTGAATTTTTGAAGTTATTTTACCTTAAAAAATAATCGATGTTGCTCTACTGCTTGTGACATTTCTTTGGTATTGTTTTTAGGTAAAAGCTCACTTGCAATAATAAATAAATGAAATTAAAAGTATTGTTCTCTAGATAAGGCAAATGGATAAATACTTTTCTTATGTTCAGCTCATCTCTGGAGAACCAGAAAACAGATTTTTAGTGCTTACCAGCATGACCTACTAGAAAACCAAGACTCAAATTTAATTTGTACTAGCATGTTTCAAGATGAAAGGAATTCCTTGTCAAATCCTGGTAATAAGTGAGAAAGATGGAAGATTGTATGGATAATATTCATGGAGAAAATTCAAATAACCTTGCTACCAAATAAGGAAAGAAAATATGTTTGAACCCTACATTGATTAGTTGCATATAACCTTTATGACTTTATCATATGTATTTTTTATCTAGTTGGTTTTATTTTAGCTTGTTCAAATTTTTCCACTCAGAAATAGTCCTTAGTTTTACTTATTGCTCACCTTGTTTTATTGTTTCAAATATACAGGAGTGTTTTACAAAAACTTTTTGTTATATAGCTAAGTATAAGAGGGTAGTATGCTGATTACGTCTCTAAGTTATTCTACCAAGGCTCCCATAAATGCCACAGAAACTAGTGTGTGGGAAGCGAGACTCCTCAGCAGAAAGGTCATGCTGTTACTAAGAAAAAAGAGGAATGGTAGGATCAGCATAGGGGTCACTACTGTTAAAGGAGCTCAGAACTATCAGACAATAGCAGACTGTCTAATTTTCAGACTGTTACAAAGCATCCAAAATACAGTACCTTTTTCTTTCTTCCCAGATATTGCAAGGAGCATTCCGTCTTACAGAAAGACCAGTTCTGGTCAGTGGGCACAGAAAAAAAGGCTACTTTTATAGCAAAGGAAGAGCAATCATAAATATAGAAAAGGAAAGTCATTTTAAATGAACTTGCCTCTCAACTGACTGACACACTCTTGTGATTTCCTTACCTGAGGGAACAGCTTTTCCCTTTCACTATGTCCTGTCCTGGCTCTGGATAAAGCTGAGCAGGTAGCCTATGGCAATCCAATTTGAGAGTAATTTCTCTCTCCACAGCTACAGGTATTTAGAATTTAACAATTTCCACATCATTTGCAGAATGGATGCATGAAAAACAAAATCCTTGAACAAGACATGTCACAGTTTAAATTGTTGGAGTAGGCAAAAAAATCATATTTGCATGAGCAAGTGGCTCAAAAGAAATGTTAAAGAGAACATCTTATGAAATTTTGTTTCCATTACAGCATCCTGAACAGTTCACCTCATACTTGTATTGCCAGCAGTTCTGAAGAAGGTAGAAACACACAGGAATGGAGGAGAAAGTTGGGGGAGAGCAAGGAGAGTTCAAGGCATATGAATTTAGGTCCTTGTAATTGCCATGAAATAATGTCTGGGAGTCCAGACTGCTGGAGAAACAAAACAAAATTTGTGTTGCAGATTTTGGTTTTAGCAGAGTTAGCAGACAGCAGCTGAGATATTGGTTTCTGTACTCAGTTCCTTCACCCATCAGCCAATCTTCCAACTGTTCCAACAGTGGCAGGAAAGGCTTTCAAGTGCTCTTTTATCTGCATTTCCACCCAATTCTTCTCCTTTGTATAAAGTAGATAAATATGAAATACAAAATGTTGCCACTGCTGAGTGCAACATCATAAATACAGAAGTCAGTTTGGGGACCTTTTGGATTCAGATGCTAAATCTTTTTTTCTGCCTCTGTGATCTTTGTGATCTCTCAAGTTAGAGAGAGTTAACAAAGACCTATGTGTAATTCTCTTATGTAATCCTATATGAAATAGGTTGTGCTCAGAAAATTCCAGCTTTGTTTTGTATTGACTGAGGTGAGCATATGGTTTATTCTTCATATTTGGCTTTTAGGGGACTGTTAGTATAGACCTCTGAACATTAAGCTATCAAAACATAAGTTTATCTGTGTGTAACCTTTTTTCTGACATCACTCTCAGGCAATGGAAAGCACAGAATCACTGAATGGATAATGTTGGAAGGGACCACACTGGGTCACCTGGTACAACCTCCCTGCTCAAGCAGGGTCATCATAAAGCACATGGCACAGAATTTTTCCAGATGGTGTTTGAATATCTCTGGAGTAGTGGCCACTCTTCCTATCTTTGTTTTCCAAAAGTCTGATGTGTTCAGCTAATGGCTCCTTCAGCAAAACTTACTGCCACCTGCAGTACTATTTTCCCAATTAAAATTCAAATTTAAATACACTTTTTTTTTGTGGCTCTGGTTTTGTGATAATCCGTTATTGACAGCATTCTTTAATATCTATTTCATTTTCATCAACCCATCTTAAATCATTTTTCATAGCAGTCTCATTTAAATTAAGGATGGAGTGTAGTACAGATGGACCCCTAGCTAGGAAGAGCAGATGATGGTGAAATGGGATAGGACTGGTAACAGAGCCTGTCTGTTGATTGTTATGTTATTCTTTTTTTTTATTTTATGCTGACCATTTTCTGAACATATTGATTGCTTGACTGACAGACTCTTAACTAAGATTTTTGTTTTCAGATACCAGGGTTACAGTCTTCAGATATGTTGATGATTTTAAAATATTATTCTTATCTTCTCTTTGGCACTGTTAAGAAGCAAAATATTTCTAGGTCTTGATGATATAACTGTTTGGCAAATATCAGTGAGCTCAGAAGTAGAAGTTATTTACAGGTTCAGGATGATGCCATATAGCCTACTCTGGTACCTGAACATGTATGCTTGCTCTGTTCATTGCATATCTTCACCAATATTTACCATTCCTTGCTGTTTGATGAGAGTGCATTAGCATTTGAGTTATATTCTTTTCTGATAATAAAACAGGGCCAAGCATTGTATCTTTTTTAGCTCCCTGCTCAAATGTACTTGAGACAGGCAGATATAATTTTACTCCAGCATCCTGTTAGTCTCTCTTTTTAGTAAGGGTAACTATGTGAACTCCTGCTACTGTGTATTAAGAAAGCTGAAACATTTTTTTCTTCTAAAATACAAAAATAGTTATCTTGATTCAATGAGAGGTTTCATCCAGTTTAGTGTTATAGGGCCAGTAGCCAACGTTCAAACAATAATCCATAACAAAAAAACAGTCATGGAAGTTTCTCTGAAAGCAAGGTGAAATTTATTTCCATGTGCTGTTTATCTCTTATATTAAAGTGACCTTTCTTAATCCTGAAATAATTATTAGAAATTATTACTTGGTTTATCAACAATTATTTTTTTATTCCTACTTTTTATTCCAATTAATTATTTCCCCGTTGTTTTATTAAGATGTGTTTGTAGGAAACTTTTATTTCAAACAATATTTCAGACATTTGGCCAAGAAGCAAAATCCATATATCCCAGTCCATAACAGTATAATGTATGGGGTATAGATTCAGTAAACTCTGGTTTACACATGGAGTGATCGCATCAGTACACCTCTTCCATTTAAGTCATCAAAGCATTTAGAAGGTCAGAAAATAGGTACATCATCTTTGTCTGTGATGTTTCAAGCTATTTCAACTACTGAATGCAGAACAAATACAGAGATAAAACCTAATTAAAAAAAAATTAACACGAAGAACCATCACCCCTCAGGAAAAAAAAAATCAAAAACAAAAATGCAAAAAACCATGAGGCTCAAATTCTTAAAAAGAGATTATTTTTTTCTATCTGTAAAAGCATTTTATGAAACATTCATTCCAGTACATCAAATAAGTTTATCACTTATATTCTTGTCTTGACATGCTTTGGAGTTGGCCACTGTAAAGTAAAAAATCATGTCATGTAACTCTCCTGTGAAAATTTACATGAAAGCAACATTTATCAAACACAGGACTTTCAGTAAACTAAACAATGTTTTATCAATGCGAGTTGAAACCTCTCTAAACCTAGGTTTGACTACTGTATGGATAGCAGGAAGATAACCCACTCAGATATTGATGTAGGCAGCACTGTAAGGTTTTGTCATAATTTTTTTTTTTTTCTGAGGCTCTTTTCTCTGTTTCTTGACATGCTGTGTCTCTATCTCTGTATTTCTAATGTTTATTCTTTCTGCTGACTGAAAGATGGCTTCCTCACTGAATCTGGGCATGACTGTAGGTCAAAACTCCCCATTGTCTAGAATATGGTATGATTTGGCATGAAAAGCATAAAGAGAAGCTCAAACTTATTTTCAGTCTTGACTGCTCCAATACTGCCTACTTCAGGATGCATTTAGTTTACCTAGTTGTCTTTTTCATATCATATTCTGCAAGACAATGTAAGGAAAAGGACCTCGATTAGAGAAGAGAGGAAAATACTACATGATGAAGATGTGAGGATGAGTGTAGTAAAAAAAAAATTACATAAGCACAGGGACTAATTATAGTAGAAAGATGCCAGAATCTGTATCAAGGGCACATGTTCAGGTCTCTCAATCATGTAATAGTGCTTCTCTGCTTCACTTACTTTTGAAGATGGCAGGTTTTTTGAAACAGAAAATCCACAAGAATGATGTGAGATAAACCTAAAGAAAGCAGGTATTCCTATGTTGATCTGTTTCTGTCTCTACCAAAATGCCTTCCCTCTGGATATGCACACCACTCATGTGAAATACGCGATGAAATTAGGATGATTACATGTAGAAAGTACAAAGCATTAAACTGATGAAGAAACAAATCTAATCACTGAGAATGTCAAATGATCCTATGAAATGTGTTTGCATAAATGTCCTCCTGGTTCTATTGAGCTAAACTTTACATAGTGTAATAAAGAAAAAATATATGTATTGGTGCATTATAAACTCAAAATATAAGTCTGCTACGCTCCCTCCCTAAATGCCTTCTTTCTTATTTTTAACACCAGAACACATCTTTTCCTCTGACGAGTGAGCTCAGCCAGCAGGAAGACACTTGCTTTGATGCTGGATTAATTTCCTCCTTGCTCATGATGAGCTTTACAGAGGAGTCAGATAAACCACCAAAGATTAAATATAGGAAAGATTTAGGACCACAGATGAAGCTATGAGAGCGGGAAGAAAACTGATGACTATGGTAGTCTCAGCTTAAACTAATGTGAAACCCAGATTGCACAGACTTGGGAAATCAGAATTGGTAAGGAAGGTTACATTGAATGCTCAGAACAGTACTTACATCCTAGTTGGTTGCATTCATGTTAATACATCCAAGTTAATGCAATGCAAGTTAGTGCATATTCACTGTCTTCTGAACACAACATCTGACCTGTAATTGATGCAGAGTGGCATCCTACAGCTGCCTTCAGTAAATGCATATTACTTGAGGTCACCAGCAGCCTTCCTCTGTGCGATTAGCACAAGGATTCTGACTTGGCAGATTGAAATATGGAGCGAATGACCAAACAATGAATAAGGGTAGACTAGGACTGACTCAGATAAAAATAAGAATGAATTAAATGACTAAAAGAAAAAGTTTACTAAAAAAGAGTAGGTTTGCTTTCTGGCTAAGGCATCTGTGACTCCACATTATGATATACAAATCAACTGTTTATAGTTTCAGCATTCTAAATTTACTACAGTTTTAATTAGAAAAATCTTTTAGTCTCTTAAGACTATATTGAAATTTTTAAACTTTGAAGACCTGAGACACAGAAACTTTGCTTTGTTTACTTTGAACATCTGGGAAGCAAATTTATGGATGCCTGACCCAAATTAGAGCCTGACAATTCATAATATAGATGTGGCTGTTTTATGAGTTCTTTCCTGATTCTAACAATAATAATCATGAAATATGAACCACTAAACTCTGACGTAGTTTTTCTGTTGCTTTGAGAATGCACCAATGTTTGATGTGCTCAGCAGCCTCTTTAATTTTTCAGGCAGTTTATCAAGCAGTCCTTCACTGCTTGTACAATTTACAATCAACAGCCAATACAGCAGAAATCTGAAAAATGAGCAGAACTCTCTCCTGTTCACTGATCATGGCTGAACTATTGGCATGAGACTGATTGTGTCCTTCTCTGTGGGATTTTCAAACTGTTTGTTAACACGTTAAATCCTTTTTATTACAGGACATAATCAATTAGATGATAAAATGCCTCAATGAGTGTGTTTTCAAAAAAAAAAAAACAGCATTAGTGAGGACAGTGACAAACTCAGGACAGTCTGTCTTGTGAAGCAGCAGCCTCCTGGGTCTGTAACACCTGGAGCTTCTTCAAGATATATAGCTTTGTTCCAAGACAAAATATGATCAGGGCTACATGTAGCAAGGGCTAAATAATGTGGGGAAAGAGGGCACCAAACAGAGGAGATATATTGAGGCAGTTGTTGGCAGGTACCTGGCAAGAGGCAGGTTGAGGCAGCGGGAGGGGATGCAGGAGGAGAAAGGACAGGACCAGAAGAAACCTGAGAAAGTAAGATGACTACTCACTGGTAGCAGGAAAACTTTTGCAAGGCTTGATTCTAGAAACTGACACCATGATTTTAGAATTCATATTCTCTCTCTTTTTTTTTTTTTTTTTTTTTTTTTAGAAAATTTTCATGGGAGTAGTNGCCCCCTTTATTTTAAATTTCTTTTTTTTTCTTTTTTTTTTTTTTTTTTTTTTAATCAGGAACATGTATTTCACATAACAGATTGCATTTCAAAATAACTCTCAAGGGAATACAGAACTGATGAGAATTCATTATTTAGCAGAGTGACAAGCAGTGAGTTATTTTTTAAATGACTAGTATAAGGACAGGTGAATGAATCTCGTAGAAACTAATCTATATGAATGATTTAAAATGAGATTAGATTAAATGTTAATCATCCTCTGTGCTGTTGAAACATTGCATAGTTACTGGTTTTATTCACTAACAAATAAGCTCAGTGAATTTAAAATTAACATTTCACACTTTTCCATGAAAGTGGTAGACCTAGATGCCCATACCTTTCCTCTTCTTACTGCTTAGGTTTTGAAGTCAAGGATCCCATATAAAAAGGCTAGCATACATAAAAGAATAAATTAAAAAAGAAATGCTTCTCTGATAAGAGATGCAGGCACTAGCAAAAACAGTAGGCTTAGCCTTTTGGATTTTTTTCTGTAAGTCATCTTGCTAAATGGCACAGTGGAATTTTTTGGTTTAGAGATTTTCATAATTGTCAAGCCATAGCTCTGTGTTCTAGTATAAGTAAAATTCCTCTGTGCTTTATGGGGATGTACTGGTCATAGAAGATCTATAGCTGGACAACTTTGCTAGTAAAACTTTACAGGATGTGCCAGTATGAAAGCAAAGCAGTGTGTATGCATAAACATGAATGTATTCATACATATATATGTCTGTGTGTATAAGAAAAGCTACACACAGATTTTACAAAAGATGCCAATCAAATATTCTTATATTACTTTTCAAAAAACTGTGCCATAGAAGTTTATCACATAGATCTGGCTTCAGTTCCAAACTCTTTCTTTGTATCTGCTACTCAGAACTCTTTCCATGGATCAATTATAATGGAAAAGTTGAGGTTTTAGTTGCTGAAGACATCTTGGCAGTTGATGCTCTATGGAAAAATGTTTCAGTAATGTGTTATCACATTATTGGATGTCTCAAGTAAGGGAAACTTCAAGCACTTCAGTATCTGACTATTTATGAGCTGGCATCTAACAAACATGTCTTAATTTTCAGAATTCTCACTCTGAAAGGAGTGAGGAGCAGGGTAGTTTACTTCTCTCAGTCCTACTGGTCCTGTAATTATACCACTCACTGTATTTCATTTAGACTGTTTCTGACATTTCTACTGTCCTAGAGAACTGTAAACTTAAAGATTAGCTACTGGGACAATTTCCTACTGCAAGAGGATCCTAGAATAACTCTCACAGCAGTGGTATCCTGAATGTTCTCTATGAATTATTCACTGTTCAAACAGCATGTGGTCAGATACTCTGTTTACTCCTTGGTCTCAGTCTCTTCAGCTATTACCATTAATCACTGTTTCTCCTTCTTACATAATATCCTCTCATATTATTTCACATATTATTTTCCTTCATCATTTTTAAAGACAAAAAGAAGAGAAAATACATATTTAAAAATTCAGTCTTTTGACTTTTTTGTTTACTTCTTACTTGCTGTATTCTGCTAGTTTCTGTTGCTTCATAATGCTGTTTTTCTTCTCAATATGTATAGTTTTTTTGTCTTATTCCTTTGCTTTCATTATCTAGCAGCCACTAATATTTCTTTATTGCATGTATTACTTTACACATATGCACACCTCAGTAATTGTCTTCTATCTCTTTCAATCTCCCCTCTCTTCTCTTTTCTGTATAATTTCATTCTGCAGTCCAACTCTTTTGTTAAAATTTCTTCTAGTCATGTGCTGAAGTTTTTAAAAATTTTCCTTATGTCATGTTTTAGTAATGGTTCAAAGCTTGTTTTTATGTTTGATTTGATTTACCAGTTTTTGGTAAATCAGTCAGCTCACTCAGCACTTGGGTGCTTCTCATGAGGGATCATGAACTTAAGTATTACAAGTTTGCTTCAATATTCTCTGATCTGATTCTCTTGCAACAGCATGTCTTCCTTGCTCCAGATTTTCTCCCTGCACTCTGCATCCTTGGAATCCTTCTGAAGGCTAATCTTACCAGGAAAGACAGTGGTAATGAAGGTCTCTAGGATTTCATCTCCTTTAACGTCCTCTGTCAGCAGAGTCCCTGCACCACTCACTCATCAGCAGGAGCACATTTGGCTTAATCTTCCTTTTGTCACCTGCTGACATTGCAGCACTCCAAGCTGGGATGCAAGCCATCCCACCATGTCTCTGTGACTGCAACAAGATTGTAGCCCTGGAACTGCCCACAGATCTCTAATTCCTCAAGTTTATTCCCCACACTATGTGCACTTGTGTACAGGCACTTCACAGAGGAACCCCAGCATGCTCATTTCCCCAAAATTATCTGTGTTTTTTTCACAATGTGCCTAGTGGGCTCTTTCTTGCTTACACACCAGTTCTTGAAGTGACTGCTTAATTCCTGTTTTGTTGATTTTGTGTTCCTTTTTGTTCACATCACCCCAGGCCCTTTCCTCATCAACCCTGTCCATCACTTCCTTACAGGGCTGCTGGTAAACTTCTCCCTTCTCTGTCATTCCTATATCTGTGAAGGGCTCATGTGACATTACCATATTCTAGATAAGTTTTGGTAATACTATCTGGGAAGATGTTTAGATGGAAGATGAGCCAGACTACAAGTACTAGAACCTATAAGATAACACTCAACCTTCTTAGAAACTTTCAAACTCCCCTTCATCTCAAAACCTTTGTCTGGCTGGTCATGCCAGGTGATTTAGGGGTATTTTTCCAGTCTGAACTTGCATTCATTTGAAATTAATACAGGTTTTGTTATGAAATCCAGTAAAAGTATGATTCATCCCCAGATACTCTACTTATTCTTCTTTTCATTCAAGCATTTGCATAGAAATTGATAACAATAGACAACACATTCTGACTCTTAAATAATAAATTCCTTATTTTGTTATACAAGTTACTTTTACGTCTACAAGGAAACCACTTTAACCTACCTTATTAGGTTCATATATTTACACTTCAACTTCAGTTGTCATGCTCATACACTTTTTTTTTTTAATTCTGTGTTTATTTTCAATTTATTACATAAACAAGACTGTATTAGAAAGTAGTTGCCAGACAGACAGTGGTCTCTAAATCATAGGATGGTAGGTCATTGCCAGAATTTTCCAAATTCAATAAGGTCTTAATTTCCTACATTTCAACTTGCTTTTTAAATATATGAAACATAAAACACACAAATCAATTTACTGAGGAGGAAAAAAAAGCATATATTTTTGTAATGACATTCCATTTGCAGTTATTTCTTTGTTTAATTTTGAGTGTAAATTTATTTGAAAATAATTTTACAGAGGATTCTGACTCAGTCTTCTCTGTAAGTCTGTGAATGAAACTTTATAATACAGGTCAGATTTAGAAGCATAAAATGGTTTAGGTTGGGAAGCACCATGAGGATCACCTAGTCCCAAAACCCTGGCATGGGGAGGGACACCTTACACTAGACCAGGTTGCTCAAAGGACCATCTAAGATGGTCTTGAAAACCTCCAAGGATGGGACATCCACAATTCCTCTGGGCAACCTGTTCCAGTTTCTCACCACCCTCTGAGTAAAGGTGGTGAGAGTAAGGAGTTTCTTCCTTATATTTAAATCAGCCCTTTCCAGTTTAAAACCACTTTCCCTTCTCCTATCACTACACGACCTTCTAAAAAGTCCCTCTCTGGCTTTTTTGTAGTACTTTTAGGTACTGAAAGGCTCCAAAGTGTTCTCCAGGCTGAACAGCCCCAACTCTCTCAGCCTGTCTTCATAGGAGAGATGACAACAGCTTTTACATTACTCTTGGTCCACAAGAAACACACATAAACAATACATTTATATTCCAGCTGTAAACTACTTGAGATGGATAGAATTTTAATCTCTTTTTTTGCCAGTGAAGGCTGCTTTTCCAAATAGAAAATTGTAAATGTGACAAAACAGACCTGCCTTGGTTTTCTTAAGGAATTTAGTATTTGACTGTGCATGGGAATTAAATGGAACAGAGTGTTCCTTGAAATTAAGTTAAACCTCTCTGTATACACAACACACACATAAACAGGAGAGAATAATTAAGATACAGTACTCTTATATGACTATTTCAAGCTAAAAGTACTCATGTGGTTGGAAGTGATAGCGTTAACCTAACTACCTTGCAGACTCTATCATGTCTTCTGCTGCTCCACATTAATGTTTCATATCACCTCCATGCAGACTAGCCCCAAACTGGCCAGTTTTCTATTCATATGAGGAAACAAACATCAAATATGCAATAAAGCCTACCATGTTTAATTCAGTGTTATGGCAAATTTGCCTAAAGAACAAGAAATCAGTAATAGAATTACTTTTTCAGATGTGTTTTAGAATATCAGTTGCAGAATTGAGAAAACTGAAGTTAATTTGATATAATGTCTGCACACAGAGAAACAAAATGCCATTTAACAAATCAAGACAGAAGTATCTTTTTCCATACAGCAGTGTAGTATTTTGCAATTTAATAATCTTTATGTACTGTTGAAAGTGTTCTTTAAATGTAGTGGTTTTCAAATATTTCTTGTAGGCAGATATATATAATAAGAAAAAATCTTCATACAATTCTTCAATATATTTATTTTAATATAAATTTAATATAAATGGAAGTTATTTAAACTTCCTGTTCCAGAATCAAACTGAAACTTAACATGAGTTTTCCTCTTGTCCTCAGAAACCACAGGAATAGTTTTTTTAAGATATAAAATCAAGCAATTGAGTGTTTTATTGTAAATGTAAATTTAACAGAAATAATTTCTTGTTGCTATAACATACATGCTATTTATTCTGGAACAAAATACTGACTAGTGTATATAATTTAACTTTAAGAAACTAATATACTCTTAAATAATTTCATAGATTTGTAGAATCCATCTAATGCCCATTAATTACAAAGTTCAAACATAAATTAATCAAAATATAGAAACAGAAATGCAATAATTAATGCAATGAGTGATAACAATACAATTATCCATTATTAAATGCTAAAATTTGTAGATATTTTTACATATCAGTACTCCAAGAAAAAGAAGAAAAAGTAATTAAGGACTGGAAATTCTAATTAGTATATTTATGTTTTCATATTACTACCATAAGTTGAACCTTGCTACCTATTTTATATGCTTTTAATGATGGCAAAACCCTGGTATTTTAAGATATCTTTTACCCTATTTTGTTAACCCGTATTTCAAAGAAGTAAAGAAATCAATGACATAGATCTGAAACATTTCTAGTCTTTTCCATACAAAACCAACAAAACAAAACAAAAACAAAAAAAGCAAAACAAAACAAAAAAAACAATGAAACAAACAAAAAAAACCAACAGAACAGAACAAACAAAACTCAAATAAGTCATTCTTTCTGTGAAATGACAAGGAAAATATTCTGAAATATCTCCCTCAAGAATGAAGACAATTCCAGCCTTTCATTCATAGCTTAGTCATACATATCTAGCTCAACTTTTTGAAGTTTGCAATGATGGTGATTCTTTCTGTAATGATTAATTTATTTACAGGGTAAATTTACCCTCACATAGATCTGTTATTGCAACTTGGATGCTGCAAATGTTCAAATATTAAAATTCTGGTGTCCTGGTTCTGGCCAGGACAGGGTTAATTTTTGCCATAGCCTGGAGTGGACATGGAGATTATTCTATAATAGCCACCTCACATCATTTTCCTGGAATGGGGGGAAAGGTTTTTCTTCCAGGGAGAAGGGGTTGAGCAAGTTGAGCAAGCATGGTAGAGGGAGTGGTTGAGGAACACTGTTTCCAAGTAATCATGTGTGAATAGTTTATCTATCTTGTACACTTTGTTACTGGTGTTGCAGTTGTTACTGTTCATTATCTTATCTCATTGCTGTTTCCAGTAAATTGTTCTTATTTCAACTAATGATTATTACCTTTTGTGCCTCCAATTCTCCTCTCCCACTACAGGGGGAGTGGGAGGGGATGGGAGAGCTAGTGAGCACACGAGTTTCAGTGGGAACACTAAACTGGGGAATACCATTCCCAAAACGTGACACTTGCAATGTGTTCTGTGGAATGAATGTATTTTGCAGTATGTTCTCATATACCTTTAACTAAATCTCTCTCCGGAAGGCAACTAAAACTGTACTTCTAGAAAACAAAGCTCCCACAATTCAAGATGTGATCCTTCAGACACCTCTCAAATGGAGAAAAAAGGAACAGAGCTGCTTTGAATAGCATACCTTTTTCTAAGTAATCTATGTATTTATCCACACACAGCAGATCTCTTTCCTAATAACCACAGCTTTGTTTTATCCATGTTCTAATCCATACCTTGCAATTGTAGCCTTTCTAAAGTGAGATAAGTTTTGGTGTAACTATTTTGTATGCATGTCAAAATCCTAGAGAGTAAACAGTATCACAATTGCAGTTTGCATGTTTCACAGGTTTATTTTTTTTTTCTCTTGATAAACATATTTTTTTTTAATTTCCTTTTACAGTCCAAGCTGTCAGTGAAGTTGCATGTGAAGCTCTGAACCTTCATTTGGCCTTTTTCACCATGCTTTCTCTTTTCCACTGCTTATTATTTTCAGGTTGTCCATAGGCATGAGAACACTACTGCAATAATTCTATACCTATAGCTAGATCAGCACCTAAACTGGCCTGCAGATTCAACAGTCACGGTTTCTTGAACTTGTGTAAATTTTGGTGATTAAAAAGCCTGACTGCTCAATTAATAAAAGCTTTTCCTCTTTACCACACTTCAGAATTACTACAGTAAACAACTAATTTTGAAGAAAGCCAAGGAAAATGAACATCCAAATTGCCTTTCTGAGTTTCGGGCTTTTTTCTTTGATTTTTAAAAATTAAACTCCAAATACCAACAATTTTTGTAGTTATGTGTACATTTTTTCTTTCAATCTGAGTTAATTATAAATGCCAGGGTTTTCTCCAAAGGATGATAAAGTTGCAACTGAATCAATATTTTTCAGTGAAATTTGTCTTTATATTTAAATTTTCTTTCCCCCTAGATTTTTTGTCATTTGTTGGGATCCCAATAATCTCAGTTACTTTGTTTCCCTTCTAATATTATAGGCTGTATTTCCTTCCAACTGGAAATTCTAATTCCAAAACCTTTAACACAATTAAGATGTTCTTCCACTGTGTAATCATGTGAATAAATTAGACATACTTAGTTCTGGTATTTCCTCTCTGGAAATGAGGAAATCTCTTAGTCATATTTGTTTTCCTCTGAAATTCTACCAGTGTCTTCACATCTCTCTTGTATTGAAATGCCAAGAAGAGAATGCTGCATTTTCCAAGCCAAGTGACAGAACTGCCTTTCCCATCCTTATAACATAACGTCTTCCTCTCTCTCTAAATCAGTAAATTAATGATCCCAAACACACTGTATAGAGGATCTACTTTTAGAATACAGCACATAAGATCTTATAAGCAGTACCTTCAATATTAATATTATTTCACCAGAACTAGCTGTTATGAAACATTCTTCATAGTATCTGAAACACTTCGAGCACTTGATTTTTATTAATGAATGGACACATGAGACAAGATGAAATTCTTAGTCCCCTGTGTTAACTCCCTGCATAGATCTGTCCTATTATTGTGCTTGGTTAAACTTGGTAGAGGAGGTGTCTTAACATGCATAACCATAACTAGTGACTGTGTCTAAGCATTTTCCAATAAAGTATTATTTACCTGACAAATATTTTAGTTTTGGTTATCTACTCTTTCTCTTATTTCCCTGTCTCATAAGCATGGTATGAGCACTGTTTATACAATCTGTATCCATACTCTGAGCACAGCTAAATCATAGAATCATGGTTTGTATTGGAAAGGACCTTAAATGCAGTTCCAAATCCACACCGCCATGGACAGGGACACTTTCCACTAGACCAAGTTTCTCATGCACCCTGGCCTTGAACGCTTCTAGGGTTGGGGTAGTCACAACTTTTTAGGGTAACTTGTTCCAGTGTCTCACCACACTCAAGGCAAAGAATTTCTTCCTAAACTCTAATTTAAATCTTCTCTCCTTCATTCAGCTTAAAGCCATTCCCCCTTGTCCTATCGCTACATGCCCTTGTAAAAAGTCCCTCTCCAGTTCTCTTGTAAGCCCCTTTTAGGTACTGGAAGACTTCTGTAAGGTCTCCCTGAAGCCTTCTCTTCTCCAGGCTGAACAACCCCAATGATCTTAGCTTGTCTTCATAGGAGAGGTGCTCCAGCTCTCTGATCAATTTAGCGGCTTTCTTGTAGACTTGTTCCAACAGTTCCAAATCTTTCTTGTGTTGCGGGCACCAGAGCTGGATGCAGTGTACCACGTGGGGTCTCAAAAGAACAGAGCAGAGGGGCAGTATCACATTCCTCAACCTGTTGGCCACATTTCTTCTGGTGCATCCCAGGATGTGGTTGGCTTTTGGGGCTGCAAATGTACACTGCTGAGTCATGTTGAGCTTGTCCATGATCATTGCCAAGTCCTTCTCAGGGCTGCTCTTGTTCCATTCTCTGCCCAACATGTACTTGTGCTTGGGATTGTACCACACCTTAAGGAAAACATTTTCTTCATTTTTTTAAATTTGTTTTTACAAAAAGAAAAGTTATCCTCTGTGAGTTTTCAGGGTTGGGTTCTGAATGTCTTGCTTTTAAAATAGTAGTTGGTAAGATTCAGACAAAAAAACTAGGAGTAGTCTGCATTAATATTTTGAAGGCATGTTGAATTTTAAGTACTCAGCAGATCATCTTTTTCTAGCTAAAATAAATTAGATGTCTTTTGTAGTTTCAGCTCAATCTATTATGTGTTCCTGGAGTAGTTCAGCTATGTGCTGTTTTAACACAGAGTTTGTAGTAAAACATGTTTCAAAACATGTAAATCACACAGGGAATTCTGCAAACTGAATCATTCAGACATCTCCCTCAATATCAGACATTTCAGGGAGTAGACAATACACAGTTAGAGCATGCATGAAGCAGTAGGAACACATATCCATGTGTGTGCTGGCTTGTACAAGTAATGAAAACATTAAAAAGTGAAATAGTACTTCACCAAAGAATCATAAACAACTATTAATTGCCAGATATCTTGACTATTGGTACATTTTCCATCTTTGGTCCTGACAGACTGCATGGTGCATCATTTATCTTATGCAAAAGGTTTCTGAAAGCTCTTTTGTCCTGATTTACTCCACTGACCTCCATTAGCTTTCTTCTTTTCTATTTTATTGTCATAATACTTTACAAATGCAGAACATAGTGTCTTGCCATCAAAGAACTGATAGTCTAAGATAATTCAGTGGAAGATTACTACCTGAAGTCACAGTGAACTCAATCTCAAATGCAGGCACAGCTACCAAAAGTCAGAGACAACAAAGCATGAGGGAACATAGTATTAGACAAAAAAGATCCAGAAGGGGGCCATTTATATACTGATGGAGCTAGCATGAAGGCTCACGCATTGAAACCTTCTTAGGGAACAGAGATGCCCATCACCATTGTACAATTTTGTGGAGATGATGACTCTTTGATTTTCTTTAGGATATACCAACTAGTCAGCAAATGTGTTTTAAAGTTAAGTAGCCTATGTTTGATCCCATAAAGCCAAAAATGTCATTTGAAGCAAAATAATTAGAAAAATACAGCAATACGATAACTAAGAAAGGGGGTTTATGGGGCTTTACTAAAATTTGGAAATTAATCAGTCCTGTGGAAGAAAAAAACCTATATTATCTTTCACATAGCATATAACTAATTTTTAATCTTTTTCTAAAAAAATAGTTCCTATTAATGTATGTATTTTTTGAGAACAGTCAGAATAATACAAGTACATTCTTCAGTCATCAATTTTTACAGGGTTTAGTAAAATGGGGTTTTGATTTTCAGTTACTATCATACAATAAAAAGCTACAAATGAATTACGTTGTGTCATTTTGATCTTTATTACAGCAATTACATGCCATAATGAGCTCCTACAACAGTTAATCTATGCATTGTTTTTACACAAAGTTTGTAGCAAAGCTATAGTTGAAGCCTGAGTCACATAGGATGTTGTCTCCTGATGACACAGTTCCACAGTCGAGCTAGAATTCCCCACAACATCTTTCTTTCTGCAGCTTTATTTACTGATCAAAAGGTCCTCCAATTCTGCAGGGTAATCATTTATCTAGATGACCTCTATTAACTTCCTTCAGAAAAATCTGGATGAAGAGGCAGTCATCAGATTCTTAAGAGCTGAAAGCTTTTTTGTTTGCAAAAGACTGTAAATATAAGAAATGTCTTTTCATAAAAAAAAAAAAAAGAAATCTCCGAAGTAAAGGTGATGTTACATTTACTAAGAAAGACATAGAGACTTAGATCTGAAAGAACTAATTTCAGTGGAAGTTACCCTTGACACAAATGCATGTTCCTTTTCCTTTAAAGTTCAAAATTTGCATTTAGTTGGTAGTGACCAAATAACAGATTCATATGGATATGTTTAGTGCCTTATCTGTCTTGTAATAAAAAAATAAAAATATCATTAGATTCTATTTTACATTAACTGTCTTGTTTTACTTCCAAAGCAGATTTTTATTTACTTAAGGCTTATTAAGTTTGTGTTTTGCTACCTTTTTCTGTGTTCTAGCTGGAACTTGTAAGTCATTATAAGCAGCCTGTTAAGTCTTACATCTGTGATGCCTTAAGATCCTTAAGATTTTTTATATTTGTAGATTTTAATATAGCTGTATAGTTTCTCACGCTTAGGGTAGCAGGTGATGTTTTCTAAACTTCTTTCTCATGGTTTGTGCCTCATTCTTGAAATTCTGTTTAAGGTTCTTTTCACAGGAAAAAATACACAAGGACATCTTGTTTGGGGCACATGCACCTGAAAGAGATGACTCTAGTCAAAGCAAGGTAGAAGGCCCAAAACCCTTGGAGAAGTTGCAAAGGGGCAGACCCAAGGATGGTTTCAGGGGCGAAACAATTTTTGAACTTGATGTATCCATTAGATATGATAATTAAGTAGTGTTATAAATTTGTAAAAACCTCATACTGTGTCAGGTACGTATGTATTTTGCTGCACCTGAAAGCACTTTCATTAAAGGACCTGTTCTCTATTTTATTTGTACTAATATTGCCTGGAAAGTTCTTTTCTTCCATTTTAGGCAACATCTGCAGCAACTTTTAGCCATGATTTCTAAATAAAAAGAGTGAGATAGTACTGCATTATAAGGGGAGCTTAAGTCCTGAAGTATGGGAGCACAGTATGTGTGAGTGTGCTCTTTATAAACTGATTCACCTTTAGAGAAGCCTGAGCAAAATGCTTCACCACAAAGAGAATTGGGTGTGTATATGAGCTCATGCGCTTTCCCTATACATTTGTGTTCACTATTCACCATGGATTCAAAATACTTCAGATATGGCAATGTGTGATTCCTTGTTTCAGCAGCTCTGCTTGATGTTAGCTGATTATCACATTACATCTCCTAGAAGCAAGTTTGATAATTCTCAAATTTTATCGAGCCTACTGTAAGCATGAGTGCTATTCTATCCTCATTTTAATCTCACTACTTGCTTTACAGCAAGCTATTATCTGTTATAAAGCAAAATCATGTTATAAAACAATGATATAAAAGCAAATTACTCTTGGCCACTCACAGTATGATCAGATTCTGTACTAATTTTATTTGCACATTTTTCACGGGATTTCAAGAAAATATTTCCTTAGGCTGTGAAAATGCAATTGTAGCATATGACAAAATAATAGACATGGTGTTTTGATGTTGAAATATAACAGGACATACAACTTTCATCATAGCTAGCTTGAGACTTCTTAGCCAAATGGACTAATTTTACTTTCCATTGGATAAGGATCAAAAGTCTGACTGCTGTTACCACAGAAAGGCAAAAGGAGTAAAATTGGAACAGAAAGACTAGAAAAAAATTGTGAAGATCCATTAAGCATAGGCTTGCTATTTTTGTACTATTGCACAGAAGAGCAAAGGAAGCAAAGGATGTCAACTATCATTTCCTGGAGGACCTACTTGTCCCTTTCTCCATCAGCATTTGTCATTGTGCTACATAAAGACACTGTACTACTTTCATGAGAAAAATAAAAAGTCAGGATTAATTTTTAGCCTTGGCATGTAACCCTAGGCAGATAGCTCCTTTCTCATAAACCTGGGATATGCATTGTTTTGTTCTAAATGAAATTAAAAAATCCTTTTTAATATGAAGAGATGGGTGCTTTTTAACTTTTCTTGTCTGTGGGGGTCTAGGATCATAGAATTCTCATATACTCACAAGTACACATCCGTCTAGGTCTCTTTAGTAGCAGGACCATATTCCTACTATAAATATACAATATATTTATTTCCAAAAAAAAGTACTGGGATAAGCAAGAGCCCTTGTAGCTTAGAGCAAACAAACTTTTGCCAACTTAGATACTTTTACTGTGGAATTAAGCTCATCTCCAGTTTACAGATCCTTCCTTCACCTGTCTCTTAATTGCCTCTGACAAGCCATAATGACAATTAACCTAGTATCTCCAACATCCAAGAGCTCTACAAACTGCTACTTTCCCTTCAAAACTGGCACTCTCCTCTTTAATGAGTGGAATCATTAAACCAATTTTCTGCAGTGGTGTATGGAGTTCAGCCTTAGATTTTAATTTAAGACATGATCTGTAGAGTTTACTTTTAAAAAGGTGATTAATTCAATCAACCTAGGTGAACACATAGAAATTAGATCAAAATATAAATATTATGACTACTTAGAGCTGCCTAAAAGATAAGTAATACATAGAACTCTATAAAATGAAATGGATGAAACTAGGAGTTATACAGAAATTATATTCTGACTTTTAGTTTGGATCCTAGTCTTGTCACATAGGCCAGTTGGTTCAGTAATCATCCATAAGTCTGATGTCTCCTTCATCAGAACATACTAAGTAATGCCCATATAATGCCCATATGTGTGTGTTTGTTCAGCAGTGCCACTTCTTTTATTGATAGTTCACATGAATTTTACAAATACAATGTGAAACTGATAAGTTTAGTATGAGGACTTTGCTAGGTGCTTTACCTGTTCATCAACTGTTACAGGTGCACCACAGAGAAAGTCTTTCAGATGCAGGAATTACACTCCTGGTGTCCACAGACCCATGTTATGTAGGGACTGCACAAGAATCAGGAGGCTGGAGATGGCAAGGGAGGGTAGTAAGACTTGATGGTAAGACATCTATGCTAATTGAAAAATACTTCAGAGTGTATACTGGTGTTCAGAGAACACTGACATCTGAGAATGTATCAAGTTAGTCACCATCTGCTTGTCCACCCTCTCTCAGGCTGAGTTCTTTTTCTGAGACTCTCAAACCATCAGTAAAGAATATCTAGGGTTTTTGTTTTTTGGTTTTTTTTTAGATTCTCCTTGAAAGGCAAGAAATGAAGGTTAGGGGAGATATTATTAATCTTACTTGTGGGTGTTTATGTGGGCTGTTTAGTTGGTTTACTGTACAATGTTCAGATTATAATGTACAATAAAATCCAATATGGGAATTCATCCAAAGGATGAAATGGTATGTGATGAATCTTCTAATGATTTTAATTGCCCATGATGCTCTTATTCTCTGTATTATCGTTAGTAGCTATCCTGATGGAAGTGACCAGCCAAATCAAACTTATCATTGTTATGAAGCACAATTTAATTCCATTTAGAGGCACCCTGAATGCAAATAAATCATAGACCTTTTAACATGAAATTGTCATTCAGATCATACTGGAAAATTAAAGAAAATCCAGTCTACAAAAACTATTTCCATTTACAGGTTTTTTAAATAAAAATCTAAGCCATAAAATTGAAGGAGCTTTTCTTTTTTGCTTTTTTTTTTTCTCTTTTGAATTTTCTATTTGTCTAAGTACTATCATAACTTTGGTGAATTTTAGGAGAAATGAATGGGAAAACTTAAGGTTGGAAAGTCATGCCATAAAATCTGAGACCTTATATAAGTTACAGATTTCTTGCAATAGGATGAAGCAGATTGGATGCACTTGCTTATATTTTCCAATCAAGTGTGTAGTGTCCTGCAACAAAAAGTAGGTGTGCTCAAATCTGCTTTAGAGAGAAGGAGAAATCAAATTCTTTGCCATATTGATGCCAAAATAAGTTAAAAAAACATGCCAGTTGTTAACATTTATCTTTTGGGGTTTTATTACACAAGAATAATATTAATGGACTTCCTAAGAAATTGTTTAATTAAGCCTCCTTTATTTTACTGTGTTAAACTGTTGCAAGAAGGTTGGAAGAACAATGAATGCCTGGAAAAAATACCAGATTTTGCTGGGTTTTCGTTTAATTGTGTATGATGCTAGAGCCATTCAAAGATCTAGTAAAGCTGACCTTTGCCTGGATGAAGACAGCTGTCACATTTCTTGCCATGTTTGTGCTGTTTCAAAGCTCCCCATGACTCACTCAGCCTTTGATACATGCAAGAACTGCAAATGTATGTCATAGTGACTGGCATACTAGGAAAGATTTTATGTTAGGTAGACCAGTATATAAAGATCAGCTGCAGGTGTGGTTCCAAGACAGTTTCATTTCCTGTCTTTATGGTTTCATTTGAAAATCATAGCAAATAAGCAATTGATTGGCAACTGTCATGTGATACTGTGACACAAGTGGATACAATGAGACACAGTAGATTTTGTAGAATTAGAAGATCATTTTTTGGTCTATTTTTGACACTGGAAATGTTAATGAAAGAATAACATCCAGTCTTGATATTTACCTTTAATAACAAGTATTGAAATCCTAGGATCTGGGAAAAAAGGTAGACAGAGCATTTCAGGGACTGGAGATTGTAGTTTACCACACCATAATAAGCTTAAGAGAACCCAACCTACTTACCTAACCCTAAGGCATGACACACAAATTTGCTATCCTGAGTAAAGACAGTTGTGGAAGAAAAACGATGGGTTGTAATGTGGGGGGAGGTTTGTTTTGTTTTTGTTAGGTTGGTTGATGGGTTGGTTGGTTTGTTTTGGGGAGGGGGGTTGTTTGTTGTTTTGTTTTGTTTTTTTTTTAGCATAGAAAATATGTGTTAAAAAACAAACTAGTGTATTGGGGAAAGCTAAAAAATACAGCTAGAAATAAACGAGAATTTTATAAACCTTTTCTCTATTTTAGTACTGAGAGAGAAGAGTGAGAATAATTAACACTTGAAAAGACACAGTACTTGGAAGCAGAAGATCCTCTCTACCATGGCATGTTCCATTCAGATTGAGAAACAGACAAAAGAAGGAGCTTTTATCCAACAAAACTTTTTACACTCTGCAGGCACAACTAGGTGAAACCGCATGGCTTATTATCTAAAAAAGTTAAATCAAATCTATTATTTCCTCTTGACATTTGATTTTTTGGGGACAGATATTCTTTCAGGCCTTATTTTAAAGTAGATAGTACTGGAGATCTGCCTATGAAGTTATAATTGCTAGGTAAATACATTTTCCTTTAGCTCATCAAGCTATCTTTTATTCTGGATTGGTTACATACAGTGTAAGTCTATCCTAGAGAAAAGAAGCTCTTATTTATGCTGCCCTCAAGACATAATAATATGCCACATGAGGCAATTGAGAAGCATCAGTGATTTGTACAACATTCTGAAGTGACATTAGTTCACAGGGATAGTGGGTTTTGATTTTATATTTGAGAATGAACAAAAAAGATCAAACTGTACAGATCCATACTTTGTTCATTTAATAAAAACTGTATTTTATATAGAGATTGCTCTTCTGTTTATAGTAAGGAGAAAAAAAATGAGTTTTTCAAAACTGGTGAGATGCTGTTTCAAATCTGGAAGTGAATTTTGCAACTTGAAACAATCTCTAGTGTTTATTGTCAAAATGATTTATGAGATTAGTTGAAAAACTCAGTCTTCTTTGCTAGGCAGAGTTTCTCCCAAGAAAGATGTTGCCATGTAATAACCCACATGAATCAGCTTCCCCATCTCAATTTCATATTGACCTACTTATTGAATTTTAGCAATTTACTATTTAAAATACTACCAGAGCACTGGAGGACAACAAGTACAAAAGTCTGGGGTTATTTTTTTTTTTTTTTGCTTGTCTCTTGTTTGTTTTGTTAATTTGGGAATACAGAACAGAGCAAATATGAAGCTATGTCAGATAAGACTACCAAATCTTGATTAAAAAGAAAACATTATTCTTGATGTTACAGAACGCAATATGAAACTTTACATTTCACAGAAAGAGCACACAAGTTTAAAATAGCATACTGTTGGATAAAAATGAAAAATGGAGCATGAAGCAAACAATGAATGCAGCCTTCAATACACTGGGAAATGGATGGCACCTACTTTGTTTTCTAAAGGGCATAAAACCAGCCTATAAATATTATTGCATCTTGAAAATAATCATTCATCAATTTACATATGCTTAATCCAGGAATCTCAAGTGCCAGCTGTGAAGATGATGGTTTTACTCAAGTCCTCTACAATAACACTTAGCTTTATTCTATGCAAATAATAATCCATAGTACATTTACATCTGCAGTGGTTTCTTCCTATACCTAGAGCTCGGATTATAACTGGCAGTGGAACTAGAACTTTACTACATTTAACAGTTTTCCAAAAAATCTAAAACTAGATTAGGATGGTTATTAGTTTATCAGCTATTTAAACTAGTGCCTTGGATATTCCAAACAAAGATTCAATACTTCAGTCATGAGTACACTTCTACATCTTCACTATATTACAAAGCATCAAGAATTGTATGAAGTTTATTTTTCATCATATAACTTCAGCCTTTAGGAACAGCTTCTCTTCCTGTTTTAACTGAACTTGATTTGGGGTAATTCTGTGCTTATACAGCAATTACAGAAATGTAGCCTTTCAATATCCAACCTAACTGTCCTCAGTCTGAGCTCCAGATTTCTAGCTGTCTGGGTTTCTAGCCAGCAGGGTAACGTTAGACTCCATGGCAGCAATCACAAAACAGGCATGGACCATGATGACTTGATTTTCATGAATATAACCTGTTTATTTTTATAATTTTTAAAGGTGTTCTGAATGTAGCTGAAATATAAATACTTGGTTTTTTTTCTTTAATCAGCTTGTTCACTCTTAACTAGTCAATAGAGTCAAATGCAAAAGGCATTTCACCATTGCTTGCATGCACTCCTTCATGATGTGAATGTTCTCTGCACCTTCATTAGTTTCTCTAGACCATGAATTGATGCAGAACGGTATGACAAAGCATGACGCAACTCAAAGGCTTGGAAAAAAGATATTAACTTTTAATAATCCCATTCTGGTAAAGATTTTTCTAGAAGGTTGGAAAATCAGAACAGGAAACTACATAGTCCAATGATTCTTTACTATCATCCTACAGTATAAAGTTGGTTTTCGGGGGTTTTGTTGTTTGTTTTTTTTTTTACGAGTGGTTATTCCGTTCAAAGCACATGGTCAGACACCAGTAACACTACACTGTACATGGAGCTATTATTCCCCTGTGATGCCCCTTTTATGTCAAGTGATCACCAAGTGATCATCAAAACTTAATCTGAAATTTATTTTTTCAGTAAAAGATTAGATTGTGTGTGTTGTAATTGCGCTACAGACAACCTGAAAAGAAACTTGTGGAAAGGTATGTTAAAATCCTTTCTTTAATATTCAAAATACCTTAAATATGTGAAAATACTTCTGAAAAGATAAAATGTATTCACTAATCATTTTATTATACGAAAAAGGAAAGGAAAAGTGTTATAGATGGTCCTATGTCCAATAAGGCTTTATACTTACCTAAGTGAGCATGTTAGCTGTTAAGGCCACAATTTTTTCCTTAGTGCACTACGAGACTAATAGCATGCACTTTTCCCAGGCTTTTCTTTAAGTGGTCAAGGTGCTTTCTTGTTCAGAAAATGGAATTAAACACAGGCTTTCCTACTCTGGATAGCCTGGTCAGCAGGTTGTTTATGTTGAAAACCAATGAACCAGTTAAACCAGGAACTACTACTGCTTTCATTTTTCTCCATTTCTGAGTGTCTGTGACTGCCAGACATGCTGAAGACAGTTTAAGCTTCCTCACCTGACCATCTTTTGTAAGAATTTGAACACCTCTGTTACATGTCAATGTTCAGAGGTGCTTCTGCCTATGTTCAGAAGTTTAATTTTTAATGATTAGTGTATGACTAGGTACCAAATGGATTTCAGCTTAATTAATATCTCTCAGGTACCGCCCATTTTTCATCTTTCTAAACATATAAAGAATTCAGCTTAATGTTGCTTTGGTGTGGGCTTTCTTTTTTTTACTTTCCACATATAGCCATAGCTTGCTGTGGCATTAATGGAAGCTATATATGAAAGCATTGAAAAAGGACAAGGTTCTGAATAATTTATAAAGGTGAGCTACAAATAAGAAATTAAAGTACAAGAATAATAAAATAAGCACATGGGGACTAAATTGCTCAAGAGCTGGTAATGAAATATGCAGCCCTTCACCTATGATGTCTACCCATCTACCTTACCTGCTTAATATATTTTTGTGATCCCTATGAAATGTACTATCCAAATTCATGATCAATTATTTCTATAAAAGGTTATTAAAAATCCCTTTTACTTGCTATTTAAAAAAAAAAAAATCAGTTGCCTATTCAGAAAGCATAAATTGTCAGAATACTTGTTAACAGCCTTGTTTCATGTGTTCAGTTAAGTTTAGAAATGAAAGCTTAAGATTCTCCTATAAACAGAAAATGTCTATAATCCACCATGGTATAATGAAGCAAATGATTATTTCTGAAACACCTACCCAGCTTGTCAGCCCCTAAGCACTTCAACAAAGCACTCTGAGTCATTCTTATAAAGAGGTGGTGTGACAGAAGAAATGAGCCACAGGTTGGAGATCCTCAGGCAAACGCAGCCCAGTGCATATGGTACATCATTACCAGTCTGATTTTAATGAAGTTTTAGAGCCTTAAATTTCACATCACAGTTGGTGCTCATACGCATTTTACTGTTATTGCCTTTCATTTGCCAAGTAAAGATAATTGATGGTCTTTACTTAGAGAATTTGTAGATTTTGGAGCAGTCTATTTTTAAGAGAGGTTTCTACTATTTTTTTCCTTGTGTATGTGAGGATGCTTCCCTTTATGCTAATTTTATTGGGTCTAATGATTTTTTTTTTAGTGTTTTTAAAATAGAACTGGAAAAAGATAAAATTCTTAATCTTTATACAACTAAGCAAAATTTGATTAACACCTCCACTGATATGAATGAAATTCTGTATGACGAAAGGTTACATTAACCTTGAGAAGGAATGGAAGAATATGGCCCTTACTGAATATACTTTCTATAAACTCATGCAGAATCTAATTGTCATGCTATCACTTAGCAATAAGATTGTATTAAAAGAAATGGAGGATCTCCTGATTTCTATTCAATAGGTTGTTTTTTTTAATAAACAAAATAATTGAAAATATTGAGAATAGTGAAATAAGCAAGAGAGAAACAAAGTTGAACAGAAATAAATAGAAAAATTGAATGTTGAAAGAAGTAGGAAAACCCGTTAAAGAAAAGGAACAAATAAAGGAGTAAAACTTCAAACTCTTCAACAACTTTCAAAAAAACCCAATCTCTTCTAGAGAAAGACATATTAAAATGACCACTCGTACTGGATTGCATAGCATTCATCTTTTGCTTGTTTTGTTTTTATGAGTGATCTTCCATGCATCATTGAGAAGCCTCCTGGGTCCTTAGTACTTCTCAGACTTAGGATCACTGTCATTGCTGTTTTGCAGATCCTTGCCAAAATAAGTTTTTAGATTTTTGCCATCATGCTTACAATAAGTGTTTTTGATAATACAGCTAAAATTTCTGAATTTATTTTGATCATTATCCCTGCTTTGAACCTACTATGTCCTAGATCAATCAGTTCCACGTTCTATGCTCCATGAAGCCAAAGTATAGGCTATGAGAAATACACATTTTAAAATCCTCTTGAAATACTAAAAAGCCTGAGGATAGAGTAGCCCTCATTGAAGGTTTTTTGGTGTATGCTGGATATTCTGAAGTGCATTTCAAATTCCTCTCTTTTATATTAGTAATAGATTAAAGAAAATCAAAATATTTTGATTTTAAAGGCATTTTCAATATCTAACTGGTTCTATTCTATTTTAAGATCAGACATAGAAGGCTTAATTCAAATGACAAGGTTCTAGGGGGGATATGAAGATGTTAGCAAGGGCAGCTGGGGTTTAGTCATCAATGTCGCCCTTGAGAATTTTTCAGTAGTAACAGATCTTCTCTTGGTTTTACTGGTTTTCACTTGTGTTTGGCCTGGTTCCTCACACTTCAGTGATAGCATGTTGTAATGTGAGAGTCACAGCCATTTTCCACCTCACTCATCTCCTACAGTATTCGACAAGTAATTGCCTGGTTTTCTTAAATAGTGTTGAAGTTCTTACCCAATGCTATCCTAATATGAAATAAAACTCCAGAGATTTTAATCTTCCTGTTTTTATGAAGTACCAACTCTGGGTAAACATAACCCGAAGGACCTTGTAAAATCTTTAGCTTGAAAAACTGTGGCCTGACAGTTCTTTCACAGTTTCAAAGTTGAACCATACATACAATATTCACTGAAATTTTTCAATAAATTATACAGTTCCCATAGAGGAGAAGCTTTTCTTACTTATATGGCCATAAAAATCAGTTAATTTTATTATTTATATATAATTCATTTCTTTGAAGTGAAAGTGCAGAAGGCATTTGGGAACAGAACACTTTAGCATGCAGTCCAAAACACAAGGATATATCCATTAATTTTATCTTAACTGTGGAACTCAGTGCAGGCTTAGGAAAATTTTAAGAGTAGAAGACCCTTCCAAAAGATTTATGGCAAGGAGACCAGGGCTTACTTAGCTTAGAAAGGCTTTCCTGTCTGGAAGAGGCATCTTTCCCAGAAACAGTTTTAGATATTTTCTCCTCCTTCATTCCAGAGAAACTTTCCCTGGTATGGGTTTGAAGGCCCCCACAGAGCGGCAACCAGGAGTGATAAAAGCCCTGAGAAGAACAGGGGGTGCATCTTTCCCGAGGCTCAGTGTTTGGAATGCTGTTAAGGTTAATGTTCTTTAAGACTAGTGTTCTTGTCTGGAAATAAATTTTCCTACAATCCTTCCACTACTTGCCATTTTGGGGGTACTTGCATGTTGTCTTACTTTCCAATAATATAAAATAGAAACCCTTTTTTTTTTGTATGTTTCTTTTCTTCTCATCTCTTTGGTAAACTGTCTAAAAGGTTAAGTTTCTTTAGGCTGAATTCTTCACTGAAAACAAGGCTTAATCAAGCATTGCATTGCTTAATGTTTCTCTAGGAAGGGTAACTATATTGATTCAAATTTGGAAAAATCAAGACAGTTGAACACGGGAAGCATAAAAAAATTGTGGACCTTTCAAATGAGGAAAAAAGGAGGAATTTTCCTAGTTGCAGGAGTCTTTGTTGTTTTTATTGATGATAAAACAGGAAAGAGGATATTGAAACTGATGAAGTTTCTTGCCTAGATCAGCTTACTGTTTACATTTTTAACATTAAGTCTGAGATGATTTATGCTGTGGCACAGAAATATGGTGGAGGAATTGGACCAAAATATCATAAAAAGTTTGGTATATATCAGTCTCGGACCATTCTGAATCAAAAGAAAGCTGCTTCCATTAGAATGACGAACCACACTTGTTAGAGAAAGATGTGATAAAGACCTTCACAGAAAGATTATTGTGAAGGCTGTGTCTGAAAGAGATTCATAATCATCACTGACATGATGTAGTGAGGGAAAAAGTCTGCACCTTGGTGAGGTTAAGGACTGTGGCTGCTGATACGGACGTTCTCAGGAGACCATATGTTAGAGAGACTATAGGAGAGGAGACATTGAGAGTAATGCATCACAATGGCCAGAGACACCACAAAGTTTCCTACCAGACATTAGTAATGTTAATACAACTGTGTCCTGAACAAAAAGTAGTGATACTTCCTTAGAATAGAGGAAAAAGACTGTTAGCAAAGTTTCATGCAGGGTAGCAGCTGTTAAAAGCTGTTACAAGCTTTAGCTTGTAAAAATGTTATATAACTTGTTCATTAATAATAAACTAAAGTGTATTTAACAAAGCAAGGATAGAAGGGAATGAAAATGACTACTACAGCATGAAGAGGAAAAGGAAAAAGGAATAGAGGCTAATTGCTTTCTTCAACTACATCATGGATAAAGAAGACAGGACTCAATTTCTCCAGAGGTGCACAATGAAAGGGCAGCACTCAGTGGGCACAAGTTACAGAAATAGATATTCCAATTAGATAAAATTAACACATTCTCTATAATGAAAATCACCAAAGAATGGAACAAGTCACTGTTCCAGAGAGTGAGTTGCTCCACCTTGGCATGTACTTGGGTCACAAGAAGCCCATGCAGCACTGGGAGAAGAGTGACTGGAAAGACACCTGGAGGAAAAGGAGCTGGGGGTGCTGGTCGACAGCCAGCTGAACATGGACCAGCAGTGTGACCAGGTGATCAAGACCAATGGCATCATTGTACTATCAGAAATAGTACAGTCAGCAGAACTGGAACAGTGATTGTCCCCTTTGGGGACTTTATCACTCCCTACAACTACCTGAAAGGAGGTTGTAGCCAAGTGGAGGTCAGTCTCTTTTCTCCCAGGTAACAAGCACTAGGACAAGAGGTAACAGCCTCAGGTTGCACCAGGGAAGGTTTAGCTTGGGTATTAGGAATCATTTCTTCACTGAAAGGGTGATTGAGCACTGGAATGGGCTGGCCAGGGAAGTGGTTGAGTCACCATCCCTGGAAGTATGTAAAAGATGTGTGTGTGTGGCACTTAGGGCCATGGTTCAGTGGTGAACTTCATGGTGTTAGGTTAACAGTTGGACTTGGTGATCTTAAATGTCTTTTTCAACCTAAACAATTCCATGATTCTATGGGTTCATATTCAGAAAACATCAGACAGGGTCCCAAGCCACCTAACACAACTATTACATTAGTCACATCACTAATTCTACCACTTTCATTAAGGTAATATCTTATTTATACAAACATTGAGGCTTCCATGTTAAAAACTAAAACAGTCTGTCTAAGAATATTAGTCTGTGAGTTAGCTGAATACACTGTGAAGCAAAGGACTCATCAAATTCCAGATTTGGATATAAGACTGATTTTCCTTAAAGAAGCACCAGGCTGACAGTGGTGGCAGCTCAGCAGTAAACACATGGTGACAGTACAAGACCACTACACTTGAGCTCTGGGTGATTTTTTTTTTTAACCCTGATCTCCAGAGAGAGTTGTGCACTGACCCACTTCCCAATTATCCCTGTGTCTCTGGCTGTGACTTACTACAAGGATGACTCATGGACCTGCAGAGAAAATATTTACTGAACAGTCTGCCAGCAGAGGATGAGGTAGGCAGAAAGGAGAGAACCATGTTAAATAGAGATCAGCATAATTGAATTCCATTTGCTTAGTGATCCTGCATCGCTCTGCTCTGTGCAGATGTTTTTTTCTTTAAACATATTAACCATAGAAAAGCCAAAAGAAACATTGTTAGTGTTTAAAATTATCTTTAAATAGCATGAACAGAAGGACAATACTTCAAATTAGTTAAAATAGAGGGCAAAGCAAATCTCATGTAGATAGCCACCCAAGGTTATGCCTGTGGCTAGCAGCTAATGGGTAGCTAGCCAGAGGCTATCTAGAAGTCTGAAGGGGAAAATAAGCTGACAATTCCCACCCAATGTGTTTCTGTTGGAGTATATTCTTCACAGACCAGCTCTTTGGCTACAGCTTTCGAGTATGTTGCCAGCAAAGAATTGGGATTCACCAACTTCAGTAAGCAGTTTATTGTGGGAGTGGACTTAACAGGAGAAGTTTTCACTGTATTGTAACATGGATTCCCTGTCTCTTTTCCCTGAATCGCCCTTCTTCTTCCCAAAACCCCTTGGGAGGATTTTTATCTCCCTACCTTAGTATGCAGGAATTCCTTCCTGTAGAGCTAGGTGAAGTCCCCCCATTGCCCCTTAGTTAATCCCTTCCCCATTGGCTGTTAAACCTTTAAATACCCTGACCCATGCTGAATAGACTCTCCCTCCCCCTCTCCCCCCCTCTCCCCCTCCACCCTCTCCGGTGGATTGTGTCTCTCTCCCATGGGACATTTCAGGGACCATGTGAGTTGGGGGGGGGCAAAGGGGGAGCGCTCCCCTCAGCTGTCATAGTTTATATCCTACCTCTCAAGGTAAGTTCCTGGAATGAAGCTGGTAGAAAACCATGGAGGAGTCAGGACTTCTCTTGCTGTGTGGTTACAGAGAGTTTTCTTTTATTCTTCAAATAACTACATTATATTAAACATTCTAATTAGAAGAGAAAAATCTGGGGTAATTTTTTCAGGTTTCACCTGTGGCAATTGTTTTGGTAAAACAATTTTTCAGTACGTTTTTCAGTGCAGAAACTCAAAAGAAAAGTAATGCCATTGACAGAATTACTAAGCTAGCAGGGAGATCCCTCTTTACCTCCTACTCTGAGGCAGTAGGTTAGCTGGTAGGGGTGCAGAGTTTTACAACATTTACACAAGGGGAACAGTGTCCCAAATTTACCTTAGATAGTCCTGAAAACATTTGTGTATTCATGTGGCAAAGTGCAGTATTGAAAGAAAATATTTGCTTGTGTCCTGGAAGTGGT
The DNA here is from genome assembly GCA_013396755.1 of Sclerurus mexicanus. Lineage (NCBI taxonomy): Eukaryota > Metazoa > Chordata > Aves > Passeriformes > Furnariidae > Sclerurus > Sclerurus mexicanus. The sequence continues at coordinate 1,131,696 of VWZF01004274.1, forward strand.
ATTATCCACATTATTTTGATTCTGTTTCCAGGTTAATTTACCTGTATCTCCCAGCAGAGATAATTATCTGGGGCATGACAACTAGCATTGTCATATTGATTCCAACTTCTGAGCTAAACATTGATGAGCTGTTTCAGGAATCTTTCTATAGTTTGCATTTGGGACTTTATGTCTAAGAAAGACAAAAAAGTCTATTGTTTATTTGACAGGTTCAGTCCTATGTAGGGCTTAGTGTCTGAACTATCTTAGCCTGTCCACACTGTAGAAAACTTAATGCCTTATGTAGGGCTTCATTTTTTCTTAAAATCATTCTTCATGGATAATGAAATTTGGAGGTAATCCAAATGAAAAGTGACTACCCCAGACCCACACTGTAGGGTGTTAATACAAGGTAAAGATTGTACAAAACTCTGTATTTTGTTATAGTACTTGCCTCTCTATACTGGCAGTTCTGAAATATGAGACTAATGCATCAGGAACTGGTACTAGACTGTGCCTTAATTAATATAGCCACAGAAGTTAGCAAAATATGCTTTAAAGGATTCTCTACAAAATTGGAGATTTTCAGTTCAGTTGAAGATTTCTGGATTTGTTTCAGATCCAAGATCTGTCTGATTCCAGAGTTCAGATTAAAAGCCTAGGCATCCCTGATCAGCACTCTCATGTGTTGCCAAGCCAGTGAGTCATACCTCTCTTGTCACGATTAGATGTGCAAATTTGGAATTAACTTTCCTAGCTCCCTAGTGGAACTCAAAATACTAGTAAATCAGATTGGTGTGGTGAAGAGGGAAACCCACGACACTGGAACACATGAGCAGTTATCTACTGGTATAAACTCTGAAACTCTACAATAACAAGTTTCTAGTCACATAAAATTTCCAGACAAACATCATGAGCACAAGCTTATGGCTGGAACCAAAATTTTTCTATGCACATAAATATGATACATTAGACAATAGTTCCTTGACATTGAATAATGTCAGATCTTTAATGATGGTATTTCATTATCTCCTGCTTGCAGTAGGTGGTACTTTCTCCTGCTCAACTGAACATTTTGTCCCTGGTTTGTCTCAGCTTTTGTCATGGCCCCTATACAGAGACTACTAATATATATTATTTTTTTATGTCCCTGTGAAAAGTATGTTGGATCCCAAATGCATATCTTAGAAAAGTCAACTGGTGCTGGGATGAGCAAAACACTAGTGGAAAAATCCACCTGTATAGATGCACAGTTCAATATTAAGTTGCACAGTTCAGTATTAATTTAAGAGTCTGCAATAGTGGACTTTGGAATTTATTTTCAGAAATCTCCCTCAAACTGAGGAAAAAAGCATTTTGTTACAGTTACCAGTTCCCCCTGTATTTAGCCCATTTTCCTGTCTCATCATATAGAATAGCAAGGGAACCACACAAACAAGCAACTATCCTATGAGATTTTATATCACATTCTTACTGAAATCGTATAGATAATGATTGAGGAAACATATCTTTGAAAGCATAGCTTCTAAAAATCATAAAAATACTGTCAACCATATTTCAGTAAGCAGTAAATGAACCCTGCTTGCACCATAAATCATTAATGTTTAATCACCAGCCAGTGCCTCACTAAGCTCACTGGCATGGAAACTCTAAGATACTCAAAGGATAGTTCTAGCAAATCTGGCATGCATGGTTGGCTTGTGTGCTTAATTACTGTTTATGCATTGGCAGTATCCAAGCAGTTGTATGTAATAAATAGAACACTGTCACACTGTCCAGATGGTTTTAGATTCAGGGCCTAGGGAGTATGTTTGAAGATTACAGGCCTGATTTACTAACAATTCACACCAGCTCAATTGCTGAAAATCATCCTAATAGCATACGTTTCAGCAATTTCATCAATGCAAAAATAAATATACTATTAATGACTATTGAAAAAACCACTTTATCTTCTATTTAGCCACTCTTCAAAGGAGATACAATAATTTTATTTTGGTTTGAGGTTTTCAATAGCTTTATTTCTGCAGTGTCCAGTAGGTTTGAGAGAAATGGTTTCTTTAACACAGAACAGAGGACTGCCAAGCAGAGATAATCCAAGCTATCTTTGAAAATTATAGTTTAGGTATTAGAATCAGTACAGGCACTTTAGTGTGGTGATCTGCCTTAAATTATATTGTCAAGAATTGGGGGCAGAATTACATGTCATCAAATTAAGCATGGAATCATTAATTGTTTCAGTCTTTACTTACACATAAATATGAAGCCAAATTATGCCACCGTTTTCAAGCATTCAAAAAATAATTAATAAATATGTTTATGTAAATTTCCTGTCTTTTTCCTCCCAAAACTCGGTTTGAAACAAATTAATGAAATTGCTTTAAGTAGATTTCCTTTGGGGAATAAGAGGTGAGAGGAGATAAGTTAGGAGGAAAGAAAAAGGACTTAGGGAGGAGATGTACTTCTATTTAAGAAATTAATTCTTAGACATCCTTCTATAAACAAAGAATATGGGCAACTTGAAATCAAGTTGTCATCTCTCTAAAGGTATTAATCTCCAATTTTTCACAAGAATGTCATATTTTAAAGATCATACAACAGTCAGAATGGAAGTGAGAACAGAGATGGTATGCCCTGCACATAGATTTTCCAGGACAAAATTCTAGCAGCAAGTAATTGAAATGAGTAAAGTAGTACAAGAAATTAAACCAAAATGTATGATAAAAGGGTAAGAGTAATATTTTTCCTTTACTTATGTGGGTAAAAAAACCTACTGTCAATCTGATAGATTATCTCAGTAAAAGGATTATAATCTAAAGTTTGGGTTTGATTCAAAAGAAAGCAGTCTAAAACCAATATCATTTGATACTACTATAACTGGTAACCATCAGTCATATTTCATTGTGTTTCAAAATATCCATGATGAAGATACTGTTCTGTAGCTTCCTTTTCACCATTTAAAAAAAAAAACAAAACCCCAACCTATCTGAAGTGCTTCAGTGTTATGTCCAAAATTGGATTTATAGTCATAAAACCTTATAGTTGTAAAATAAACAACCTTATAGTTGTAAACATATGGCCTTAACAGAGTAATTCATCTTTTCATTCAGTAATATTCACTAATCCTCAATTATTCACCTGTTTATCCATTTTTTTAAATACCCAACTCCTTCCAGGGTGCAGTTCATTTCATGTTAAAAGAGATATCTAAAATAAATAGGTGAATAACTCCATCTCCACTGGCCACAAAAGGCCTCTGACAAGCTGGAGAGTTATAGGCTTATCAACAACACCTAAAGTATATACAAAATAACTGTCCCAACTAACCGAGGAGCCACCTTTTATTTTAATTTATATTAATGCTGTATCACTTATGTGCTGATTCCACCTATTCCACCTACTGGAGTAGAAAATGAAGTAGTGCCTATGTTTTTTTAAGATCTTGACATAGCAACTGTATTCAAAACTCTCTCAACACATTAGACTTTTTTGGGGGGAAGAAAAAAAAAGTGGTTTATTTATTATGGAAAAGGAAACAATTAAAATATTACCTGTACTCAGTGCTTTGTCTTGGTTAGATATAATTAAGTACTTCAATGAAGGAGTTTCCCAGATGGCCATAGGAGCTCATATATCTTTTTTTACACTGTATAGGACATATCTACCTAAGTGTCTACCTGGAGATTAAACTCTGCACAGTCATACCATACAAATTAAACGTAGTGGTGGTCAATCTCTAGGTGTTTCAGTCATTTAGTTATTCGGCCTTGTTCTGAATTGTTACTTTACATCCCTACAGGTCAGAGCAAGAGCTAGAAAGAAGTTTAACTGGAAGCCTTCAAACATTATTGTTTATTTAAACTTCCTTTAAAAGGGGTTTTGAGATATTGTCTGTAATCAGGGGATTTGTCATAGGTATTATGAAGACTTTATTTTAGATGGATGTGGAAAATGAACTCTATGGATTTGAAATTCAGAACATATCTTTCACATTTTCAGTACGTTAAAATGGAAAACAAGAACAAAATTTAAGAGGAGCCTCTCTGTAATGTCAGTAATTGAGATATTTCCAAAATCTGATGTGCACAGGATATGCCTGTCTGATAATGCATTAACCATTTACTTTGGTTTGTTTTTTCGTTTTGTTGTTTGGTTGTTGTTTTTTTTAACGGAGACCATTTAAGCAAATCTTTGATCAGGACTTGGGCCAGCATGTTGGTGCCCTTATTATATGTGCCATATTCTTCACTTATACCCTGATATGTATTGCTGTTAAAAACTAAGTCATACCAGTTGCAAACAAGCATAAAAATTATAACTTTCCTCTTGTTTTTATTCCCAAATTGTCAGAGTTTTAACAATGGTGACTGCTCTTACTTGACGCAGAATGACTAGAGATACTCCATGTTGATCATACAAATAATTAGCTATTTTAAGCAAAATGAATTAGATAATCTATCTAAAACTGTAATTGTCCAAACAGATTTTGCAGGCCCTCTTTTGAGAGATACAAATACAATTCAACTGGCCACACTTCAGACATTAATCTTTTGCATTCAGTGTTCAGCCAGTGAATGCCTTAATCTGATGATGCAATTTGTTTTCCTAATTCTTGAGTATGTTACCTTTTAAGACGGCCCTTTTCTTTATGTTGTTTAAAGTTCAAAAATTGCTTGCCTATTCTTACTGCAATTTTCAGTTTAGTGATCCAATTAAGAGACAGAATTTCACCAAGACTTTCTCTTTTATGGAGAGTATAATTACTTAAATTAACTGTTTGATCATTTGTTTATTAAAAATTTAATGACTTGACCAGAAAATTAATTTCATGTAATCTGCAAAGAAAAATCTGAAGTGGACAAGTTGCCTGTCAAATAAATGTGATCATCTGGGATTTGAATCCAAATATAACACAAGTTGGCATAATATTGGCAACTTGATTCTTCTTCTAGAAAATGTAGTATTTACATTCTCCCAGATCATGCTCATCTTAATTTTGTAAGAAAGGAGAAAGCTTTACTTTCATTTACAAAACAGCTGAGCAGCAACTCTAAAACTGGAATGATTCATCGAGATTTCCAGTGTAAAATGAACACAATTTGCCTGTTGACGTATTCTTATAACAATAGGTTTAATTCTCCAAGAGGTTTATCAAGTCAGTAGTTTTCCAAGAGTGCTGCAGTAATTCAAATGACATATTCTTGTGCTCATTTTCTTTATATACCTTTGTACTTTTATTTGCATAACTACTGCATCCTGATGATCAATTAAGATAATCATGTCTCAACATTTTACCATTTGCTTTCTCCAGGAAAGCGCACCTTAATTTGATGAATTCACTCGCATATGACTTAAAAAATATACCCATGGGTACATTTTAAAATGCTGAAGATTCTTTTGAATCTTTTGAAGATTTTTGCTCAAGTGAGAGTACTCTACTATATTTTGATCTCCTAAGTTTTCCTCTACAAATCCTACATAAATTCATATCAGAAAGAAGAACCTTCCAATTCTTTCATTTCCTATTTGCATTGAATGTTGAAAGAGCAGGTGAGAGATTTGGTAAAAGACAGAGGGGAAAGAACTTGGGAGGCAAAATAAAAGCAGGTAGGATGAAGGCGAAGAAAGTAGGCAGAGTTGTGAGATACAAAGTCCACATGAAGAGTGGGATTGAAAGGTGGAAAATTGATGACACCCTGGCAAAAGGAGTTCAGAAATAGCACAAATGTGGATAAATGGTCAATGATGTGGTTACATAGAATCATCATGGACTGGTAAGGGACCAAATTACAGGAAAATAGTTGATTTGAGTTCCAAGCAAGTTATGCAGGGTGAGGTCTATATGTGTGATGGCACTGAACAAAATTACAACCAAGTTAATGTGAGCTTGTATATTCCAGTCTTGAAAGCAGAAAAATAGAGGGGTAAGACCACTCTGACTACAAAACATACTTTTTTGTTTTTCTTTCTGTGTTGGAAATAGCTTGGTCTTCATTGTCCTTGGCAGTTCTTTACTATCTTTTGTTTGGGGTGTGTGTGGAACTGAAGACATTTGCTACAATACTATTTTTTAAGAAATCCCAAATTAATTTTAAAAAAGTGCTTATTAGATACATCACATGAAAGCACAAGACCAGTGAGTTAGGTAACAGAGGAAAAGAATCCAAGTCTTAAAAGTTAATTGCCTGCAGCAGTTCAACTAGCTTTCACTTTAGCTGAAAAGGGATTTCCTCTCTAGATTTTCAAAGTGCAGCCATATGTACAGATCCCTAAACTACAGTACCATTCATTTTCTCAGGCATGAGCAGTACTTAAAGATGCTATGAAATGTATTTACTTCAGGATCTGTCTACAAGTTGTCATCTCTTTACATTGTTATCTTACATTTTGATAAGGTGTTTCACAAGTCCAGTGTATCCTTATTTCCTTGTGACACTATGCTTTATATCCAAGAGAGGCTGGTGAGATAACTGTATAAAGGTCATCAAGAGGACATAATGGGAAAATACATTTCTGGCTCTTCTTCTGGATTTATAGAACAGTTTTATTTATTTGAAAAATAAAGATTTAAAATTGTAACACTATAAAAAGTATAATCTTTTTATGATTAATGGTGGTATAGTAATATGCTCAAGAAACATAAGTAGATCATATGATATTTTTCAACTATCAGCATTATTAAGTAATGACCTAAAAATATTGACATTTTTGAGACATACAAAGGACATTCTTGCACCACAGACTGAAGCTGTTCATCTATCTCCTTTCACTCTTTTCTTCAAGTCAAGTTATACAGTGATAGCATCCAAATGGCTATCTATTGCTAAGGCTATAAATGCTGCAATAACAAAGTTAATGGGATAATTCCAAGTTGTCATTCTGAAATACTGATTAAAGCAATTGTTAAACTGAAATGGTTATGCCTTTTTATAGGGCATAAATTTGAAGACAATTCTATATAAACACATTAAAAACTTCACATGCATTATAGCCTTTCAAGGAGCTGAAAACTGATAACTAGTAACTGATAGATAAATTTAGCATTACTCAGATGAACAGAAACAAATTAAAATGAAGTAAAAATATAAAATCTTGTCTCTTTTAAGCCTCCAAAATTTTAGCATATGTATTGCTTTTGAACGACTGGAACCTATTCATAAACTTTGTTCAGAAACATACTTTTGCAATACTATGGTAAAAGAGGCATGAGAAGCAAATAAAAAGAGATGAGGGAAATGAACTGGTTTATCAAATAATCAAAAACTAGTATGAACAAAAAACAGGTATTATGACTTGAATTCCTGACGCTCAAGAGAAGATAAGATACAGCAGATATTTTGATTTTCAATACTTAAAAATTATGTAGCTAAAATCAATGAGACAGGCCTAGACTGAACATAGGAACTGCACTAGTTGTAGTGTATGTTAAAATTTTTCATTTCATAGCTTAAAAATGATTCAGGGACTGCAAGCTACATGTCCTGAAGTTCACTGTAACACATGTAACTTTTTTTTTAACATGGTAGCACATGATGTTATCTCCTCTCAAATCACTCTGCCAGATAAATGGGAATTCACTAATGGACATGTCATAATTCATAGTCTGCTTCTTTAGGTGTTGAATACTGATGCTACTAAAATGCTACTTCTTTCCTACCATAGCCTGTAAGTGAAAAGAATAATTCTTATATCACAGGCTGTGACTGTCATAATTAAACTAGCATGGAGACAAAAGCTTTAGGACTTCCTTTCTTTCTGAAAAATAAACATCAAGCTGTGATTGTCTGAGTCACAATTTGGTTACTGTTATGTTATTTGGGATGTTTGGCAAACTACACACTGCCCTACTTAGAGCTCACAGTGTTGTTATTCACCCTTGAGTTAAATCACTGCTCTGGACAGGGCCTGCATTGCTCATAGCTTCCAAATCTGATTATAGCAGTGTATTTTAATTTTAAACTCTCTGGAAATATAATGAGAAAATGGTGCAGAAATATCATAAGCATGGCTACCTGCATTGGTAACAGACAAACATACTGCACATTGTGCATAAGCTTCAATAACAAAGGCATCTTCCAGGATTATAGCCAATCTTGTGCCCATGAAACTATCCTTTGCTGGTGTGAAGAATAGGAAAAAAAAGAGCTCAATTCTGATTATTCAGTATAAATTCTAAGTTCCCAAAATTATTCATGCTTGCAAACACCATATTTAAATTCAACCTGAAAATACTGTAAGCAGCAATTTTTATATTTCCAAAAATCATCAATAAATGATAATAATTCAGGCCAATACTAGAACTATGTGACATGCTTCATGTCTATAAACTAATTTTCTTGTTTCTAAACATTTTTAGTCTATGTAATGGTTTTTAACTTAATTTAGATAACATATTTTATCTTTAATAGTGTTTCTATTTTCAGTGAAAGTATTATACAAACTTTCATTAAATGCACTTATCAACAAAACCCATAATTTCATTTCAAAAGTGTGTTGGGTTTGTTATCACCTATTGGACATAAAAATACACTGCTTAAAGATAATTTAGTTATGTTCCTTTAATTCTCCACTTACTGCTTCCTGTTTCACTTTTTGCATTATTTAGTTGTTGGTGACCATCATAAAGTTAATTATATCTTCCAGATCTGTATTTTTCTTCAAGTAGGGGTACAGGGTTTTTGAGTTGTTTCACTGGGGCTTAGACAACTTTCTAGCTTGATCATAAAAGTACTTATGGTCTGAGAGAGCTCATCAGGCTCACTGACAGGTATTTCAGGAGTTTTCAATTCTGGTAATCCTTGACTTTTATTTTATAAATATTTAGCAGTTCATCCTCCGTGAACCTCTTGGTTGCTCCCGTATCTGCTCTTCTTTCCTATTGACAGTTTACTTTCCTATTGACAGACTGCTCTGAATCATTATAAACTGTTGGGTGTATTTGTGTTAACAGTTATAAAATTGCTAGAATTTCTCATGTGTGTATCAATACCCTAGATAAATAGATCCTGACCATAGACTGGGCTTCATGAACATCCTCAACTTATATTTCCAGGTATTTTCTCATTTGTTATTTTTGTTAGGTTTTTAATGACCACTTTGTCTTAACAGAGATAGCTTTAAAATGAAAGATCCATCTTCGGTGAAAGCAGAATTGTGTGTGTTATGAGGGATGGTTGGTGTCTAATAAAATGTGTTCACTTTCTCCATTATCATTAATATTCTTCCTACCCAATTTTGTAGCTGAGTTTCAACATCAGGAAACTGACCCTTTTAGAATAGAAAGACATTTGTTATAGTCTGGAACTATTCTATATTTATCACTTAACATTATAAACTAGTATACAAGCAAACCATCATTTTTAGTATGGCAATCAATGAGACCTTCCAGAATTTGAATTGATATTGCACTTTGGTGTTCTATTTTTTAGAAAATTCAAATATAATTTCAAAAAATAGAAGTTTAAAATTTGAGCTTTCAGGAATAAAACATAAAATACATAACTCTGTATGTAATATGGACAGAAGTTTAAAGAGCTGTTCATCTTGTTCTGTTTTCCAAACTCATGAACTTAACACACCTTTCATTAGCATCCTTTCTAACATATCAACAAGAACACTCATCCATGACAATATCAAAGGTTCTGTTCACCTGAGAGGTAAATAATTCTAAAATGTTTTATGACTATAGCTGTCTGATTTTTTTTTTCACTTTTTTTTTTTTTCTCCAAATAAGAATTCTGGGACAGAAGTAATCTTCTGCTAAATTGTTAATATATCATTTTGATAAAATTTCATTGAAACATTCTGTCTGTGAAAGAGACTTTTGAATCTTAGGCAGAACAATTTATGGATTAAAATATGTGAGAGCCTTGAACATACCCTACTAAAAAAAAAAAGAAAAAAAAAGCAGGCTTACATATATTTTCCACATATAAAAAATCTGCTCTATATTCCTGCATGTAAAAAACCAAGGTTTGAAACTGCAAATGATTCCACGAGATGGAAGTGTCATCCTGGGAGAGATATATTAAAGATTTCACCACAATTACCTTTTAGACTATCCTTTTTCAGGCAGTTACATCTTTTAATTGTTGTTTGTTGTTTAAAATTGCTTGTGCTATTGTACAGAAATTTTAAGAATAAATGATACTGTAACTGTTCTGATCCTTCTACTCCAACATTATCCAACAGGAAGTGTAGAAAAAGTTTTCTACCTTGTCTACCACTCTGGTTGAGAAAAATGGCTAAAGACTTTCATTTGACTAACGAAATTAAATGAAATGGCTAAAGACTTTCATTTCTTCTCAAATTGGCTACTAGTTCAGACTAGTGGCCAAAATAGAGTTGAAAACCAGTTAATGAGATTACATAACACCTGCAATGTGTATTCTTTTGTTCAGTTTAAAATAAGAAATCAATATTAACAAAGACTAATCTACCATGTGGTTTAATGCATAGAAATTTCATTCTAAATATATCATATAGATGACATAATTTGGGTACACCTTCAGACTAAATGTATTTTCAAACAGCTTCATGTATTCCTAGGAAAAATAATGCAAACATAATGCAAGATAAATCTTGCAATTCACATAGAGTTAATGTCACTCAGATTTTACCCTTTTTCATGGAAATATTTTTGATGAATATGCTTTTATTTCCAAAAAAAATAAAAAAGATTGGACATAGAACAGGATAATTATTTAAAACAAACAAACAAAACCAAACAAAAAACCCCTGGCACAATATCAGTAGCATTTAAGGGTTGGATTTTAAAAAGTGGTTTAGACCCTTTAGTTTTATACAAATTAGTAAAGAAAACATGACTAAATCTAATCCCAAATTAATTGAACTGAGAACAGCATGGGGAATAGATCCCTAAAGATCAGTAAGTGAAAAATCAAAAATTATTAACTCATTTACAGACTACAAGAAACTCCAGATAATACAGCCAGTATACAATACAATTCTTGTATTATTGTTCTCTGTTTAGAAAGATAGGAGCAGAATGCAATTTTTTTCCTGTTCTTTCTTTCACTTGTTAAGAAACCTCATGTTTGCCTGGGCATCTGGAGGTGACTTTGAACTTCCATAACCAAATTGACAAATGGATATAGCGTACATATGGGAAGAATGATATTGCACCCTAAGAAGCTCAGGGTAGTAGAATAGTCTTTGAGATTTCATTGCTGTGTGCTGCTCTAATATCTACCACCACAGCCAGACACCAAAACACCACCACAGAGAACATTAGACAAGCACTAAAGAAAACATTGCTTAGTACAAAAAAAAATCAAGAGAAAACTGAGGAAATAAAAGGCAACTGCGAGAGAGTTTGAGGCAGAAAACCAGACATCTCAGCATAACAGTGCCAAATAGACCAGACCTGTTGCTGCTGCATCATACATTTCATGCCAAAAATTAAAAGGCTTTGCATTGACTTCTAAACTGAGGGGTATAAAAGCACTGTACACCAAAAGCCTCTTAATTCATTAAGCAATTAGAAAAAGCTCTCTGTAACTGGCAGTTTGAATTTCAATAAAACAGCCAACAGTCTCCAGTGACAGTTTGGTCATAGTTAAGATGCGGTGTGTATAAGCTCTGAAGTTGAAATGCAAAATAGTAAAAATATATTTTTAAACCTCCATATCATTATAAATATGAAAATATCTATACAAATAAATGAGAATGAAAAACTGATATTTAGAGAAACATAAAATGAAAAAAAATCAGATTCTATGTTGTCTGCTTTTTCTAGATATTTAGGATCTCAATATATTTAATATTACCAACTTTCAGAGACTTTCAGTGTTTGACACAGAATTTTCTCCATTTTTAAAAGACAATGCAGTAGTTTTATGATGATCCACTACAGAAATGCAAGTGTTCAAGGATAAAACAGTGTATAGTTGATAAGCCATTTCTGTCCATCCTTGCACTACAGTCTACTCTACCAACATTGCTTTGTCATTAAAACTGTTAAATTTGAAAGCAGAATCATAAAGAGGATGCCTCAATATCTCTAAAAACAAAAAGGAATCTAGAATATGTGACAAACATTTACCTGAGATAAATGAAAGAAAGCGAAATGAATAGTTGTTGCCTCATCCAGGTATATGAGGTAACTTATAAGCTTTTTCTCAAAAATCAGGGTTGAGTCATTACTCTAATACAATATTTTCATGCCTCCATTAAGATAAAAAATGTTAAGATGTTGAAGGATATCTGAGTCTTTGAAGTGTTTGGAAAGTATAAGCTGAAGAAACAAAAACACCCATTTTCAAATATACGGGAGTGTGAAAATCTTAGAGAAAAGAATGTATTCCAGAATATGATAAAGTTTTAGTAAACAAGGTTATTTAAATAACTGCAGATTATACTAAAATATCTATTATCTAAAGAAGTAATAAGTTGTGTCATAAATTCAAAACAAAAATTTATTGCTTGTTTTTTTGTAAATATTTTTTGTGCATTTGGAAATTTACAATGTCATTCAAGGACATACGAGTTGAAAAATCAAGTTGCAAAAATTAGGTGATTTGTTTGCTTTGAGTAGTCACAGGCAAATCAGAATATAAATAAAAAAACAACAACAGCAAAAATATTAACTCTATTCTTTAACCTCTTTTTGGAGAAAGAAAATAAAAGAGAAAATCAGCTGCAACATTTCACTCTTGTCAGTGTGATCTGCTGAAATTGTCTTCGTGTGTGCCCTTTCTTACAATCCACAGCATCCCATAGGTGCTTTTGTAGCAAAGGCAGACTTAGAAATGCACAGTATAGAAATGCTCAACAGACTCTGGAATGGCTCTGAGCTGCAGAATTGTGAGCAGCAGCAGCACAGAGCAGTCGGCAAAGCATATGCCTTCAGACAGGCTTCCCAGAATAGCAACAAGAAGCCCAAAGAGGTTCAGTTCCACCAGAGCAGATGAGGAAAACAGAAAAGGATGACAATCTGCCTGTGCATTTGACTAAAATATTGAAGCCATTTAAGACTGTGTCACATGGTAGATAGCATATAACAGTCTAATCTGACACACATTAGTAGTGGGGGTGCAACAGTGAGGATCCCGTTTCAGTCCAACATTGTACAGTTTTGGGGAAATCACATATAGAATTCTCATATAGGACTCTCTCTAGATATAAATAATATAAGAGATGCAATATTCCATCCTTATCTGAAATTCAATCCCAAATTTTCCGTACAAAAAAGGAAAAAAAACAAACAACCAAGCAAAATACAATTTTATTTGTCTGTTTTGTTTTATTTATTACTTAATGTGTGACAGCTATGTAGAGCATTATGCCATTCTTGAAATTTAAATAATGGTATGAAAGAAAAGAATATGTTCCAGAATTCCAAAGATTCTGGAGATATTACATAAACATGAAATTTTCATGCTTTTCTGAAGACTGAACACATCCCTCTTTATTATGATACAGAAGTTCTCAAGCCATTTGTGTGTTCAGGAAGTCTTTTCCCAGCAAGCTATTTATCTCTTCCTTTAGCATTCGACAGAAGGATTCCTCAGGATATGAACTGATAATATTGTTCCCCAGAACTACAGTTTTTAAGAAATACCTCTTGACTGATATTCAATTTTAATAACTTTCCAACTTTTAGTCACGTTATGGACTTCATTCCCTTTACCAAATACTCCACTTGTGTTCAGCAGAGCCTTATGCAAGCACTGCAGAACTGCCTTTTGGTTTTCCAAGCTCTGGAAAATTGAAATAAAATGTCACTCTTGTGAATGAAGTATCCAAAAATAAAAAAAAAACAACATTATCTTCCAAATAGATGAAATACTTAAGATTTAATTATAGTTTTATGCATTTAATTTTAAGAGCAAGGGTTGAAAAATGTGTTCCAGAGGTTGTCTTTCTCTTCCCTTTTCTTGTGTTTTGGTTGGTTTTTTTTTTAAGATTGGTTGGGTTTTTTCCTCTCCAAATAAGATAGAAAGGAACATTTTCAAGGGTTGTGCTATTAAACCCAGACATAATATGATATTTTTACACAAGAAGTATGGGCCATTTTGTCTGCCAAATACTAAACATTAACAGGAAACTAGAAGCCCAAGTAAGAAGCACTATTCACTGATTAACAACTTGAAATGTATTGTCATATTGTCTTTTTTTTTCCTCTGTAATTACTTATTTATTAGTTTCAGAGCAGTAGCTTTTGCCAGTATTGAAATGAGCTATAGAAGAAATAACACTGCATGAACTAAATCCTGAAATCCTATTCAATTTTACACAGATAAAACTCCTACACTAGCATGGTTGTTGAACAGTATCTGCACTTTCTCAGCAGTAGATTTGCCATATCTGTTCATAATAGCTTTTAGTAAGTTTGTAGTTGTTATTGTTCTAGAATCTTTGAACTGTTTAACTGGGTTTTATCTCATAAAAATTCTTTGAACATGTTCAGTTATTTACTTTTATCCAGCACGAGAAGTATTTCTTACACAAAATAAAATGTCCTTATAAATGTCTTTTAACTTCCTTGGAGAATCATGATTGATCACAGACTTCTCTTCCTTTGATTTTCTACTTGCATGCTCCTTTCCTTACTATTAAAAATTATCAGTGTAGTTGGAATCATAAGGATATTTTTCTATGTGACAGTAGAAGCTGTTTTCTACTTTTCTTCAGGACTTAAATTCATTTATTGCATTGCTTAATATTTACAAAGTAGCAGTAGCTCCGAGTAATCATTACTAATCAATTGATAACATTGCACAGAGGTTTTTGAAGGGTGAAAGTGAACTCTAGCAAAGAAGGGTATTAAATCAATAAAAGCTTATGGTTGTTTTGTGAATTGTTTTTAGAATGATCTCACTACAAACAGCTAGAATATCAATTTCTTACTACAATGACAAATTAATATAATGTAAATTTATGGACTCTTTATTTCATTGTCAGAGAACAAAGAAAAACAATGTTGTTGGACATCTATAAAGACAACATCACAAGTGTAAAACGTTTACTGTAACTATACTGAGTGTATTTTATAATTATCATGAGTTACAGATTGAAACAGAAATGAGTTACATGTCTGTGATGCAAGAATTGCAACATGGATCATCAGGTGAGCATGAACAGGTGTTTCCATACAGGTGGAAAAACACTGAAAAAGACTACAAAATATTTTTTCTGAGATAGTAGAGAACAATTTTAGAACAACACACTTTAGCCAGCGTAGTTAACTTACAATTCTGTTCACATATTGAGAGGAATAGTAATACATAAGATGAGGAATAATATCTGAGTGCTGACCACTCAGCGGAGTCTTATGCTCATTTCTCAGACTAACAGGAATTCCCTTGATAATATAAGGATGTCCCATTCTGAGCTAATCACCACAGACTCCTTCTGCAATTAATAAAAATCTGACTGAACAGTCAACAAAGCCTTATGCACCATGGATAAAGTTTTCAAATGAGCTTCAAAATAAGTCTGACAAAATATGCCTATTTCCACTTGGCCTTTTAAGAATAACTTTAGCATGCCCACCTCAAAAGTTAGATAAATCCATCTAACTTGTTGTCTGGGCTTCCCTCCAACTCTGCCAAGAGTGTCTCAGCAAACACAATACCTAAGCCACAGATATCAACAAAAACATTTTCATGAATTTTTGAGACACTGTGAACTTATCACAGCTTGTAAAGTTAAACCGACCTTAAATCCAAAGTAAAGTTACGTTCTCTTTTGTATTACTCCTTCCAGTTTAAGCACTAAAAACCGTCTCTTTTGAGGAGGAATTGAGTCTGGGTAGGGCTGATGAAAATTTTGGTGCTTGAGAGATGGGGAGCAAGTCTGACTATTAAGAAAATCTTTGGACAAACACAGTAAAGAACAACTTTTACAACATTGACAAAATATATTAACTTTCAGTGACTAATCAATACAGTCAAAATTTGTTCTAAGATTTGCTTGATCAGCATCAGGCTGTTGTAAACATTAAGTGGAAATACCTCCATATTTACAGCAAATATGAATTGCCATTCATGTTATAAATGCACACCCTTATGTCTGTTTTTCATTTGTTTATTATTAATAGCCATCATCTGAAGTCTTGAAGCCTTGAAGCTTCACATATTTTGCAGAAAATATGGACAGGTTCCACTGTCTCAGGAAGAGCTTATTATTGTTGAGAGCTCTCTTTTTTCTTTTCTGAATTTCAGAAAGTTTGTTCAAATACCTTAATGTATCAACTGTAACACCTTTCAGAAAGGCAAAATATCATATTAAAGAAAGAAATATTGTGCAAAATTAAATACAGCGCTTTCACTAATTCATTAAAAAAGTGTTTCGCATTTTTTGTTATGGACTCTAGATATTAGTTTTTGTTTTTGTTTGTTTAAAAGAGTACTTTTTGAAATCTCTATGTCATTGTGCTCTTTATGATAGACCTGGAAAGAGAGAGTTGCCAATGAAGCATCTTAGGAGTCCTCAGAGCCCTGAATGCTTTGGTCTACTCACATTCTAAAATATAACAGATGTTTTTGTTTCATTGCTGAACCAAAAATCAAGGGATGAGGAGATGAGTGACCCAGAACAGCAAAACCAAGCACAATACACACAATTAAATTTTGTTTCAAACTGAAAACTGCTATTTCATAGTAAATGTAGGCACGCTGTGCCTTCTTTGTTTCAGATTGCAATCAATTGCTGAGGATTTTAGCTTTTTTTCATAATATATAATTTTTATTTTTATCATTCTCTTTTTTTTTTTTTTTTAACTACCTCAGTTGATTTCTACCATGGCTTATGACTACTTTGAGTCATCTAAATCTGCACATTTCTGGTGAATTTAGTATTTTTCTTAAACAGACCTGCCATATCTGATATTATCAGCCCTATCATACAGCTAGGGAAACCTGAGATAACCAGAGAAGTAGCTTTTTCTGAATGAGTCAGCATTTCCCAGCAGACCTGGGAAAACAGGAAAATCTCCTGGGCTGTTGTGAAGAGCTGTACCAGTGCTCTCTCTGCACGTTGCCTTGCTACTACAGCAGATCAGAGTAATGTGGCTTGCCAATACTAAGCAGCTAAATAAATTAAATCCATTCAGATATTATGACGTAATCTCTCTGACAGAAATCTTGAAATTATCCCCAAGTTAAAATACAAAGATAGCTTTGGTTCCTGGCTTTTGAATCGCATATTAGTAACCCTCAGGTTTTGTATTTAAAAGAAGAAAAAATTAACTTCCCCGTAATGTAGAAGTTAGTTTTGGAGGAAATAAGGTTTGTTTTGCTTCCAGCCATCTGCAAGGGCCTTATTTCCTTGGTTTTGTTTAATTTCATTAGTTTGTTTTCATTTGTACATAATATTCAAAAGCATTTATCTCAAGCTCTAGGCAACTTTGCCATATAGTTAACAAGTAATCATGTATTAATTATAAAACCAACAATTTAATTTTAACTCCTACTACAAAAGACAAACAAGAAAATGAATCTAACTTTTCCCATCCTAGAAAGATAATTTCTTCTCACATACCTACCAAAGACACAGAGGCTCCTATGGAAAGTCACTGAAAGAAATGCATTTTGGTCTACACTTTTAAGTATTTTTATCATATCGATGAAATCAGTAATTCATTAACTAAGGCTTGAAGAAACAAAAAATGTGAATATACATAGAAGTTAACTTCTAAATGTGAAGATTTCAGCCACAATTAACCTTCTTTGTACTTTAGTGTTCTAGCAGAAATTGAATTTAAGAATAAAGACCTGCATTTCCCAGGTTTGATTGCAAACAGTGAACCCAACTGAAATTTCCCTATCTTTTGCTCCAGAAAGGAATTTTTAACATGATGGTGTCTATCCTGTTGTCTTTAAGTACTGATCAAGTACTCTGAAATGTCTAGATTCAAGAATTCTTTACTTTTTCATTTGTTATGAAAAGTTCCCTGTTTACAAGGAAATATGTTTCCAGTGGCAAAGCCTAGATGTGCCTGTCGCAGGATATCCAGAGCGATGAAATGAGTTAGAGCAGATAAAGACTCTGCCATTAGAGTCCTACTGAATTTAGGAAAGAGATTTCTGGGGAAAAGTTTGCCTAAACTAAGAATTTGGAATTTAATTTTAATTTAATGCCCAGAAATAAATTTTGTTTTGCAAAGCAGAAACTTTTTGTAAGATTCCAGTATAACCTTATGTTCCACTTGCAATAAATAAATCATAAATCCTGTGGTAGAAACTGCAGTACATAAGAATGGTTTTCCAGTCATGCCCTTAATTCTCTTCCCAGAGTTCAAACTGGAAAGCACACAAATATATAAATATATTAGGAAAGTGAGGAAGGAGTGTGTGTGGAGAGATTATTCTGGCTTTATGCACAGAGAAGGATTTTACCAAACATAGTGAAGTCTGTCAAAACTTCAGAAAAATGCAACTGTTAATCTTTTCATTTGTAAAACAAAACAATTAACAAGTGTACAAAACACAGCTGACATACCTGGAAAGAACAATTTTTTTCTTTGTGAGTTGGGAGAGATTTCTTCTAAGCTTCTTTGCTTCATTAGGCATGTTGATGTTCAGCTTTTTTTCTCTCATGTTTCCTGTTTATATAACAGCAGCTATTTAACATGGACTTTTTATGTCAAATTAATTTCAGTATTTATTTTGCATTCATAATCACCATTTGTTAAAAATGCATCCTTGCATTTAAGGTTCAATTTTGCTTTACAATTTTTATGCAGTTACTCCCACTGATTTTTTAATCAAACAAAGCTAAGAGCAATTGTAAAGTTTGCTTGGAAAAAACTTAGTGTCAGAAAGGTCAAGATAGATTTCATTATTTAATTTCACTTAAATTCACAATACTTTCCCCCTTTTCCTATATTCTGTATTTTATTGATGGAAATGAATAAATAAAAAGAAAAAAACAATATCGTGCCAACTTGTAAATGTTGGAGGTCACTGAGTACCCATTTCTACAATGAGCAAGGTGAAATACTGTAGCCAGTACCTTAGATGACTATGTTTTGGGAATCGATGCCATAAATGTCCCCACACAGTTTGTTTTCAAAGCCAAATGAAGAACTAAAGGGATTCATAATCATTTTTACTGTTAGCAGTTCAGGATGTTACTCTTTGAATCTTTCAAGATGCTGATACCCAAAAGTACAATACCATCAAATATCATGATATTACATCAGTATTTCTCTGAATGGTGAGGGCTCAGTGAAGTTTTGTGAGCTGTGACTGAGCATGCAAAACTTTTTATCTTTCTGAAATGCTAGTCCTGTTGTTGGTGAGACTTTCACATCCTGCCTAAAATTGCAGCACAAAATCAGAGTTGTTTTCCATTACCCTCACCACCCACCGAACCTCCTTCCCTCTTCTTCCATTCATTCCATAGAGAAGAATTAGGCCATCAGCATCTCACTCTGTGTGGTGGGCACAGGTGTGGCTGAGGAACTTGTCTTGACTGGGGGCACTGAAAAGTGAGTTGCCAAAGGGGAGGACTGTGAGAAGACTTGTACCACAGAGCTGAAGAATATGGAGATGGGAAAGCAGAAGACATGGAGAACTCCCACAACCTGGCAGACCAGGACAATGTCTATAGCAAGATCAAAGTCACCCAATGTCTTTATCTAATGCTCTGTGCCTTCAAACACCTCCAGGACACATAGGTGAAATTCAGAAATAAAGAGAAATTACATAAATAATTCAGTGGTTAAATAATGCTGTTCCTTGTGAAATGGTCTCTTGATTTTGGGTGTCTGAATCATGTAGCTTAAACTCTTTGATTTGCCTGGGTCTTTCACAGTTTTAATCCAATTGCTATTTTCATGGCTTCACATACCACAGTGGTAGGCACTTTATAAATGCAAAGTACTCATGATGAAATAAAATGAGGCTCTGAAAGTAGAACAAAAGTGATAGGAGTTCCTTAGAAAAACTGTTTGATCACTCTGCCCCTCTCAATAATTCAGAAGAGTTTCACCTTCTCCCTTCAAAATGAGTGTTCAGCACAAATCATTTTGCCTGGTTGCATTACTGCTGTTTGCTCTGTTATGGTAAAGATTCAACATGGAGTAAAATAAAAAGGTGAGGCGTTACGTCTTTATATGGTACCTGTTATGTGAACAAAGTTCATTTCTGCTGTATCTATTTAACATGTACATTTTTAAATCTTATTATCTTTTCCACTTTTAACTGTTGGAATCTATTTAGACTTAGAAGACAAAGGGGAAATATGTCAAGCCTGGCAGGAATTAGGCAATCAAGGCTGTTTCAGAAAAAACATGAACACTGCCATTTCTCTACAGGAATCTGGCAGGCACTGGTCAGCTGGAAGGTAAAAAGTACAGACTTCCCAACAGAATGAAGGGGTGTAAAAGAGAAAAAGTTGTTCAAGTGCTGTTCAAGAAGTTATTCCTACACAAAAGAATTTCCATGTTAATTACATTTTTTTATAATAAGTTCCTCCTTTCTGGATTAATTGTTGACTTCGTGGAAAATTCATATCATAAGGAGCACCATGTTACTTTGGTTCTCTTTTTAAAGGATCTGCTATAATCATCATCACCATCATCTCATTTATAGTTTTCTTTCAAAAATCCCAAATTAATTCCTCTCAAATATGTTCTTTGCAGTCTCTTCTAAGCCACAGCATTCAAACAATATTGCTTTGATAAATTACTTGATGTTAAGAACAGCTTCATGCAAAAATTTTATGTAATAAACAATGATTTTTAATGACAACTATTTAAGGACATTTTGTTCTAGAAAAAATACTTCTTAAGAGGGCCGTATTAAATCCTACCTTGCCTTCAGCAATGTAACCACTTTTGCTTTAGCTTTCAGCTGGAAAAAACCAACCCAAAAACACTTCTAAAGAATCCTCTTCAACTCTTCTTTAATGTTCCAGCAACTTGTCCTGTTTTAATCTATTCTCTTTCTCTTCTCTACTGTCTGAGTATTGATGAACAAGACAATCTATCACAGTAGTTACAAAGCACCTAAATCCAACTCCAACAGCTAAAGACAAAAACCTTAACTGTTTTTGATCACCATCTGTGTGATTTGATAGACATTAACATAACACTAACATTACCATTAACTTATATTAGCAAACAAGAAGTACCATGATAAGAAGATAATGAAGTGATCCAATGAATCTTGCTCATTCAAGTTAGATTTACTCTGTTCTGATTCAGATCTTTAGGAGAAGATTGAAGTGAGTTATTGAAGAAATAATACTGTATGAACTAAATCCTGAAATCCTATTCAAGCATACAAATATGGATGTAGGAAGCCTAATATATAAACTTTCTTATTTTTGAGTAGGAATTTTGAATTTTTTCCTATTGGTGTAGCTTTAATGAGACACATCAGCGCCACATCTAAAAAAAAGAAATGGAAAACAGTGGAAAGGCTTTCCACACAATGGTTCGCTTCCTTCTCTTTGAATAATTTCCTCTCTTGAATACAGTAATGTCACAACCAATGACACGATCTAAGAACTAATTGTGGGTTAGAAAATAATAGTTTGTGAAAGTGAACTCAGTATAGCAGACAGCAAATAGTTTTCATAGGTTTAAAAGATCAGTATGACACTAGAAAACAGGCAATTGAAAAAAACAACATAGATACTGCTTTCATTTATGCCAGGCTAAATACAATTTCAGTTATTGTGGAAAGCTGTTTCTACACTATTTATCAAAATGCATTCTAGCCAAATATTCATCACCATGCTTTGCAGAAACATTTTGTGAGACCCCACCTGGAGTACTGTGTCCAGCACAGGAAAGACATGACCTGTTAGAATGGGTCCAGAGATGGGCCATGGAGATTATTAGAGGGATGAGGCACCTCTCCTATGAGAAAAGGCAGAGATACTTGGGATTGTTCAGCCTGGAGAAGAGAACGCTCCAGAGAGACCTTATTGCAGCTTTTCAATATCTGAAGGGAGCCTACAAGAAAGCTGGAGAGGGACTTTTTAGAATGGCAGGTAGTGACAGGGCAAGGGGGAAAGCATTCAAGCTGAAAGAGAGTAGGTTTAGATTAGTTATTCAGAAGAAATTCTTTAGTGTGAGGGTGGTGAGGCACTGGAGCAGGTTGCTCAGAGAAGCTGCAGGTTTCCCATCCCTGGAAGTGTCCAAGGCCAGGCTGGATAAGGCTTTGAGCAACCTGGTCTAGTGGAAGGTATCTGGGCCCATGATGATCTACTAGATGATCTTAAAGGTTACTTCCAACTCAAACCATTCTATGAGTCTATGATAAACCCAAAGACATGGTGTTTTATGAACCAGCCACTATCTCATACACACAGCTAAAATAAGGGGAATCAAAAAGTGGGTGTAAGCAAGCGACTGTATAGAATAAATTAAATATTTATTTCTTGGATTTGAGACCTGATAAATAGTTGTAAAGTTTAATAAAAGTAAACGTACTGAAAAACAGTTCAAATTATTTATTCATATAGTGTAGTATTTTTATGAAATATTTTTTGAAACATTCCATTTCAGACATTTGACTACATATGTCATTCATCACTGATTCAGGACATCACAACAAAATTCAGTTAACAAATTTCCAGCAATCTAAAACCATCCCACAAGAAGCAGAGGTTTAATGACACTTTCAAACATCCAGCTTTATTTTCACACTACAAGCTGTCTGATAAAAAAATCTGTAAAGACCTGATAAACACATTTAGAGAAATTATTATCTAATTTTGACATTCCAGTGTGTCAATCACAGAGCACAAGCTGCTACTTATTTTCCAAAAATTAAAACAAATATGCACTTATTAAAACTCCTAATAAAATTTAAAAAATAAAGGAATCCAAACAAACTCATCTTCCATTAAAACTTTCAGAAACTCAGTTGTACATAAATAATCTTGAGCTCATTTTTTTTACCTCTACAGTGCTCAGTTTCTCAGAGACTGTTAACTGTCGTCAGGAACTTAAGCATTGATCTATACATATCTGAGCTGTATTTGATCATTCCTTCTTGTCACAAGCATATTCACACACAGAGACGAGGCAGTTCCCTCATGAATAACATCATTGAAGTTTTATATACCATGCTAATGCATTAAACTGATTTACCAGTTCTTATCATCAAGAAAATACACTCATTCAGTCAGTAACAATACTATATATATATATATATATATATATATATATATATATATGCTGTTGTGCATTTATAAAAATGACTAACATTATTAAAAGCTGCACTCAGATGAATTCTGAGATTTTTGGGTTTGACCACTGAGCATTCAAATAATTATATAAGTTTTTTATGAAGCATAAATCCTGACTCAGAAGCTCTAAGTTTTAAGCACTAATCTCAAAGATTAAATTCCAAGTTTTGACAGCACCGTTGGATGAGTGAGTAGCCAGATGTGACACCTTTCTCTCTGCCCTTCTGTAGAAGTTGTCATGACGTTAGCTCAGCTGAACGAGTTCACATAAAGGCTGGCTGTAATGTTAGCACATTACACAGAGGGCTCCCAAAGCCAGGCAGCAGCCCTGCCACTGAACAAGAGTAAAGAAAAACATTGCTGTAGTGCTCTACACAATTGGTGAACTACACAGGTCTACAACAAACAAACAAACAAACACACAAACCCACAAACACACACATGCACAAAAACAAAAACAAAAACAAAACAAAAAAAAACCAAAAAATCCCCAAAAAAACAAAAAAAACCCAAAAAAAAACCAAAAAAAAAAACCACCCTAACAAGATTTCACTAACAAGTGCAGGTCTGGTTGAAAAGTCTATTCCCCTTATACACACTTGCAGAGGTACAGTGTTTCCTGGGGGGTGCTTTCCTATTATTGAATGGGAAATACTAGCATTCCAAAGATATCTCTCTATAAAGACACTGACTATACCTCACATGCAGTTTTACCTTATTCTGCTCAAGCAAAGTACCATGATAGGCCTTCTCAGGAATTCATAATCTTTTATTTCCTTTTCTTTTCAAGGAAGGGGAATAAACAGTACAGTGTTGTTTGTTTGTCACATCCCCTTTCTGGAGGGAAGACACAGAATTTGTCCTGCCTTCTCTCAGACTCCCCTTACCTCCAGCTTAATCTAACACAATTTTCCATAACAGGAAACTAGTGTACTGCCAGTACAGAAAGTGCTTTAAGGCATAATATTGATAGTCTCTGTATGCATGTACTGTCTGCAAGTTCTGTGCACAGTTTATTTATCTATGCACTATCTTAACTAAAGGCTATAGTTTCTATAATCCTAGAAAGTTCCTAGACAGTGTTCATGACAAAGCACGGAACAATATATTATTACCTGTTTTAGAGGATCCATTTACAGATAAAAACTGTATAGCAGCAGTACTTTCAATATTTCAAAATTAGAAAACACTGTGTTTCTGTCCATGAGAAGAATCACCATATTATCTGTAGATCTCACTTGTAGATATTGAAGAGTCCTATTTACACATACAAAAGCTACTAGTCTCAAGGTCCCTTGGTTATCCCCAAGGAAGTAAACAGCTTCTTGGGCTTTATATCCACTGATTTCTGTTAGTGTATATTACTATATGTGATTCCAGTCCACTTAGGAAAAAGCCAACTAGGAATGTATTTCCTTTGTGACAAGTCTGTACTAGTAGAAGCGGAAGACTCTGAAGATGCTATTTCTCTTGACTATATTTGTTGCAACCAACGTTTATGTCCCTTCCAGGAGAGATTATAGCATATTTGAGTAAGGAAAATTGTTATGTGGAAACAGAAAGATGCACCTGAGCCTCAGCTCCATGATGTGTTCTTCATCCTGTTCTAATGATCTAATAATTTTCTCATCCCTCTAACACTCATCACAATACATTGGCACGCTATAGAAATGTGTTGCATGCTTTTCTGTGCAATGAAGATTTGCATGGGACAAATTACAGTTAAAAATCTTAAAGAATTACACAATAACAAAAAGAAGTTATTAAATTTGTTCAAACATACAGGACATGTACCGCAAAGCCATGCACTGTAAAATTCTGTTCCTCTGTAATTCATCTATGCATAAATAGCTAAAATTTCTTGTGAAGTCAACAGATGTGTAAGCCAGAACCCAATACTTGCTGAAAAGGCAGTTAGAAGAGTGTTCCTTGCTCCATGCACACTTATTTTGTATTCAGCCAACTGATTCAGAAGGGATTCTTTGAGACTGAAGAAAGCTTTTTATTCTCATTTATGCAGGCTCAGACTCTGGGAATTAGAGATACTCATGAGACATACTTTATGATTGTTCCTTGTCTTTGGAAAAGTGGAGACAATAGAGAGCTTTAGTCTTTGAACAGATTACAAAAGCAAATCTAAATATTTCAAGGGATTCAGCTGCCATGGTAAGGAGTTACCAATTCATAAAACAAATAAAATGAAATTCATTTTACTCTTCCATTTGCCAATTCAATGACTTATAGCTGCACAACACAGACATTACTGAGGCAACCTGTGTTCCTGACTCCTATCCCATAGCTACCTGTCCTGTGGCCTGACCAAATCTATTAAGCACCATGCATGCTCTGAGACCATATAAAATCTCAGCAGACACAGATGAATAACTTGCTACTTTACCTTTCAAAAAATGCCAATGGGCAATCTCTGGGAAATTATAGAGGTGAATATTACTGCTGTGAGGCACACACCATTTTTATTATCAGGTCAACATCCTCCACATCCCTGCTTATCTTAAAACATTCAGGCCATTTCTGTGATTACCAACTTTTTTTACATTTCTGTAATATTGAATTCAAAAATTCCTTTCCATACTCTCTTTACTAGAAATGCCTGTGACCTGACCTAAAATCTTTCTCTTCTCCTACTTCAGTCACTTTCTAACACAGCACTATTTTTTTTTTAATTCCTTTTACTTTCTCAAGTGTTTCTTCCATATTTGAATTCATGACTTCCTCTTGGCTTTGATTCTCTATCATGCAATGTTCATGCAATTCTTACAGATTTCACCTATATTACCTGCAACTTCTCCCTAACCTCTATTATTTGGTTTATTTCTTCTCTCTCTCTCAAAAATGTTCAAAAAGAGGTTGAAAAAAACCCCCACCTTACTTATCTTCTAAACCACTTTGCAGGTTATTTGCTGGCTTATTATCCAAATCCAAACCTCTTCCTCAATCTTCTCCAAATTTCATTAGGATTTCTTGAGTCTCCATCTTCCATTATGGTTTGAGATTTTTTTTTTTTTAAATCAGTGTGAACTTAAATATGGTGTTCTGGCTACACAGTGAGAAGCCTGCCATCTACAAAATGGCTGCTTGTCACTACTAATCCTTTCCAGTTGACACCATCACTTCAGACTTCCCAGCATAACAACTGTGTATAGGTTGCATTTAGTGATCCTTATCTGATTAAACACTTTAACAGTGGATCTTATTAAAAAAAAATAAATAAATAATTGGATCATTTGACAAAACCAGACCAACTGCATATCCAGTTGTGCCACTGTATATGAGGAACCTCTAGCAGGAGAGAGATGGGGAAGCAGAGATAAATAACCATGAAAGGCTGGTTACCCTGCCGAGGCTGCAGTCAGAGTGGAATGTCTACTAGTAGCCTAAATGTTTAACTCCCAGTCTCATCCTCAAAGAAACAAAACTAAATTTAAAAATTATGAATAAACAAAATGTATCATGATAAAGCCTTTGCTCATTTTTTTATCCCTCTACTCCAATACTATTTCCTCATGAAACTTCAAACTCTTTTTAAAGCAGGGATTTTATCTTATATATTGATGAAGCTACAGGAGTGTTTTCAGCTTTACAAAGCTCATGACAATTCATATTGTAAAACTTCCTCCCAGAGCTTGCAGCAGTAGGGAGCCAAAAGGGATCTCCACTGAGCTGGAAACCTTTGCTGCAAATTTTTAATAATATAAACAGTGTTTACTCACAAAGGCATTCACTTCAAATCAATACTGCACTTGCATGAGGATCACTTAAAGGAATGCCTGTAATATAGAGAATCCTGTTATTTTTCAGAAGCTTGATTTCCTACAGATTTAAATTATTTGAATGGTATGTTTTGCCTCTCTGAGTATATTATGCACACTAATATTATTTTAACTCATGAAAAGAAAATGGATATGCAAAAATGTATTTGCTGTTTATAACAAAATTTAAACTGCTTTTCATATTGATTTACAGTTTTTTTATAATTGAAATATTTTAGTATCATATAACAATCACAGAATATTCTTCTCATATACAAACAACTACAATGCTTAGATGGGGTGAAAATATGATTTTGTTGTGACGAATATCACATTTACAGGGCAGAGATTTACTTAATGACATAAATTATATGAATGTTTATATTCTAATTATGATTCTAGAAACCATCAACAACTAGTATTTCCAGCAGATTTCTTACATTACGAACAGTATTAACTTTGGCAATCTTCAGACTAGTCCATTTTTTCATGATTTTCTTCTTCTCTCCTCTCTCTATTTTTGTCATTCACATTCATAAAAATGGTCACCAGAAACCACTTGTTTCTACTGGATTTATATTATTCATTCTGAGTTGCAGTGCAACTCCCTATCAGCATCACTATACACCAAGAATATATAGTTCCTTTTTGAATGGATAAGTAAGATAGTCTGTAGATGAGAGGAATATATGAATAGAAACGCATTTTATTCCAACTTGCAGTCATGTTGTGGAATACAGAGGTAAAAAATATTAGGCAACTTTGAGAAAGGTTAGATGGAAGTATCACTGGATTACTTATTTACTTTTATGTTCCCTTGATATAGCTAATGTCACCTAATTACCATTTTTCTGATACTGATTCAAAGCTTCATTGTGGGATTGCTACATTATTGGTATTACCAATTGCACTGCAGGTTACTTTCTTGATACCATAGGTGTTGGCTAAGAGCTAGCCACAATTTTTCCTCCAAACTCATCTTGATGCTTGTAGTTGTATTTCTCATGTGTATCTTTCAGAAATGAAGAAAAAGTTCTCCTAGTGACACCTTCCAAAGTTTTCTGAAAGCCATTCCTTTGTATTCGAGCATGTCTGCTACTGAGAAAAAATGTTGCAGGCTGTTTCAAGAGCCATGAGAGGAAGAATTTTTCTTTAAATGAAGTTCTAGGGAAAAACAATATCTTCTCTAGAAATAACCCATGATGTTTCTCCCTTTGTAATAATATTCTGGTTTAATATTTCATATTGTATTCTAAAAGAAATCAAAATTATCTAAAATTTTCCATTAAAGTTGCAAGGCATTTCCTGATTTGATTAGGAAAATACAGCCTTCAAAAATTTAGTAGCAGGCAGCATTCACTTGAATGCTTGATTCCCTTATTCCATTATTACTTCTTGGGTGTGATTAGGCATTTTATTTGACACATTTCTGGAGCTTGCTTTAAGACTGTTGAGTTCAAAATGTTTCCATTTGGTGTGTGAAACTGGGGAAATAGTTTAGCCTGTGGAAAAAAAGAAACAATCTACTGGGTCAGTGGGGAAAAGTTTTAAGTCAAGTGTGAGCTACCCTAGTACAGTTTTTTTAACAGTTGTGCAATAGCTTCCATAAGAAATTTTGTTCTCAGGCATGGAAACACTGCATATGTCAAAGTAAGCACTTTGCACTTAAGTACTTTGTACATTTAAGTACTTAAATACAATTAGACAGCAACAAAGTTCCTGTTTCTTTGACTATTATTTCAATAGCAAAGTTCCTCATTACAGGGTGAGCACAACCTTGTCCCTCTTTCAGAGAAAAGTTTATTTTAATAGAAAAGTGGAGGGTTTTTTCAATATCTAAATATACTCTTGAGCAGCAGGGGCTTGACTGTCAGAAGAGTTGGGTACCCATAAGAATAATTTCATGATCACTTGGAGCTTCTGAAAGTCAGATTGCTCCAGGTTCTTGCATAAAATGGTGTTTTCACAGACAAATTGTGACTTGTTTTCCTTTTTTTTTTGTTTTTGTTTGTTTTATTTTTTTATTTTAGCTGGAACCCACACTGAAAATTTGTAGACTTCATTCTTTTGAGGGAGACAGTGTTTGGGCAATAGCTGGCAGCAGAATATAGATTGAATCAGTGGTCTTTGCAGCAATTACCTATCTAAAGGAGTTAGAAGATTTGAAGAATCTTGATTTATTACAGAATTCATTTGTGCTGAAACTGCTGCTTTAATCTCATATAAAATAAAGGGATTTATTTGGATGGGTTTGTATATCTCCATTTGCTTGTCACATACTCTATTCAAATCCAACACAATAACTGCCAGTTATTGTGATCTCTGAAAAAAGAAAACAAATTTTAAAAGTTTGGAAAGATAGACTGGAAAGACAATTAGGTTTAGAATTGTAAATGATTCTAGGTATATAATTTCTGTTAAGAGCAATTATACTTGTATGTTTCATGATAACTGTATTTCAGGCTGGATTGTGCCTTTCAGCCTTATCCTCTAATAGAAGTAATTTGTGATGTAAGCCAGAAGGAGGATCATTCCCAAACACAGGCTTTCTCCCTGTTGGCTAGAGGGAAGGGAGTGTGCCACTGTAGTCATTTACAAGCTGCAAGGTGCTCAAAGAGCTGCAGCAGTGCAGAGGTTTAGCTGTTTGAGAGAGCCAAACTCAAAATCCCAAGAATCCTAGTGCAACTGCACTGAGAAGGATGGAAAAAGGGAAATCTCTCTAGATGGTTTCATAGGGTGATTTACCTCAAAGGAACAATGGGATGTTGTCCCAGAACATAAAATATGACAAGTAGGAGATTGAGAAAAAAAACTGTGGTTGTGAAAAAGGGCTTGTGTTAGTCAGGATACAAATAAGAAAATAAGAGAACATAAAGTAATAATTGCTATTTGGCATGACAATTTTTTTTTTCAAACTTACTGGCTTCAAGTTACCTGATGTACTTATAGAGTAAGTCTTCTCCTGTCTAGAAATTCTCTGCATTTATGAAGAGCAGATGGGATGAGGTTAGAGTTAGACATGGTCAATTACAAATTGTCTTTCCATTAAAAAAAAAAAAGTTAAAATTTATATAATTTTTTAAAGCAGTTATTTACCTGTATTCCTGTCTTTTGCCTAGAGGCTGACAATGAGTGCTTAACACTCTGACATAACGTTTTCAGTCCTCTCCAGGACAAACACATGAATAAAACAAAAATCCTCTAGCCTCCAGCCATACTGCTAGGGACTGCAGTCTTGCCAGATCACACTAACTAGCTAAAATTAGCTCTTGTTCATAACTAGAATACAGGGTCAAAAAAAATAAAATGGTAGAACAAGATCTGTGATGCAGGTTAACCTATAGGCACATATGGATATATATGCATTTCCTGCACGCAAAAAATATTTAGGAACAGTTGAATGCTAATCACATTTTTTTTTCAGGAAATTCTTGGATTAGAATCAACTATGCAACCTTATTTCATCTCTTAGTCCACAATCATGAAGATAAAGCCCAGCTATATGGTCATATATTTATTTCTTCATCTATCCTTCCCTTATGCAATACACACAAATCACACTCAGAATGCAAAACAATGCCCTGCAGTAAAGAAGGACATTGTGTGTAGTTCATGTCTCATTCATATCTCTGAAAACTGAAGCAGCTGAAGGCAAAAAGATTGTGGTCAGTTTAGGGAGATGAATGCTTGGATGGTAAACTGAGTTATACATGGCATGTTGTGGTTGTTGAATCACTTAAACTAGACTTAGAAAGATTAATATATGTTTGTTAATTTTATGTGTGTCCAGTTAGATCCCGTGGGATCTCATTCACAGACGACAAAGCTCTTCTCTCCTATTGCTTTTACCAAAGACAGGTTTCTCAGTTTAGATTAAATTTTAAAAGTCTCTCCAACTCCATTTCTCAAATTTGCCAGAAATTTGTAATGTTCTTTTTTTCTCTCTCAATTTTCTGTACCACATACTCTTTTCTTCTTGAGTCACTGCTTGTTCATGCAAAGGCACACTTACCAGTTCATGTCTGATTAACCCTGAAAATACACTCTCAGTTTTCAGTGCCATTATATTCAACTGCAAGTGCCAGCCATCAGTCATCATTTAATTCTGGCTGATACAACACAATTAAAACAAACAACACATAAAAATCAGCAAAACCAAAACAAAAATAAAACCCTGAACATACATTTTGAATTCTCTTTCAATGGAAATATTGAAAGACCATCCTATAGAAAATGAATGCATAAGAAAAGATGGTGCAGACCAGTGAATTTGACTGTAAACTACCTTATTTCTCACTGTTACCAGACTCATTGATTGCAAAACTCACAAATCAGGACATGCCTAAGTTCTACTCATAAATTAAGCCTTTCAAGAAAACAATAAAGAGCAAATGGCAACAATTTTGAAATTATGAGGATGTTTGGGATAAATAAGATTCTCACTGATTTTTAATGCAGATGTAACTTTTCATTTACGTATATAAAATAGCATGTGAAAATAGCAATTTTGAGGACACAAAGCTTGTAAGCTGTGTCCTCTGATCAAGATTGTTTCAAAATGCACACTATTCAAGGTCTGAAAGATTGAATTTTCCACAGTACAAAGCATTCAATAGTTAAAAACTCCTCCCTCTCAAAAACCTCTCTAATCTAACAAAAGCAGGTAAAAAGGGTTCCATGAAAGTGTTGAAGATTTCCTACTTTTTATTCCATTTCCATACATAATGGGTGTAACATTCAGGTATGTTATTTGTCCTCCTTTAAACAGAGCTGCCTTGCTTTTATTTATTCTTTCATTTATTACTGGACTTTTTTACCTGCACTGTGCCCTGACACTTGGAAATTTCAGAGCTGAAAAACTGGTAATAGAAGAATTGAGTAAGCTTCACTGTATAGATAAATCAAGTGTCTTAAAAGCACTGTAAGAGAAGAACAAGTGCAGAATTTTGTTAAAATTAACAGTGAATCTGTAGAAAAAAGCAAGAACAACGATAACATGCAGAGAAAAACAGAAGAACGAAACCTCTTTCTAAAGTAATATCACATATTTATCGTATGAACTGGAGTTGATCTTAAAAATGTGGAGTAATTCAACTTGATATTGTCTAAGGCATAGCAATTTAATCAAAACAAAACCAAGACATAAATGGATTTAAATTATGATAGCTAAGTCTATAGTAATTTTTTGAGAAATGTAGCTTTCTTTCTTTAACAGATAAACAATGTAATACCTTGGCTAACTTCAAGTAATTTTTTCCTTCAGCAATTATTGCCAGTCAGCCAATTTTCCCTTTTCTGTTGTCATGGTAGACATAAACACCATGTATAAACAAACAAACAAAAACACACCAAATGACCTTAGAAACCTATAATTATACTGGATGGTTAAAGCAGGGTCAGGAAGTTGTATCTTCAAAAAAGGACCACTAATTATTTTATCATTATTATTATTACTGTTGTTATTTTTGCATCTGGTACTTGTTTTAGCTGACTTCTGACAGCACAATAGGAAATACCCCTAATTGTTTGCACCTGTTTGTAACTTGAGCTCAGGCTTGCAGTCTGCTGAGTCATACTGATGGATCTGTGCAAAGCCAGTACCTTAGTCCTGGACTCCAACTATTTGCTTACTACCTGCAAAGAGAAGCTTTTTTATTTTAGGAAAGTGTAAGTGCAGTGAAAGTGATATAAAAACCTCAAGTGTGTGTGTTTCTCCAGTACTAGTACCAGCAGAGAGGGAAGAAAATTGTCTAAGCAATGTGTATATACAGCAGCAGCCCTGGGTCGAGAGCACAGAAGTTTAATGCAATCAAGAAAAACAGATTATAGGCAATGAGGTAATCTCAGCATGTATTTACTTGTGCTCCTGTGGAGGGGTGGGAGAGGGGAAGGGAGTAGTACTGCAGAGGTACAGGAATGGATGTGAAATACTAGAATTGCATGGTATGACTGACAAGACTAGTGAGCCCAGCATAAATCATAGAGTGCTGGCTGTTTACTACAATATTTTGGGAATCTTAGGAAGCATCTCTGTGTTGGTTGCTAAGGCAGAAGCATAGAAGTGCTGGTTCACACACTTTCTGGCCAGAATTCTTTGTTACTTTTAAGTATACCTCTCAGTAATATTGCAATGGAGATCAGTTGCTGTTCTGCAGAAGAAAAAGTGAAAAGCCTAAAAACTGCCTGCAGGCACTTTATTTGCATGCATTGGATTGTATGTGAACACTTATGCCCTCGAAATTATCTAAGTGATACTTCCTTAATATTGAACTGCACTGTTTTACTGTATACTTTGTTGAGCACTGTACATAACCATACTATAACATGTGGCATGTGCTGAACTCTCCCTCATTTTGATTCAGCATCAAGTATTCACCTGCTCTTGGAGGAAATGTCCAGCAGGAGTAACCAGAAATTAGACACTGATCAATAAACACTTCCTGGGATTCTGTGAAAACAGCATTGTTTCAAGCTCTTGCTTGCTTGTAACCTATTCCAAACACATATTCTTGCCAAATCTCTTGCAACTCTTACCCTCTAATGCTTACTTCACGTTAATAGATTGCAAGCAGAAAAGTGACAGGTGATTCTTCAGGTAAAGCTAAGGTTAAGTCCTCAGGAACCAGTTCATTTTTACAATATTTACAATGCTAACTATATCAGGAAGTCATTTTGTTACATTTCCTGAGCCTGAATCCCACTCATCTCTGTCTATAGACCTGGCCTGGAAGCTGCCCCTATAAGCCCTGCACCTTTCAGTGTTTACATTCAGATTTTTCTAATTTATTGTAATGACTTTTTAACTAACTTACAGAATAACCAATTGAAAAGAAGAACATACACATTGAAAAGAAGAACATACATGATTGCATGTTTACCTTACAGTTCTTGGAATCTACTGAGTAAATAAGATATAAAATATATTGTCCAAAATATACTTATCCTTTTTCTTATACATGTATCAACATAATCAAAATTTACAAGTCAGATCTATTGTATGACTTGGGATTACTAAAACACCATCCTTTAACTTTTGTTGTTGCTATTTCAGGAAGACATAGGTACTCAAAATTACATAAACAGTAAATCAAACTGAAAACAACAAAATACGATCATTATTTAGTCCTCAATTCTGCCAACATATTTAGATGTTAAATACCATTTAAAAAAACCACTTCAGTCATTCTACTGTATTTATGTATGCAGTATGTAGAACTACCCAAAACTGAAGTGTGCTGTCCAAGGAAATACACCTCATACACCTGAAATGTCAAGACATGATAGTTTGTGATACCAACCTGACAATACGATTGCATTTATTGTCATATGTATGTTAGACATAGTTCAGATAAGCTGGTTAGTTTTCACACTAAATGTTTTAATTCCTTGTAAATTTTGTATCTTTAAGGACTTCTTTTGTTTTCTTGTTTGTTGGTTTTAAACCTTCTCAGATGTACATACAGCTCTACTCCTGAGAGCCAAACTTAGCAGGGGGAGAACATTATGAAATGCCAGAACAAGCCCAGTGCCAAAATAAAAAGCAGACAAGAAAACATAACTGTTTAAATATTTTTTTTAACTTTGGCTGGTGCTCTTTTTACACTTTATAAAAGAAGTTGAGAGCAAAGAAGAAAGGGAGTATTTCTTTTCATTTTCTAGAAACACTGGGGAAGAGATACAGGACAGGAAAGGAAGAAAAAAATGGTCAGGGCAAGGGAGAAAGCTTTGTGTGAGGATGTGTGAGAAGGCAGGCTGGTGCCCTCACCAGTCTTTTATATAGCAGGGCATCCTCTTACTGGTCAGAGCAATTTTTGTAGAGTAATAACCCCACAAAACCCCCAAAAAAACTGAGCGAAGAAGAGCAGGGAGCATGGAAGTATGGCCTGGACTGCTCCCTCCATCACAGCAGTGCCTGGTTTACAGATGCGCACTTCTATTACTCTGTTAATTTATCTCATGCAGACGTCCCTTGTGGCTCTTCCTTCTACCGCTGAAGCAGTAAAGAAGTAAGTTATTAGGCAGTTATTATAAATAGGCAGTTATTAGCTGTGAATATTTTGGGGGCCAGTGAAATGAGGACACTGCCGAGGCGGTGTGTTGGGGCCTGGCAATGCTGAACAGGTTTTGCTTCAGCTGGAGCCAGAGCAAAGCTGCTCTCAGCACCAGCCGCCGCTCCCTGCGACTGCTGTGTTTCTTAATAAGGAGACAAGCGAGGAGAGCTAAAAACGGAAAAAAGCAAGCGTCTTGAGGGAACTCTCAGCAACAGTAGCGCACAGCCTGCTCCAGTGTATTGCTCATATGTTAAAGGAAAAGGGAGAGAGTCACAGGGCCACTCGTGTGCGTCTAGGGCCCGACCCCAAATACTTCTGCGGACAGCTGCGAGCTGTGGGAGGCATCCCGCCCGGAACCCACAGCCCTGCGCCACACTGCTCGCGGCTGTGGGCTGCTCTTGGGAGCGCACCCCCCTGCGAGAGCACCGCTCTGAAAACACTTGTTTACTTCCCAGCTCGGCCAGCAACTTTGGGATGGGAAGCATCAGCCTTGCCGCTGGAAGAACGAGAGGAGGGAGAGGCCGTGCAGCAGGGCAGAGGCCAGGAAACAAAAGCGGTGACGGATGGGACCGGTGGTACCTGTCACACGCTGCACGTGTGAACCGCTCTCCGGAAAAAGCCGGAGCAGCCCTGCTCAGACATGACTGGATGCACAGTGACTGCAGCCCCGGCGCTCGGCACGGAAACACCCCGAGCTGCGCACACACCGGAGCAGGAGTGGCACAAGGGAACACCCGCTTCCCTCGCCGCCCTGCACCGGCAGCAGCAGTGCCCCGGGGCTGGCGTGGCAGGAGAGGATGCCCCTCCATGTCTTGTCTGCCTGCCGGGGTACTCCGCGCACTCACGCTGAGCCGGAGCTGCGGGAAGGGCACCCCCGCACACACGCGGGGAATTAGGACTGGCACCCCGTGCAGACGACGAGCCGGGGGGCGGACGACCCCCTTTCCTGCGCACAGATACTCGGTACCCCCGCGCACAGTGCCCACAGTGCCTCCATCCCTCGCCGGGTCGGCGGGAGCGGTAACCCGAGCGCACACGCCCCGCAGCCCCGCGATGCATCGGGGCCNGCGCCCTCCCGGCTGCGAGTCCGCCCGGCTCCGGATCACGTGGCGGTTGCCGGAGGCAGAGACTAGAGAGGAGAGAAAAAAAAAAGCGCCTCATTCCTTCTTCCACCGCCATACTGTATTTTATAGTAACTCTCATTTTTATTCCTCCCTTTTACTCCCGCTCGGTGAGTACCTTTCCACTGACATTCTTGTCCTCCTTTTTTTGTCCTGTTTTTTTTTCTTCCTTTTGTTTTTTTTTCTGTTTTCTTTTTTTTTTTTTCTTTTTTTTTTTTTCCTCTTTGATATTGTTTAAGTGGATTTGATCTTTTGCTGATGACAAGTTTTTTTTCCTAGCATGCGATGGTTACTAAACTGTGAGCAAAAGGTGCTGCTGGGGCCGGGAGTCACTGGGAATGAAAAATGATAATATTAATTATACAGACTTGCCAGTCCAGCAACAACTAATATACATTTAGTAGCTATATATCTATATATGCAACTGGTTTTGTTGTGGCACGGAAAAACGATGTGAAATATGATGCTGATTTTTTAAAGATAAAAGAAAAGGCATGTTTCTAACTCTTTTTGCAGAAGATTTTCTCTGGTGTTGTTTAATTTTTTATTTTTGGGTGTTTTTAAAGGGCTTTTTTCCATAAAGAGATGAGAATTGCAAATGCATTTTACAGCAGTGTTTACACAGAGTTTGTAATCTTTCAACACTGGTGGAAGCCACAGAGCAAGATGATAATTTTATTATTTTTGTTATTGTTTTTTTTTTCCTTTTTGACAGTGCAATCAGCAGGGTCTTTTGTTTTTCCTCTTCTTCAGTTTTTGATGCCTGTTTATAATGTGAAACTTTTCTTGCAGCGTGTTGCAGTTACCATTTTTAAATACTTTTTTTCTCCTTAAAGACAACAAAGCAAAACAGAAAGCCAAAGAGATGATCGTTACTTTTGCACATTTTGCACCTTGACTTTTTTATTCTTTTGCCAGCAGTGTTTTAAGATGGTTATTGTTATCATGATGATGATGGTAGATATATACATATATACAAATAAATACATTTTCAAATGATGGCAGTGGAAGGTTTTCGTGGAGAATGAAGTGCGGTTTGGTTTCCTTGTCAACGGAAGATGAAGTGAACAACTGAACATCTCCCCAGTGCAGGTACTTCATCTCCTTGTAGGCGTTTCCACGCTGTGTAAATTACATTGTGAGATTTTTTTTTTTTTAAAGAAATCTCCTGCCACCCCTTTCTGAAGGTATCTGTGTAATACACAGAAGGACTGAACTAAATATGTGATTTCTTGCATGTGTGCAAAATGTTGCACTAATTAAGCCTAGGTCGGTTAAGCTGAAGAGGTGTTTTATGTGCTGTGCTGTATAGAGGGGAAGGCATCTGGGGCAAAAAAAAAAATCAGACGGCTCCCTTCCCC